>JAVKLA010000081.1:38446092-38461456 GCA_034782735.1 Sagittarius serpentarius
CTGGGTTGGGGTTTCTCTCACACCCCAATCTCCTGCCCCACTGCAGGTTCCCCTTCTTAGATCTGTTATCCCAGAGGCACTGCCGCCGTCGCTGATGGGCTCGGCCTTGGCCAGTGGCGGGTCCCACTTGGAGCCGGGGAAGCTTCTGGCAGCTTCTCCCAGGAGCTGCCCCTGCAGCCCCTCCCCCGCTGCCAAAACCCTGCCACTCAAACCCAAAACAAGTTGCAGATACATCTTTGGCCTGGAAAAACGAACAGCCACAAAATGACCATAAACAAGTACCTTCAAGCCATTGCAAAAACATACTTCGTTTTATTTTACAAAATCATTTTATCCTACTGTTTTTAAACCACTTGTAGAAGTTTTCTTCAGCAAAATTTATGCAGTTAAGCACATAAAAACCCAGCCATTGAGTCTTCTGCCCTACTGCACACAGCAAGAACAACTGTCTGGTTACCATTCTTTTCCTATCAAGGCTGCCACAAGGTTCAGCCAGTGGCTTGTAAACTTCCTTGAGATCATGGGCTATAGAACAGCACAAGGAATTACCCATAACACAAATAATTACTATTATTTTTAATAATACAGAGCCATCAGAGCACCATTATGACCAAGACAGAGGGTAACTTTTGCAAGTAGTCTTTTTGCTCACATATCTGCATACAAAAGTAACTGACAAGGTGCCTAAAAAGTTCTACAGAACAACATCACAACATCACCAGGCAGGCCTGGCTGAATTCTGAAAACACCTCTGTGATCAAAGTGTCTGTACACAGAAGGGACTTTTTCGCTTTACAATTATTTTTTTTTTATTGGCTGTATGCTTTCCCACCCCCTATGCTACCATTGCCTTAAATACAGCAAAAATCAGCTAAAATTCCTAAGCACTAAACCTCTCCTCTACTCCACTGCTACGATCCCCACCGAAATTAAGGATAAGCAAGAATAACTAAGGGAAGACTCTTTGTTTTGGAGTGTTCTTCAAGATTTTCTGGTTGCAAATTCATTACACATATTTATTCACTCTACAAATTATCACTAAGGTAAATTTCTGCATGTTGCATTCTAAGAACTGTGACCAGATAAGAACATTTGGACATCCCAAGCATTCAGACCAACCACTTGTATAACATGAAGCTCATGTTCTTCCATATATTGCCGTAACTTACTTCTTCTGAAGTCAACACAGAGGAAGCCATGTCAAAAAATTAGCAAGACAGTCACCCTTTTCCACAGGCCAAAAAAAAAAAAACAAATTCAGAAGTGTGACTGAGCATTTCTGTTTTAAATCTTCGAAAAAATTGCAGAGCATTTCTGCAAGTGATGAAATGCAATGTGTTTCTACTTCAGATTAAATGAGGTTTTGGACAAAATAGTGAAAATAGCGTGTAATACATCAAAGTGATTTGGCTTAAATATATCCTGTCGCAGTAGACAGCATCAAGGTGATACTGTTTCAAGTTAATGCATTTTAGTTTCCAAGACTAAGAGGAAACAATGCGTCTTCATCAGAAAATATATTCCTGACAGGAGTAATACCCATTAGATAAATATTTAATCTATTTGAAGAATTTATCTATCAAGTCCATCCAGCTTTATGCATCTAGTCCTTCTTGCTGTACCAATTATGTTGATTCCCTGTTTTGGCATAGTCTGCAGAGGAAGAGACTGTAAGTTTTGTTGAAATCAGATTTGGCTGCATCATATTTCAAAATATTTTGTAAAAATACTCTTCATTAATAAAAACTTTCAACACTGCTTTGAGGGACTGATGTCAGGAAATCAGATTCCTAAAGCATGAACAACCCATTACAAAAAAAAGATCAAATGATAGGAGTAAATATCATGGCAACTGAAATCAATGACAAATCTTGCATTAAACGGAGCAGAGCTGCAATTTTGTTCTGTTTCCAGGAAACACAAATGCATTACATCAGACGAGATGCACTTCCCATCATGATGACTCGATTGCAGAGTCCCTTGGTAAATTACACTTGAGAAGCAGCAAGCTACTGAAAACATCACTGACCTCTCCCCCAGAAGTTACGTATCTCTGCCTTGTACATAAAACATTAAAAATTTTAGGAATCCAAATAAATGAGAGCCATCATTAATAGAACCCCAATGCTACTGAGAGAACTAATAAGATGCAACAACAACAAAACCCCAACAAATCTTTAGAAGGACAAAAGAAACAAGACATGCAACTGTCTTACTGGTTTTTCAGCTACGAAATTTGCGCCTACAAACACATTTTGACCTTATGACTAATTGCAATCAAATTTGACCAAACAATACATGTAGCAGGGGAGTTCATGAAAACCAGCAGCTAGGAAGACCATAGAGACATGAACGAGCGGCCGCTAAAAGAAAACAGATATTCTGCCCACCATATGAGATAGCAGAGGTTCCAGGCAGCACGAAGGCTAGGCAGAAAGAAATGGGTGGAGGAAGCAAAGAGAAAAGAAAAAGCAGCAGGAACTTCAGGTCTAATGCCACTGTATTGCTTGGGCCTTAGAGGTTATTGGTCTTTATCTAACTTAATTTGAATTGCTCTGTCACAGGTGCAGAGTCGAACAGATTCCCAGTGTTTCAGCAGAAAAACCATGCAAGCAAAGTAGCTGAAAACACAGAGAGATATAAAATAGAAGAGCACCACTTTGGGATTATGCATTGCTCCGAAAAAAAAAAGCATTATGGCAGGAAGATGACAGTATTTGTATTACAGTGTTTTACCAAAATTATTTATACATAGCTAATTTTTTTTTTTTTCAGAACAGCATTATTACCAAACAAGTGTGGGATAGAAACAAACTGCTAAAAACTAAATGAATAAATCCCAAGCCTGAATTCAAAAGGTTCACTGATATGTGCATCAGCTGCTCAGTTGATAAAACTGAAGGACTAAACCTTCACATGCAGATTTTGACAGCCAAACAATATAAATGACAACAGTAAGAGTAAAGGACCCCATATAACCTCCAGCAGCACAAGATAGGAAGTTACTGTTACCCATGCTTCTGCATGTAAACGACAGGTTGCGTACTGAATAGCGACACAGGAATGTATCAGTAACCATCATCTAGACTGAAGATACATTACTTTACAGTCACTGTATAATTTTAAACATGCTTATCTATTTCTCCTTATTTTCACCCTTTACTGATACTCCTCCCAATAGCTAGTTATTTTGAAGTTCAAGAGCTCTGATGTAGTTTCACAAAGATTTCCCAACTGATGCAAAGATGAACGTCTGAGTTACAAAAACATCTACAAAAAACATCACATTACCAAAATGCAGTTCTCCCTCAGTCTCGTTTAATACTTCACTCTTTAATCAACAGCACTCACTGCAGCACTCAGCCGTGGCCAGACTGTACCAGTAAATACATAGGAGGGAGAAACTATGTTCTGAAACTCAGAGCAAATTCTTATTAAAAGGTGAAGGAAAACAGCTGCAAATTCTAATGCTGAAGATCAATAAATGAGGCAGAAAATGGTAAGTGCCCAGAAAACTATCAATTGCAAATACAGTCTAGAAGCATCTGAAGGGTATCTTCTCTTCTGTCTTCTCTTTCATCTTTTTCCTTCTCCCAGTCTTATTGATGCTGGTGAGCAAAACTCTTCTTTATTGTTCTTACCGTTTCTGAATGAATATAATGCTATTTGCTAAAACAGTAATTCTTTCCACACTGAAAACGTTTCTTAGAGAAGTGGCAGCAGCAGAAGTAGGTCTCATCAAAACTCATCATCACCTCACTTCATGGTTTTAACACAAGCACATTTAAACCGGTTTCACTGTTGGCCCTGAAGAGAACAATGCACCATTACGTTTTTCATTCAAAGCTCCTAGATCCCCTGTGTCTGGGAGCTGTTTACAGAAAAAAGATAAACACAACAACAAATCAAGTCACTGGAAACTGTAGCAACATTCTCCTTCAATTATTAAAACAATGCTGTCTGGCAGAGGGATCCCCAGATTAGAAGCCAGGTTGTGAAGTCTCATTGTGGCTCTGCCATTTTTCTACTTTCTAGCCACTCAACCAATTTGAAATGGTTTCCCCAACTGCTTGGGAAGATGACAGAGGTGTCCATGTTGTCTAAGTTTTAGACAACCTCCTGGTTTAGAAAACGTCCAGGTTTGTTGTGAGAACTAGTCTGCGCTCACCCAGCACTTGGCAGGGAGTAGGGGAGGTGGGTATCATTACTTCAGGTTATCTCCAATCATCGACACACACAAAACTAATGAATATTCTTGTACTTCTCTCTAATACCCTTTGCATTCCTCAGTAATATGCAAGTGACAAGAGTCTATTACTGCCCCATAGTACAAAAAAAATTATTTCATGCCCACAAAACTTTCATGCAACCACCACCAGCAGAAAAGCCTATAATACAACTAGTAATTCCACACTCTGTGGAAGGTCTTCACTATAGCACTATAGAATTAGAAGGATTCAGTGTTTGCTAAGAAAAAGAAGAAGATACCGAGTAACACTTCCTATCATGAACACCATGCACATTCTAGGCTGGGTAAAGTACCGGGCAAGTGAAGCAGAAGTCCTGTGGGGAAAAAGACCAAAAACACCAACACAAAAAACACTGAGCATGTAACTAGAGACCTTCAGAAATCTGACTTCCAAGATGGCAAATTCTACGTTACATAAATCATGCTGTTTCCTCATCTCTGAAGGACACTCCCACCTTAAATAACACGTTTCAAATGCACACTTCTGATTTCTTTTCAGAAGTTTATGAACCCTTTAAGGCATGCATCTCCCTTTTTAATCCTGGTCTGTTTTCACTGAGAGCAGCTCCTCAATCTAGATCACCGTGGGGCCACATGATTGCGCCTGCACAACGGAGGAGCACACACATATAGGAAAGAGCAGCCTTAAGGAGGAAGAACTAGGCCGTTTCTTTAAACAGGAGAGTTAGTTTATGTGAACTTCAAGTGACCATGAAACTATGGTGTAACTGTATCAAGCACAGCCAAACTGATCTAAGACCAGCTGCTGATGAAAGAGGTTATCCTCTCATCAGCTCCCAGCAACTTGCTGACATGGCTTGCTTTCCCATCAGCACTGGCGATCCTCTCACTCCACAGTGAACTTACTCAGCAAGTTAACCAGCAGAAAACTTACCCTACACCAGAGAGAGTCAACAGGCACCTACCAACCAGCTCAGCGCCCTGGAACAGCTTGCGTTGGGGTCAGACATGTTCCAGCATTAACAGACAGAAAGCAGAACAAAGCAAGAAGCTGTAACAGTTTATGCCCTCATTACTCCTAACAGCCTCTTGCAACCTGCTTCTAGAGGTTACCAGCACACGAGCACATGACCCAATGTCACTTTTGCAGTTCTTCATCAATCACAGCAGCCTACAGCTCAATATATTAGCAGACATTCACCTCTGCATGTATCACAGGTTAGGAAGTCAGGCAATGTGCTTGAGACTTCCTTCTGCTACCTCTGCCGAGCTGGTAGTGACTTCGAGCAGAGAAGCATAGGTTAGGTATCTCAGCTGCCACTAGCAGACCTGCCAGAGCTCATCTCGGAGACCAAAAATTATATGAGTTTAAGCCAATATAAAAGTCTTTAGACAGACTTTCAAATCAGTCTGACAATTCAGTTTTAAGTTCCAAAGTAAAGTTCAGCACAGGACATTTCTATGTTTAAACAAAGCTTAAATCTTACCAATTTATGTTTTAGCAAAAGAATTTCAGTATTCCAATATTGCTCAATATAACTGTGTAACTGTTCTCAAGTTCTCTTTTCAATTTTGATATATATAGCAGATTTCAACTGCCCTACCATTCCACCCTTCAGCTCCATAAACACCAAAAAATTGTTGTCAAACAAGAAAAACAAAAACCTCCTTTTACAAGTGGCTGGGAAAAAGTGTTTCTTGGCACAGCAGAATGGCTAGTTGCTTTGATTCAAACACAAGTTGTTAAAACAAGATGTTGCAAAGTGTTAGGAGAGTAGTTCAACATGTTTAAAAAAAAAGGTACGCACAGCTGAATGAACAAAATCAAAAAATTAGCCTTGCAGTCAAATCAGAAGGTAACAACGGCAACATTGTCTTGTAAACAAGAATCAAGGCTTGTCATGGACAAGTAAGAAGTCACCATAGGCAAAGTAACCAGCTACAGTGGTGTTAGCTATACTCACAACATATCCATGGCTAGAGCCATCCAAGGCGATTCATGTTAAGAGACAGGGAAGGGGCATGCGCTCTACATGTAGCCAGATTTATGCTTTAATAAACTGTTACAAAAAGCAGGAACAAGGTGGATAACTTATTAAATTACAAATAAAGCTTTAAAAAAAAAAAAAAGAAAGAAAAAACACACGGGGTCGAAGAGTGACCTAGTAAAATAATAGTAAAAGACATGGCCAGGTGGTATACACCAGAGATTGTCAAATTGCAGTTGGCCGACTGGTGAAGATAACATTAAGCTACAAAAACTGAAGAAATAAATTAAAAGGTTATCTGTAAGTACATTCGTAAAGTACATGAGATTCATCAGGCACCGTTTATGTTGTTACTAAAAAGAGGAAAAAAATTATAGTTAAGCAGAAAGAAAGCATTTGTGACATTAAAAAGAAAAATAACCTTCACACTTAAAAATGCCGTAATCTTACACTTCAGTGAAATCTTATACTTCAGTGAAAAAAATTCTTCAAAATTTGATGATTTGCTGGCAGATATTTACATATCAAGTCTTTCATCTACCCCAAAAGAAACCTCTCAGTTTATAAATAGCTTCCCCTTCTTCCGCTGTAATCGCATTCCTCTGAGCAATAAAAATGTTAAACTTTTACCATTCCAATCTACTCCTTTTTCTATTTCTGATTTCTACTCCTTCAATACTACTGCCATAGATAGATAAGCCTCCATAATTTTTTGTTAACACAAGATATGTGATATCACCACACACACTTCATTCATCCTTGTCAACTGACAAAATTTGTGTTTTCTCACTCCCCCATGAACATCCATTTACGCATTTTAGCCGCAACTTTTAAGAAGCCTTCCAAAGCAGTAAGCTGAAGAAACAAAGACAGACAAGCTAAATAATTGCACTGAGTCAGGCAGCAAGCCATGTCCTCCAGCAATGGTCCCTTATTCATTGGACGCATCTTTCATTCAGAACTTTGTAGAACCTGTGGTTCATTCACTAGGAGAACTTGGTCTGTAGAAACAAGGTCTGCCCTAGTGCCACAAACAGCATAAAGATTCCTCTGCTGGTCCATATGGCTACGTCCCTATACAAGGAAATAAAACAGCCCAGAGCCTGTTCTCTAGCCACAAAGTAAAGGAGCATGACACAGCTTGTGTCCACAAAGCTAAACTCTTCTTGCACAAGGTCAGAAGAGACAAGTACCATTCCCACTGCCTTTTGGGAACAGTCCCCCTTTGATTTCTCCCAACACACATGCAGGCACTTAGGCATCGGTCTAAACTGGACCAAGGAGCACACTAAAAATTAAGCAGAATGGACAGGGCTAGAGCTCAAGCCCACATTCTCCCTGTGCTTAGTTCAAGAGTATAGGCAAAAGTCACAGCATATAGCCCCAATGAAAGTCCAAAAAGGGTTTGAAAGAAACAGGCAATCTACAAGCACATTCCTACCCACAAACAGCCTACAAAAGTTGCTATAACATGCCAGATGATCCTGTTCTCTCTACCACCGCAAAAGCCAAGCCAGAAGTTGTAAGGGGAATGCACTGTTCTATAAACATAGGAGACTACGGGTCACCCATACTCTCTGACCTCTTGCAAGCACTTCTCAAAAGGACACCTCTAATCCCAAGACCCTCTTGCATTCATAATCATGAAGTGAAGGCCACAGAACTACATTCAAGACTCAAGATTCATGAAAAAACAGCTTCTCGAAGGTAGTTGTCTCAGGAGTCTTTACGGGTGAAAACTGAAGTCTGAAGAAACAGGAACAGTGAGACACATCCACACAAAAGTGATTTGCTCACAAGCATGAGACACAGGAGCCTGGCATGATGAAACCTGAGCACCCTGGCTAAGGCAGTGCCTGCTTTGAGAACAGATGAGTTCAGATTCCTGTTACATCAAACAGTAACTTTCATCAGTCCTACATTTGCTTAAAAAAAAAAGCAAGACAAAAATCTCTACTGACATCATACTTAGCACTGGGCAGACAGTAGCAGATCAGGAAATACAATGAGTCACTGCAAATACGGAACACATAGCAAGAGTTTTCAAACTGCCATGCAAAATTCAGTCTTACCAAAAAAAAAAAAAAAAAAAATAGACAATACAGATGAAGTGAACTACACCAGAAGAAGAGTAACAGCAGCATAGCACGTTCACACAACTAAAGCAGCTGGGGGAAATGAGAACACTGTAAAAAGGACAGGGTACAGGCCCACTGCAGGAAGAAACAAAATCAACACAATTCAGCAATCAAGAAGGAAGTATCAGCTAAAATAAGCTGACGGGTGGACAAGTAGGAAATATTATTAAGCCAAAAATACAGATACAACTGAAAGAAAGAGAAAGCCATGCAAGAAAAGCACAGCTGACAGAGCTATGTTCCAAGAAAGAATACACTCTGGAGAAGTTGCCAAGGTATTTGTACATACATGAAAGAAAACCAAAATACAAACACAAAAAAAGCCAGTGTAAGTAACAGTGTAAGTAAAAGAATGAGTTATCATAAACTTAACTGCTATGTGTTGGGGGGGGTGGAATTTAGTGAAATACTAACGCACATTAAAAAAAATAAAAGTTAAGAATAAGTCAAAGACCATTAGAAGAGAAGGTAGTAGCCTTACCCAGTTTGGAAGTAAATACAGTAAGACACTATGGAAGAAATACAATGGGGAAATAAAAATTAGGCAGTGAGGAAAACTACAAAAGAATAAACAGGATGCACACATAGCCACCATAATTCAGGCTCAGCATCTGAACCAGCAGAACACCTCAATGTTGCAGAAATGCTACTAAAATATCCAGGGCAAAGAAAGTGGCATTTTTCCTGCCAATTAGGAAACTTCCCCACAGGGTGAAGCAAAGTAAACAGTATTATTAAGGTGAACATGGCAATGCTTGTCAGCAGCTAGAAACATCTGCTATTTTGGGTATGTACGGATCAGAAGGATTAGAGATGGAAAGGTTTCTGTACAAAGCTGTTGGAACTTCAGATGCAAAACTTTTCTTTAGGAACTATTTGTGGCTTGACATTAGGGGATTTCTTTTTGATGCAAGTGGAAGGATAAGAGGAAGGAAGAATGTTGGAATTATTAACAGCTGAATAAACTTTGTTACGAGAAGTACAGCTCAGCTGCACAGGGGTTGGTTGATAATGCAGAAACAAGGAATCAGATCAGTAAATGCTAACGAAAGCATTAAATCTTCACAGTTTCCAGACAGGAGGTGGATTAACTGGTCTCAGATCCTGACAACCTCTTCTTTGGGCCCCAACATCAAAGATGGTGAGATTACTACCGCTGCTTCTATGTTGAGGTTTTTTATTATTATTTTAATTAGAAACCACTAAAATGAGTATGAGTTCTCTCTAAAGGCAGTGAGTAACATCCAAAGCCTCCGCTTTTGGTATTCTTGAGCCAGAAATACTTTGGAAAGCCTTCAAGTGATACAGAGACCTCCATTCTAGTCCTATTGAGCCATAAGATTTGGCATCTTTTAATGATGTGACATTTTATTGCTAAAAACCTCACTCACCCAGACTAAAACTTGTTATCAGTATATTTTTCAAAAGACTATAACATTTGGGAACACAGTATTTTTGCTTCTTAATGCCACCTATGACAAGGTGCTTAGGAGCTGGGAACTAAGAAAGCTTCCTGTGGCCATAAATCACTGGGAAGAAGATATATAAAAAGAACTCCGAAATAAAGGAGCTCCTTGTAAATATGTAAATGATACACTTTTTTGAACTAATTCATACTCTTGCCAAGTTTTTTTTTTCCCCTAAGAACGTAATTAGCATAGTTCTAAGTTTAAATAAAGCATTCTCAGTGTGCAATAACAGTAAAGATGAATTCATCGATTTATGATAAAAATTTAGAACTTGTTAACGAGATTGTCCTTTTTCCCTGCAAAAACAAACACATCATGAGCATTTTGGAATGTTCATTTGTTAATAAAGTCATGATTGCAAGTCTGTTACCTGCCTTTTGAACTGTCTCATTCAAGTGTGCAACACATCAATATATTGTCTGGCGTAGCAGAAGCCAAAGTCTTCTATAAACATCAGCCAGGCTCGTTCCTCCCACACTGATTATGACAACCTGACAAGAAGTGATGATGAAACCACAGAAATACGCCGCTTTCTCACAAGCTCTTAAAAAAGGGGACAAGGTGGGTGGGGGAAGACCACCTCCCAGGATGAATATCCGGTTTCCTCACCCTGAAGCAAATTAGAAAGAAAAAATAGCATCGTTTAATAGAAGAGGTCAAAGCTGAGGCTTGATTCAACTCAGCTGCCACGTTCAACCACATCAACTTGTCACACCCCACAAGACAAGAGAGGCTGAGCTGCGAGAGCCTTCAGATGGCAAAGGAAGGAAATACTGCAAGGAGCTGTCAATCAGCAGGTGGCACTCTTCAAACTCGGACGGTGGGCAGCCAAGTACCAGCGCAAGGGAGCACACATTACACAGCAAAGTCTGGATCTTGTAGCAGAAATATCAAGAAGAAATACTGAACAATTTTAACCGGAACTGACGGCCAGGGGGAATGCAATGGCTTCATTTCAATAATATATACAGCAATCCTTGTACATAATCTCTGAAGTTCCTAAGAATTATAATTTTTGAGTGCTATAAATATTTTTAGATGAACGCTACTGTATACTAGTGTACTAAAACCAGTATCTTAAGAAATCATCCATTACATTTGCAGAACACTTTGACTGCAGCCTTGTATCCAATTATGTAAATACAAGCCAAACTTGTGACTGATAACACTTTTGGTTTGTTTGGTTTTTTTTTTAACATAACAAAACACAGCATAACTATTTAAGGTTTGCCACAGCTATTCTTCAAAGCTAGGCAGTAAATTTGTTACAATAATGGAACAGATTTGGAACAATATACAAATTGTAATTTCCATGGTATTTACTGGTGAAGATGTGGCCCACGCACCAAAAGATTCAATTGGTTTTAGAGTTCAAATCAATACAAGACAGAACAAAAATGAAAACATTGCTCCATAAAACAGGTGTCGAATTTTCCATTCCTCATTCCATTTCCATTCTTCATTTAACAATTACAGGCTTTTTTTTGTATTTTAAATACAGATTGAAATCAATACACATTACTGCTCATTTGATAAAACAGTAAAGGAAGAGCAGATTTAGTAACAAAGTTCGAGTACAGGTACTTGTAATTGAAACAGCCAGCAGAGGGAGTATAAAAACAAAATAAAAAAACCCAAACAGCCCTTTTTCTTTCCATATGTTTTTTTTTAACCTATGATCTTAGCTTTCTTTTAGAATATAATAGCGGCAAAAGTGCAAAAACTAGAATATTGTAAAAAACATTTAATTTTAAAGTATTAAACACAATGACTTGAAACTAAAATACTTTTTAAAGTAGCATTAAAAAATTACCTCATATTAGCCTGAAACTGAAATACAATTTTAATCACAGGCAAGGGTAACATCAACCAACAAGCTGCGTAAGGCATTTCCAAGTTATAAATACAGACACACACACAGACTCTTGTTCTTATTTTCCAAATCTAAAACTAAGTTCGTGATTTGAGCATACTGAGAGAATGTTAGGTATAATCTATTTGTATTAGAATACAGCACAAAATCTTAAAACTGAACAAAAGGTGCTGTTGTGCTGATCTGTACAACAGAAGACTTAAAAGCAAGTAAGACAAGTATGTGCCCTGGATCATTAGTGGGAATGATCATTTACACGACTGTTTCAAAATCAAGTCACTAAGTCATGTACATGCTGAAATCAAAACTCATCTTTACACTTCCAGGTTTTCACCATGTCCAGCTGATGAGTATGGCTTAAACACAAACAAAAGGAAGGAGGACACAAACGGGGTGATTGGAGCCACCAGCCTTGTGTTAGAATCGTAAACGAGAAGCGTACTGAGGTAACAGTGAAGGCGTTACCTCCTTTCTGAAGGCATTACCTCCTTTCTGAAGGCGTTACCTCCTTTCTGAAGGCCTATGAGCACTACGTACCCCCAAGCCACCAGGCAAACACAGGCAGCAGAGCTGAGGAGTCAAAGGGACAGAGTATTAGTTATTTCAAATGTAAACTGCATGCTTTATAGATAACCATTTGTAAAAATACCTGACTCAGACAAACAAGCCCTCCTTCACTGTTAACCGCTTGTGCCCGCACGCTTTCCATTCCCTTTCCATGCCATTCCTTGTTGTCTGCCCTATGTATCGCTCCATTATCCCTCTAAATAGAATGGCCGCGCTTCAGACCAGGATACGTGGTGTTCCTATACATTAATGCAAAATGTGGTATTATGAAACCCCCATTCCTGATGGGAGCCGCTGAATGACATCACTTATCATCATAACTATACACTGCTTTAATGACAATTTTGCTTTCAATTAATGCAGAGCCAGAATCCCTGGGGTGAAAACCAGAGACAATTCCATTTTCTACATCAGCATCTAAATTTTAAGGATGATTTAACTGTAAAACCAAACCCTGTCCACCTTTACGCATGGATTCATTGCTGAAGATCAGCATTTGACTTACAAAACCCTGATTGCAAGTAATGAATACACAGACCAGGAAAAAAAAAAAAAAAAAAAAGAATCAAGCCAACATTAACTTTCCAATTAGCGCAGGTAACAGGAATACTTTTAATTTTATTTAGACCTTAATTGCTATTTTCTTCCACAACTACAGATCTTACTACATCTACTACTCTTTCTTAGAGTACTACTCAATCGGAAAGTCTTAGCATCTGGCACATGAAGGTGCAGGATAAACTTGCTGCATCACAAAAAGAAGAAAATTGCTAGGTAAAAGGTAACTCTGTATAAAATAGCAATATACTGATAATACTCTGACAAGCAGAAAGCCCCCATACTGTAAAATACTCCTACCTGTGAGTAGATTCACGGGACACAGATGACATATGCTACATATGTACAGCTTGAGAGACCTTTAGTGTAGAAGGAACATAGGATGCTCTCCTGAAGGCAAGACATTTCACAGAAACCTGGAATACCTGGCAGCTTGCGGTATCCTAAATATGGTAGAACTCCACTGGAGAATTGATCCAGGATGTTAGCTACTAAAAGTTTCTCAAAACACTATGTTATGCACCAAGTTATAGATTTTAAACAGTTAAGAAAAACAACGCACACGGCACAACATTCATATAACCTTCTGCAGTCCAGTCCAGTGCGCCATCAGGAATCTTAAAAACAAAAATAGCCAGATATGGTACAAACTGAGTATTGCAGAACCTAAAATTTTAATATCAAGAACCTTCTAACAAAATCCTGACTGGAGAGCACTGCAAGTCGGAAGAGTTCAAAAGAGAAAGAATACATCTCTAGCAATTTCACTGTTTTCCAGTCTTCAGGATTCTGTTAAGTCACTTTTAAATCTCCCTTCCAAAAGACCTCATCTCAGTTCTCTTCCCTACAGAGCTGCACAGTTTCCCCGTAAAAGTATTCAGACTTTTTTTGTCTTTAAGGTCAAACAATGTATATATGTATACACGTATGATTTAGAACCTAAAATACAATTCAGGAAACAAAAGCTACGAGACGCAGCACATAATCTTCATTATTCTGCACGATCTCGTCCACTTCAAACCAGCACTAGCCTTCCGGCTGCACCGTAACCAGGACTGCGCACAGGACTCCAAACAGCTGGACAAGTGCTTTTCGCAGTAGCTGCGCTGGAACTGAACAGTCTCTTGTCTGACTTCCCTCCACTCCTTTTTTCAGCCCGGTTTCCTAAGGAAATCAGACTTATGCAATCACTCGGGGAGGGAGGGAGGGAAGTGTACGCATATGTATATACGCACACACGTGGATGTCTGTCCGTCTGACCTCACTAGTACCTTTTGAGCCCACTGGCCAGTTTTAATCACATTCAAAAGAGGAGCAGAGATGTCAGACATTTAGGTTCTTGAAAGTTTCATAAGAGCAGGCTGCAGAGCACAGAAAAGTGTCTCCACAGATGTCAGTCTTAGATGTCAGTAAACTCACAGGGGAAAGAACCATTCTGCTCCTTTCCTGCCTGCAGGAAAATCTTCAGTCAGAGGTCACAAGCAGTCAAAGACGACCAGGTTTCTTGTGTTCAAGTATTCATAGAATAGCTTAAGTTGAATTCACCACTGCTTTTAAAATAGTGCTTTGAACAGAGCTGTCTTCCTTGTCATCTTTTTCTTGGTCTAGCATAGGAGAGAACTGCCCTAGATGACACACATTTTAAAAAAACACCAGAATTGTACCACATGCATGACAGCATTCTACCCCTCTCAAACGCAGAGAAAACAAAAACTGGATGAGCTCAGCATTCCCTTCAGGCCTCAGAACTAAACAAGTGTGTGGCTCTTTAACTTAACCAACTACTGAATAAAGTTTCAGAAAGGCAATGCAGCAAACATATTGTCATCTTTATTCACCTCTACTGTAGAACAGAACAAGTATTACCATGCTTGCAGGCTATCATGCTAAAGACAGCTGTACGGCAGTAAGACAAATAATGAGGTTTCAGCTGACATCTCCATAGTTCTTCTCACATTCCCCCAAAATACATACACGTGTGAACTATGTACTTATTCACCTGTATCCAAAAAGCCACCTAATAAAAGTACGCTAACAGATTAAAATGCAACTTCGGGGACACCTTAAGGGATAGATCTATGATTTAAGAAATTGCCACAAAAAGAAGAAAAAAAAACGCAAACCCAAACAAAAAAAAACAAATAACCACAGCTGACTGAACCCACCCTAAGCACCAAAAGACCAGGCGAGCAAAAAAAAAAAAGTTTCTGATAAAAAAAAGGGATGTATTGCAGCTTACACAGGCTCGGCTTGGGAATTCCTTCACCCCATGCCCAAGCTGAACCCCAGCAGGCTGCCCGACCCCGGGAGGTTTCACCCCGAAGCCTCGGCCGCTCCAGGGACGCCGTAGCCCCGGGGCGGGGGGGGGTGTGCCCGGCGGGGCGCGATGTGTCAGTGACACACCTGGGAGAGGGGAGGGGGGCAGCGGCAGGTTCGGAGGGAGACACCCGAGGGGGAGCCGGGCCGCGTCGCCACGAACCACGAGTTTCTGCCGTGCGGACCCCCCGGGGGGGGGGGGGGGGGGGGGGGGGGGGGGGGGGGGGGGGGGGGGGGGGGGGGGG
>JAVKLA010000081.1:38475029-38502652 GCA_034782735.1 Sagittarius serpentarius
AGATGTAAAAAAGCCCCCACCTCCCCAGTTACCCATACCTTCTTGTTAAGTGAGAACTTGCTCTCTGTAATCAGATATCTGGCCTGGCCTGGGCGCAGAAGGAAGATTCCCACCTAGCGATTAGTGCATTGCCAATATTCACAGCTTTCACGAGACTGCTGCATTACACTGCTAAACAAAAATATTTGGTCCACGTGAGCTGTGTTGAAGCCCGGTGCACTGCCTGAGGTGCTTCTGAAGTTTTTCTTCGATTTTTCCGGTAGCTGGGTCTCAGGCAGCAATATGAACATAACTGACCCCGCAGCAGCTGCTGCAGTTGCACTGACCTGTACTCCTTCTTGGGACACAAACGACCCAACCACAGCAGGATTTATTATAGCTGCTACTTCTGTGTACACTGTGTGTCAGATTAGGTTTTTCAAAAGACATGTTGAAACGGCTCTTGTTTTGAGTAACAACAACAACAACGTTAATTCACACTACTGGTCTTCCATGAAAATCAGCATAGCTCTGTTTCAGCAAAGATATTTTTCAATAGAAAAGAAATCTCCGTGTATACTACTTCCCCAACTCTCGATAGCGCTTCAAGGAAATGGAAGAATAAATGTAGGAAGGAATGGAAAAGATCTAGAAATCTGAGGTATAAAAATATACAAAAGAGAAAGGAAAAACAGCTGCGTTATCAGATGACAGGTTAAAATTTGGAAGGAAGGGAAATGTAGAGAAAGGTACTGGAAAAGTAAGTGGAATCAAGTGGGGCCACCATCTTGGAGCTCCGGGGGAGCCCCGGGAAAGGATGCATCATCTTCATTGAAAAAGCAGAGCATTTTTTTTTTCAGCTGTTTAGCTAGCAGTTACTGTAAATCCTACCACACCCTCGCAGTAGATTCAGGCAATGAGAAATACGCTTGTCTAATGGACCATTCGGTTCTTACTCCCCAACCCATGAAGCAGTCTTCCTGATGAGACATTCAAGCTGAACAATGATAATTCACTCATTTATTCACAAGAAAGATTGTGGCCTCGCTGTGCCTGAAACCTTGCGCCTGATTCTTTGCGTTGTGCCAGCATAAAGCCATGGACTTCAATGGATTGCGTTATTTCTACCACAATCAAAGAGAAGAGCCAGACCGCATGTTTCTGGCCTTTCCTTCCAGACCATCCCTTGCCTGCCTGCCTTATTCACTCTTTGTAATAGTTCTGGTTTTTTCCATTTCAAAGCCTTTCCAACTGCGGCTCACAGGGATCTGGCTGAGATAAGGGTCTCTCTCTTTCTATGGCAAAAAATGCTAAAAGTTATCTAAGCCTTATGCTGCGCGTGAGTACTTGGTGCAGGTACACGGGACAAGGAGCAGAGCCGTTTCTCGATGAGCACTGGAAGTGGAGGGAAATTTAGGAATCCCCATGCACGTAACACTTCAAATTGCGTGAAATGAGCAGCAGAGAACAACTTCAAGCCCACCACTCCAATTAGATGAAGCTACCAGATGGAAAATTACTTAAAAAGCTAACAAGACTGTCATATTTTGCTGATTCGTCAACATGTGCCTTCCAAGCATGTTTGAAAACAAAGCAAAACAAAACAAAATCCTCAGAAAGCCAGCAAAAGCAGAATTACAACTGGGCTTTTCACACACGAGAACAAAACAAACTGCCCACATTTGTAGACTCGGTCTTCACTGGCTATTTAGGTGTAATGTAAATTTTTCAAGCCCTGTATTAACTGCCGAATGAAAGGGATTTCTTTATAGTTCTTTACAGTAAGTAAATTTTTAAATGAAAATCAGGTGCGACAAAAGGAACAGATGCTATACAAAAGCCTGTCTGTACTTAATACACCAAAGAAATTGTTTAACTTTCTTTACTCCCTGGTGTCACTGTCCGATTAGGTAACTCACCGTAAGTTACGATGGGGATAATTCTGACTTTGCAGATATCTTCAAAACCATTATGTCCTGCTGTTTGGGAAACGCTTTGTTTACTTGAAAAAAAAAAGCTTTTCTGAATTTCTTTACTTTTGGCATCATTTTTTGTATTGTACTTCCATGCAAAAGAGCCCACTGGAATGGGCTTTTTGACTCCATCGGTACACGTTATGATCATGGTTTTGTTAGAGGTTTGCATATTCCAAGCACAAACATTGACCATCCTCAGCTGACAGGTCATTTCAGCCCATGTTTAATCCTTGGAACATTTTGTACTTGTGTGTTTAAGGACTCTGTAAACACTGTGTTTGTACAAATGGTTATGCACACAGAGCTAACTAAATAATTAACACTAAATACTGAGGTATATCTAAGCACTTGTGCACGGTGATGGTACCTGGTTGTTCTCAGAAACTTGCAGAGTCACGCTAGTGTAGTGTAGCTAATAACTAAAAAGGTTTGCTTCTTTTCCAGAAATGCTAAAACTGTATAACTGGTTAAAAATATTTAGAATACGTAATGTGTAACCATGCTGTTGGAATCACTGCTATTGTAGAAGTGAGGTGTTTATAGACTGCTAACAAGGTTAAGCTTGAAAATTAGAAAAGAAGTTCACCTAAGTTCAGAATGTAGGCTGGCAATTCAGTGAATGAGGCTAGGAAAAATCCTTTCCCACGAGCAGTTCATTCCACAGATGCCTTCACTGAGATTTCTTGCAGGTTCTTCCAAAGTTTCTAAAAGCAGACCCTCTCAAAGCAGGGCAAGACCACTCGACAGGCTTAGCTGCAATGGCCTCTTCTATGTTTCTAGCAAATCTAACTTTGGGGAAAATAAAATTTAAAAAAATGCTGGGGGGAAAGGGGGACGCATGGTTTAACCACAGCAATAGAGCACTTCACATGAAAAAGAAATTTGGCAGAACAGAAGATGAATCAGGACTTCAGAATATAGCCCGACGAACAGACTGCATTCCCAAACAGTACCTGGCTGGAACAGTTGGTTTAACTTGTTCTGTGTGATATAACAGTACCTAAGAGTAGGAAGCGATCTAAAAATATTAGTGTTCATATGTTAGCAATAGTGGTTTTGCAAAACATTAAAATATTGTCAGAAACTGGAGATTAAAGCATGCAGCATAAACGTAGTGGTTGCCAAATGTTTCCGTCCCATCTTATTAGAAACTCTGAAACGTGCCTGTTCACAAATGCCTTCTGGACATCGATTTTCTGCCGCACTGTCTCGCTCCTTCCCCCGCCCCCAGTCATCAGTTTTCCTTTGCAGCTCCATGAATCACAACACTGAACGCACTCTGAATCACCCCAACGCTCATCCAAAAGGTAATTCCCCAAGCAACAATTTGCTTGATGTGGTGATTGCAAACAACATATACGTGGCCGAGGTGCGAGGAGCTGCGTGTTACCACCAGACAGTTTTGGCCACCAAGGCCAGCTGAGCTCAGCTGGGAAAAATACTCCACCTTTTAGAAAGTTTAGCTATTCCCCCCCGCCGCCTTGATTTTTTTTCCCCAAATGAATCTGTTTACAAAAAAAAAAAAAAAGTTATTGTAAAGCTGTCTGGATTAATAAAATGTAAACAAGAGACTGAAAGGGCGCATGGATATGGACACACAAAGATCCCCCAGATCTCTTGAAATGTTAGTTTTTAATGACCCCGTCTTCATGCTCCAGAACCTGCACTTCATGGTCACGCTGGGAGACATTATTGTGGCAACTTGATGCATCGAAACATAGGTATCATTTTTTTCTGATTTTGGTTCCACAAATGGGGACGGGTTTAAAATGGAAAAAAATATATATATAGTTGACTTTCTCTCCCAGGACAGCAGCCTCTCTCGGGGGTGGATGGGCTAAGGAAGCCTCCTCGGGAGGTGCAGAGGGCACTCCTGGCTTGGGGACAGCACTCTGCTCCAGAATTAGCTCTCCCTCCAACAGCCCATCTTCTTCCACCCCATGGGAGAGGAATTCCTCTCTACTGCCTGTCCTCCTCGCTCAGCCCCTCAGAGGGTAGGCTGTCGGCACCCTGCCCTCGCCTCCTGCTCTCTGCGGACAGGAGGACCATTACATGTTAGCCAGTCATCCAAACTGTGAATGGTCTGGCCCTTTTCCCTCTCCCTCCATTTAATGACAGGTGGCAATGATGAGGCAAAATTGATGACCCCAATTTGCGCTGCCTACCCCTGACTTTTAATGCAGCCAGGCCAACGTCGCCTCTACCGGGACGCAGGAGTTACTCCTCAGCAACAGGTGGTGGAAGTTCCTTACACCTCACTTTTTATGTTGGAAACCTTTTAGGCACGTCTGCTCTCCATTTCTGTAGGTGTGAGCATCACTGAGCTTGTTTTTATCTTCTTGTCTTTCATGTCTTTGTACACGGAGCTTTTCCTTCTCTTCTTTCTGAGTCGTCCCCTTGACAGATTTTGCATGTTTGAGTTTCTAGGAGCCGGTGCCTTGTTTCATTTTAACATCTTTATGACTGTGCTTGAATCGTGGCTGCAATGCTGAGCAGCTCAATGAAAGACTCCCCAGAAAGGGCTTAGATAAATCCCGCTCCCTGTACCTCTAAACATCTTCATCCTTTCTGTCTGTGCACTCACTGCAACTCCGGAGCAAGGCCTTGCTCTCTGGGGGTGCTGAGTGGGCTCTGGCCCCAGCAAGAGGATCCAGTCCCCTCCAGACCCACCCAAACTTGCCCAGGGTGCCAAGCCCCGCACCATCACCTGCATTCAGCACCCAGGGGCTCCCTGTGCTCTCCCTTCCCCCACCTCTTAGCCAATGCCAAACTCCTTACTTTCACCTTCCAGGGTCTCTTTAGAAGCAAATCCCCTTCCTGCCTGCCCATCCTCCTCCTCCTCCTCTCGCTGTCTCCATCTGCTCGGCCTGGCCCTCCCCAGTCTCCATTCACCAGCCCCGTCCAGCCCCTTTGTGTTCCCCTCACATGCCTGCTTGCAAGCTCTTTTCATGCTGTCTCCGTGCCTGGATTTCTCTTCTTAAACCCCAGCTGGCATGCATTCGCTCTCTCTTCCTTCCTTCTTATACCCCTTCACAAAATTAACTTCAATGAGACTTAAACAGTGGCCTCTGCCACATTCAAAAAAATGCCTTTAAACTTACTCATATTCATCTGAAAAACTCACTGGCATCAGTCATCTGAATTAGTTTTTCCAATAATCGTGCTGGTTTTGACTTCATTCACTTTCTCCCCTCTTCCCTCTCGCCCCCCTCCCTGTAGCCCTTCCCTCCTGTTTGTTCTCCTTTTAACTTGGGCTGGAAGCTTTTCAGGGCATCTTTATCTCGACTGGAAAGTGCCGCGCATGTTGATGAAAGAGAAGATTGAGCTGAACAGAACCAAAATGTCCTGCTAAGTCCAGACACTGCTGGAGATGCTACGTCTGAGCTGTCTTAGTAAAGGATGGTACTACAGAAGGGATGAGTTGAGAAATTATGATAACTAGAGATTTTGCTTGTGTCAAGGCGTGATTTCCTGAGGTGAAGTCTGATAACCCCTTCTTTAACAACAACTGGAGTTTTCGCCCTCCCAACCGAAGACGACAGAATTAACTCAGGAACTTCTCGTTGTCTTCCAGCACACAGGATCAGCACACAGCATAACCCAGGCTGCCCAGCATCTCCAGACCTGCAGTGGGCGACCCTTTTTAAAACCCAGGATGACGGCATTTTACACGCTGTCCACATCAGCGTGCCAGATCTGGCATGCCTTTCCCACAAACACCAGCCACTGAATTTCCCTGCTAACTCAGGAGCCACAAGCACTGCGCTGCTCAAGTTTTGCAGGCAGGTAACCACATCTGTCTGCCCTGCCTTCTCCAATTTGTACTGCAGATAATGTGTATCTACCCAAAAATGGGCTGTGAAGACTTTTTCCTCCTATCATACAGAACAGAGTAAAGACGCATAGGTTACTCAGTTATGTGTACAATGGTAGTACTCAGGAGGGCCTGTGTGGGGACCACTGGGCAACTCTACTCCAGTGAGTCCGTCACCCAAACCCTCTGAGGATGTTCCCAGTGGGGGCAGTTACACTGCTGGGAAAAACACTCTGGGCAAGTGGGCAGGGAAGGTGCAGAGGCCAGGGACAAGAACAAGAGGTGAGGATGGCTCCTGACCTGCTGTGAAGGGGGAAGGGACAGAGTCCTGTGACAGAGGCACAATTGACTCTCCTGCCTATTCCTTGAGCAGTCCCCAATGGTGATTTGAATCCATATAATTAATGCATAATGGGTTGCACCAACACAGTAGTCTAGCATCAAGCACAAAAAGCAGCACGTGCTTCCATGTCGGCAATGCCGTTACTGAATTAGCATCCTCAGTAACAACAAAGGAAGAGCAAAAAGATACTGAAACAACTTCCTTCGCAGGGTAGAGCACCAAAATCAGGGCAACAGTGTAAAACTGGGGCGGAATGGTTATCTCAGGAGGCTGGTAATAGTAACAGCACTTCACCTCGAGGCTGACCAGACTAATAATTGAATTATTAATGCTAAGACTCAATACAGCACTCCTCACCCCTTAAGAAAAGGGGTCTCATTTCATTTGCAGGGAGATGTTTCTGTCAAGTACAGCTCAAACCTTTCTTTGTGCTCTGATGGCTATCTGGTTGCCTGCAGGGCATTAATGGTTGCAATTCATTTCTATAAAAGGGAGGGCAACCACACTTCCAAAACTCATCTCTAGAATGAAAAATCATTAACAAGCCTTCTCAGTAGTTTCAGTGGAAGAAACACAGGGCTGAACTGGCTTGCAGACTTAACTCTCTTCATTCATTCGTAAGAGTCCTTCCAGCCAGAGCAGAAGAAAACAGGGCCATGACACTGCTGCTGTGCCTAAATCTCAGTCCAGGCCTGCCAGTCTCAAAGCTATTGGTGAGGAGCAGCTGGAGTTTCCACAGCTGGGGTGACTTCAGCATCTTGGTGGCATTTTCATGGGCTGTAATTTGTATTAGAAAAAGCAAGCCCAACCTCCCATCTGAAAAGTAACATTAACTTTTGGGAGACTAATTATCACTAACTGTTACCCTGAGAGGAATCTCAAGACTCCCCCTTCCAGTTTACTGACCTTCAGTTGTTAACCAGTTGTCAAGAACCGGACCTTTTTTCACGGAGAAGTTTTATGAGAGGGTGTAATTAAAGCATCTGACCACAGGAAAGTGCTAACACCCATGAAAGCTAATTTTCAAGGACTTGTAAAGCCCCCTGCACCTTTTTAACAGTACCACAGAAATCTACAGCCCAACAGTTCATCCCTGAGGTTTTATCTCTGCTATGCCAGCAGAGCCCCAGGGACAGTCCTGGAGTTTGAGGAAGCGATGAAAGCAGACTGTGTTCAGCAGCCACCATACATTTCCTTAAAAATTCACCAGCATTTTACTAAAGTTTTTTTTCTCTTTCACCAAGAAGAGCATTGAGATGTATCGCTATGACGTAGCAGTTACCTGAACCTAGCTTTACACATTTTTTTTAGACTTCATTTAGACTATGTATTTAACAGTTTGCTTGTCAGGGCTTTGAAGCAGGGACAGTCTACTGTTCTGCGTTCGAGCAGTCTGACAAACTAGCACGACAGACCTCTGTTCTGGGTTAGTCCAAGGCAATTCTGGAAAAAAAATAGCAAGTGGTCAGTACAGGGGACACGGAGCAAGTACCTTAGAAGCAACATTTTTCAACTGACCTTTCTTCACTGCAGTTTAGGAGCAACCTCTGTCCCTGGGATGCAAACAGTAGCACAGTGGTCCCCTCCCAGTGTCTACAGTGCCACAGTCACAAGACCTTGGCACAAGTAATTTTTTGCCAAGGGAATACCGGGGTAGAGAAAGACTTCAGTAAGCCTCCATGCATGTCTGTACGGTGTGCATGGATGTCAGGGAGCAGTAGAGATTAATGAAAATCTGATTTAAAACACCTTACTGCTTCACAGTAACAGTCCAAAATGCTATAGCCATAACACAATTTAAAGATGTGGTGGGTTTAGCCACTGCTGTGAAAGACTAAGTTTTATTTGGTGCTTTTTAATAAGAGGGAAGGAAATGCCTCACATTGCTCAGCAATGATTCCTTTGGGCAATTAGGAACGACATCAACAGGCTAGAGGGAGGTTTGCCCAGAAAAATGAAGGGTGCGGGCCAGAAAGCAACAACAGCAGACCCTTGGAGGTTTGAAAGTAACATGAAGGATACCCAGAGGCAAGACCGGGAACATCTTAAATCAGGGAAAACAGCAGTAGCTGCATAAAGCCCATGCTGTTTTCTGTTTTCAGGTTTACAAAAGCTTCTGCAAATGAGTAAGCCATGTGAAAACGTTAAAAGGTTACAGATAAGACGCAGAGTAAACTCAGCTGTATCTGTGTCACAACCAGCAATATGCTGCATTCCTAACCAGAAGATCCTGGATACATTTTGGAAGGGACTCAAACTGCCAGGCTCAGAGCCAACACAATCTGTGGGTGGGTGCTGGATGCTTGCCTTGAAACCCTCTCCTTGCCAGCTAACCTATGGAGTAATAATGGCATCACTTTTGGAGGGAGATTTCATCGTGTTTAAAGCTCGAAGAGACCACAAGTTGATCTACCGTGACCTCCTGCTTATCACTGGCTGTTAAATTTCGCTACTGCCCTTTCTATTGAGAGTAACAATTTGAGTTAGATTAAAGCAATGAATTCTTTGGTCAACCAAGCTACCTGCACGCTGCGAGACTACGAGCAGGAAGGGAGGAAGGAGCTAAAATCCTTGCAACCACAGGTGGGGTATGACCACACATTCCTTGTAGGTGGTGCACATACCTATCCTGAGAGAAAATCAAGATGCTTCCCAGGTCTCAGTGACCAGCAGAGTAATTTTTTCCCCCTAGCTGATTCAAATCTGATCAGCAGTTTCACATGAGGTGTAAGACTATGAGACACTCGACAGATATCTTAAAAGGAGAACTCCCTCCACTATCTACCCTATCTGGTCTTTCATCTACAAGTGCAGCCTGTCTTTGAGGAGTCAAAAGAAGGCGAAAAACACCCCCAGAATGCATCTTGCTAACCATGCATCAGAGGGAAATATCCTTCCTAACCCCTGTGGGCAGCCAGCTGAAGCCCTGGAGCACGAGACTTTATTTTAATACCAAGATGTCTTCCAGAAAGGAAATGGGGGAAGACAACAGGATGGAGAGTTCAAGTACAGAAATACAGCACTGTCTCAGTTCTGAGTAAATCTGCCACCTTCCGACTCCAGCACACTGTGTGGGAAACTTACAGGGTGGGCATTTTCAAAGATCACTCTCAGAGGTAAAATCAGGTTATAAACTGCCAATCTCTTCGTCTAGCCCTATCCAACCTTCTAAAAGCAACAGCAGAAGGAATTTCTAACAGAGAAGTTAAACCAAGGTAGATTAAGCCTACTGAGATGATAGTAGCAGGAGACATAAACATAACAAAAACCTGAAAAACGAGAGCAAACTGGGCTTGTTGAGAGATAACAAAGCAAGCTTTAATTTGAAAGAGTGGAAGAATGAACCAGTTTATTCTGTATGTGAGGAAATAAATATTAACAATGCTGACAGCATTTTCAGGTGAACTAACGAGCACAAGGAACAGAAAAATGGTCGTGAATGAGAGGTAACCAAGCATATTTTAGGGACAGAGGGAGATGAAGCACTATGTCAGCATGAGTTACCTAGAGATGAAAGATGAAAAACATGACTCATTCACTATTTGTAGAAGTATTTTCCAAGTATTTGGAAACAGACACCATAGTTCCTGCATTTAGCAAATAAAGATTCTAGAAGATAGGCTGACATTGCCTTCCTAAAAGACTAACACCTACATTTTCTTTAAACCCTCTGAGATATTTATGAGTAGCCAGGGGGTGCACTTGGAATTGTGAAATTTAATTAGTGAGTCACTACAGAATTATGAAGCGTAAATCAGGTCAAATTCATTTTTATGCATTAGCTGTTGGTCTTGATTCAGGTGAGGAACCAACAGACCTGACCTAACAGATATTCACGGATATTTGCTTTTTAATCAGATTCCATTTGGACTGGATTGCCGCATAATCCACTTCATTCATTAACAGCAGTTTTAAGAAATGAGCCTGATTCTGTAGCTGGCATGTTAAAAAGCCCATCGGTTATCACCGTTGGGAAAGCTTTCTATTTAAAGAACGGGAGCAAGGGGGCGGAGATCTCAATCCGGAGGATTTGTACCTTGCCCTGGAGCTGGCGAAGAGCAGAGCCCTGACAGGGCTCTCTCCTCCTCAGTTGTTGACCGTTTACATCAAACACAAGCACCTCACTGTCCCGTGCACCGTACTCTCCAGGCAAGGCTCTCCCGGCCTTCCCAAAGGCAGCTGTTACACGCAGAGAACTGGGGCTTGGGAAAGGCTCGGCGATTTATCTCGAGTCACACAGGAGGTGTCTGGGTTTGTGCCGGGCAAGCAGTCGTGGTCTGGGCAATGGGAACGACAGGCACAAACCACCAGTGGATTTCAAAGATGTGCTCACTCATATCAAGGTGATGCCGAGTGCTGTTGCTAGCATCGTTCTGACTACTGCAGCAGCAACATTTCTTCCTCCTAGTCTGTTTCTAGCTCCTTTTAATGTGAAAAAAATTCACGTGGTCTTGCTCTCGTCATCCGAGATACTTGTCTCTGCTCCTATATTCCCTGTCCTCACCCATCTTTTCACCTCCCTCTGCCAGTCAATACCTGATCTGATGATTCCGGCGGGTTCTGCCTCCTGTTCTCTGTTCAGAGCAGAACAGCATTAAAGAAGGCTAGCAGCTACTTGTTTGCAACAAGGAGAGTATGCGTTACAAACCCAAGTACTTAAAAGACTAAAATGGAAGTAGCATCCAATCACATTGTGCTGTGCTTGTCTGGTATCAAAAATGGAGGTATGTGAAATATCTGAAAAAGGCAAGGGCTATTTCAGCTTTTCACGTGTCCACTGGAAACTTTTGCACTGAGTACAGCAACTCAGAATGAAGTAACTGGTCTAAAACAATCATTAATTGTTCTGTTTCTTCATTTAATGCAGCTGACAGTGGTTGATATACGCTTATGCATTCTTCTTTTTTCCTTCTGATCATAAACACAGCAGAAAAATTCCTCTTAGAATGTTTTGTTGTTTTAAAGTCACGGTAATAGTGCTTGAGCTGCAGCCTAGAAACCAATCAGTCAAGTTTTTAAATCATGTTAAATTTGGTGATCCAAAGGAAGTTGTCCAGAGCATAAGGCAGGGATACTGGGATATAAACTGCATGAAACTCTACCAGAAAAAAACCCAAACCCCAAACCCCAGAAAACACTGTTATTTTACACCAAGCAGCAAATAATTGAAGCTGATATCCCTAGCTGAACGGCAGCAAGTTCTTGTACAAAACCTGAAGGACAATACGGTGTGCACCAAGAAGATACCTGCTGGAAGCACACAGGCAAAAAGCCTTCCGTCTGCATTTAGTGACTTTTGATCGGTTCTACCACCCAGCCCAGCCTGGCCTCTGGGATATTCCACATGGCAGAGTTTCTGCAGTCTTTCTTCCAGAGATGCTCCAGACAATTTTGATTTTCTGTTGATGGCTCATTTTACTCTCTGGCTACGAGGCGTCAGCACAGGGCTCCTGTGTTTAGCTTAGCAAGATTAAAGGGAACATTTGTAAGTTTTTAAATCTAATTTCTGGCCCTTCCCCCATTCCTTGAAAAATGAAGACTTGAAAATAGTTTGCTTCAGACTAGTTTTGTAAACCAAAGTTCTAAATTAAACTCAACAACTAAATGCTAGGCTGGCACTGTCTTTTCTTAAATCTTTGTAATCACTGCTCTCAAAAGAATGAGAAAGTTGTAAGCAATAGTCTCAAACTAGAAGGTAGTTAAACCCCCACACATTACTAAACCAACACCATTCAAAGGCAACTTCCGCAAAGAATCCCTAAGGTATTTGTGTGTGCAATCAGTAGAAGATACCAGAATTATCTCAAAACTATTAAACAAATTAAAACAAATCACTTGAGACCCTTGTGTTTAATAAAGAGCTGTGGGGAGACTGTGTTCTATATTTTCAGTTCCTCTGAATATTTCTGTTGCAGTGAAATGAATTAAGCCTCTAGCGCTAGAGATACTCCGATTTGGTGATGACGGGGAGCTTCACCAACTTCTGACATGAGTGGCAACTGGCAGTACAGTACATACACTGATCTCTTTACAGGTATGATATTTAAAAAAGCAGAACAAAACCCGCAATATCTTTGCATCGGCTCTGAATCCTAAATGATTGGTTCTGGATTCCCATACTTTCAATATACAGAGTCTAAACAGGTTTCATTCAGTTTAGTGGTCATAAAAGTATAATCATTAAATGCCAGTGGCAAATACTGCACCAGGGAATGAAAAAATAAAATACCTCGGAAATCTGAGCTTGCCCATAACAAAAAACCCCTCCCAGTCTGGAAACTTTGGGACTTTATTCTCCCTTTCCGTAATGAATTAAATCACAAGTGACCTGACTATTTTCTCTACTCTTAACCTTTAATGTTATTTCCTCTTGGCTGGCAACGCTTGGATCGCAGTCCCGGCAGTGTACCCCATTAAACCCACAAATAATGATTCCACATCTCCTACGCTGAGAGGATCGTGAAGGCTGTGGGGTAACGGGGCCGCGCACCCCCGTGCTCATCGCTTCCCTGCTCCCTGGCACACAACAGATGCAGCGGGCAGAGTGTCATCTCCCACATCCCTGTGGCGCCGGCCCGTTCTGTCCCCCTCCCCGAGACACCAGCGGCTTGCAAGGAGCCAGTGCATGATTTTTTCCTGTCAGCTAGCTCTTCCAACCTGCGAGTCTCCTTTCACAGGCAACTCTTTTCTTTTGCTTATCGCCTGGCTCAGAGGAATAACCAGTTTGGGGAAGCTGGTTGGCTGGTTCTGTTTCTTGAGACAAGTAAGTATTTTGAGTAATGCACGGCCACATTTTCCAAACAGCTCAATGAAAGTGAGAATTTTTATATAGGGTGACTCACTACCTCATAGGGCCACTCTGCGGAGGTAAAAAAAAAAGGACAACGCTGAACTTTAAGAGTTTTGAGTCCTAGACTTCCAGCTAAATAAGAAGAAAGTTAAATAGTGGCTGGTCTGATACATTTATTTAACTCAGTGACTGAATGTGCAGAAACATTTTTAAGCATGTTCTGATCTTTTGTTGAGGATTTGGAAAGGCACGAGCATTAAAGACAGTAATTTTCTCCAACTTAAGAAAAACTCCAAACCAAAGCCCCAAAGACAGCAAACAAAACTGAACAGAAAGCGGTTTGTGATGGCCCTCACTACCCAACGCCTGACATCCAGCGGTGAGTTTGACCTGCCCACTGCACTCCCCATCAGGGCAGTTCAAGGTGAAGGCTTTCTGAAACAAAGAACTCTACCGCCAGTCAAAAATGTAACTATAAAGAAGAACGAAGGAAATAAGTCTCATCAATTTATAGGATTTTCTGCTCCCTCCTTTGTTTGAATGCTAACTGAGCTTCACCTGCCCCCAAAAGAGGCTTCAGTACGGGTTTTTTTTTTTACATGTGGGCTCCACGGGAAAGGAAGAAAATGCCTTAAGAGGGGATTTTCCGAAGTTTTATGAAATCAGTAAGTCTTCAAAGTATGTGGATCAGATGACAGAAGAATAAAAAAATAAGAAGGAACCTATTTTCTCCCTGTTGTTTTTTTTTAAAACCACTGTCACGTTACTACATGAATCTGAAGAAGTTCAACTTCCTGGAGATCACTACCGCAAAGATGGTATCAAGATGGATCAAAGATGGGTATCTTTGAGGGGAGCAGAGGGTCACCACACCACAGCCCGCAGACGTGGCAGCGACTCCTGCAGAGGCAGCTGAGCTCCCTCTGAGAGAGCCTGCTCGGGGACCCCCCTCTGAACGCCGCTGCTGCCCGGCACCGACTGCTGGGAGAGTGCTCGGGGCGGCAGGGTACAGGGCCGCACAGCCCACGCGGGGAAAAACAAGCACTGCAGCTCCGGTAGCACGTTATTTGTCACTGGGAGTTCTAGCCAGCATGGAGAAATGCAGCGTTATTACTGCTGCAGTATCCAAAATACAGACACCCATGAACTATGAAAAAAATTAACTCTAACCCAGGCAAAACCAGTACAACATCCTAGGAGGCGGGGAGCGAATCACTGTCCTTGCTCGAAGATGGAGGAAGCAAGCAAATCACTGAACAAATTTTTACACATCTTCCCTACCTACTGCTTCCCACCAGCTACCAGGATACCCAGCTGACTAGATGACATTACTCGTGATTTAAGTTTATAAACAAGCATCTTTGTGTTGCCCCTGATATTTGGGTAGGAGCTTCCTATGCACATCCACAGACATCAGTAGACGCCAGTCCTTCAGTAAAGCAGCCTGGCACTAGAAATCACATCCAACACCCAGCCCAGGGCTGGACTGGTCACATACAGCGCTGGCTGGAATCATGCCATCACTACGGGAACAGGGCTGTGCGGAGGAGACTGAAACTCTCTCTCTCACTTTCGGTTCAGTGAAGACCATATTAAACTCACTTGCTACTTTTTCTTTTAATTTTCCAGAAGGCTTTTCACTGCGTCTGCTCCAAACACCACTGAGTCTGCAGTTCAGGAAGGAAAGGTCATGGCTTTAAAACAGGACACAAAACTTGAGTACCAAGGAGCTACGTCATTTAAGAGAACAGAAGAGTGGGGTGAAACTGAATTTTCTTTAGTGCTTGCCCATTACCATACTCAAGTCTACTTTGTGCTTATTTACTACCCAGTATGAGAATTACTGGTGAGCTCTAAATAATTCTGCCGATGAGTTAGGCTACCACAGGGGCAGCATGCTAATTGGTTTCATACCCTCATAAACCAGAATAATTTCCCAGCAAAATTGTTCAGAACAAAACCAATGACAAGCTTTGCTCACAAAATATGAATCTGTTTGCAGATTGAGTTACTTCCCCAATATTATTTAAAATTCAGACAAAAACCTTAAAAACAAAAGAATTTTGTGAGAAAGGAGCCTATTATTTATGAAGACCGTTAAATGTGCGATTACTTTTTCCCACTGATGGAACAAAATACAAATCAGCCCTGGGATCACCAGACCATCACATGGGTGAGCAGAGTTCACTGACAGAGGCTGCAGTAGTGTCAGCCCAGAGGGAAAAAGCCGGACTTGCCTCTCTAATTCAACAGAAAGAAAGCAAATCCTAACCTGTGCGAGAGAGATTCCTGAACCATTAAGCTGTAGTTGAAATAGGAAAAACACCCACGGCAACAGTAAACAGGAGTTTACAATTAAAAAGGCCAGTTGCTCACTGTGCAGGAACTGCTTTTTCTTAAGAAAACAGGAATACAATGCCAATGATCTGCAGCTGCATGCAATTCTGCAGACACCACGTATACAGCCACGTCGCTCAGTCCTTCCTCCATAGACAGAACCAAAACATTTCTCTTACGTGGTAGACTTTTGCTACAGTTTTAGAGCTTAAAGGCTGTATCATGGTTTGAAAACGTGGTTCAGTTTGCCCTGTAGGAAGCCGAGTTAGACAAGCACAGAAGTCTTTTGGCCTTCAACAGCTATGAATCACCGATACGTGATAGGATGTTACTGTATTTTAGCCACAGGGAAGCATGGCGTACACTTTGTACAACACACTGGACTAACACCCCACAAAGCAGCCAAGGTCACGTTCACCCTATATGCACACAGGGACCCATCAAGTCAACAGGAACGATACATGCACTGAAAGGTGGGCTTTTGCCCGAGAGCCATGCTGAATTAGGACCTGGAGCCATAATATTGTAATGAGCCTTTACGTATCCATCTTCCACGCATCATACAACGGACAAAACGCATGTGCTTTCCACACGTGGATTCAGCACGTATTTCATATTAAGATATGACTAGACTGCTGAATTTAGCAACTCCATTTGTTCTCTTTTATTCATATTTTTTCATATGACACCTTCCCATTTGCTCTCTAGATGCTGATCTTCCTTTGGAAACCTACACTTTGTTGCTCATTAGCCTTCCCCCCCTCGACAATAAAAAGGAAAAGAAAAACTATAGCCTATCTTACATCCTGCTCTAGGAAGAACCGCACGGAAAGACAGAAACCTCATAGATACTGACAGAGCAGACTTTCTACAACACGGGCTTCTAAAGGAAGTCAGAATTACAGGCAATCTGGAGTCATAATTCGCATACGTTCTTTTGGGGGGGTCCAATTGTGTCTTCTAATAAAGAAGGATTCAGAGGAAGCTGCATTTTTATTAGTAACTCTACTTTACCCCGGTCCATAACTTGACTCAGGACTGGTCCTGCACAACCTCAGCAGAGGCAGCGTGGGAAGGGAGGGAACCGACTGTGCCATTTAGCATTGTGCCTTGTTAAGGTCTCCCTCCAAGGGCCTTTGCAGCTAGGGAGACGAAGCTCTCCTCCCATCTCTGCTCCCACTAGTGGAAAATCTTTGCTCAATGGAACCCTCCTCGCTGACCCGCCTTTCAGTAAAACTGGGAAACGATCACGCGTTGTGAAACAACAGTCACCGTGCCTCCAGCACTGCTAACATAACCGCCTAAACAATACACACTTGCTAATCCTTCCACCTACAAGAGGGTATTTTACTATGAACACAAGCATCGTGAATCACAGACCACGAATCCTAGTCTCAGTTCTGCTCCACAGCAGCATCAGCCTTCCCCCGCTCCAATTACTTCTTGCTCCCGCAGACCATCCATTTCTGCTACAACTCAGTGGTGTAGCCGATACCCGCCACTGCCCACGTCTTGGGTGGGGAAGGAGAAGGAGCTAGTGAAGAGAGGGCAGAAGGGCAAGCTTTCTCTCCCCTAATTAAGTGCGCGGAGTTTGCAGTAACGGTAAGGGATGGACATGTGGGTGGAAGGTATGCGCTGCCTTCATTTTCCAGATTCTTCCTTTTCTTGGGTTTTGTGTCAGCAGTGCTGCATGTACATCAGCTTTTGATTTTTATGCCTTTGTGGCTTAGGGCCATCAGGGTTGCTATATACACACAGACATACAACATAGATGTTTCACAACAACGATTTTTGTGCATTAATGCTGCAGAGGGTTTGCCATCAGAAAGTGTTACTGAAGAGGAGAGAGAACACCAGTTCTAGCAACAGATTGATGCAAACAAGTGTTATTTAAAACACAAACAAAGAGAAAAAAGAATGGGAACATGAGGAGAAAGGGAATACCAAATGCTTTTGCAGATATTTATTAAACAAAAGGACTGCTCAGATGTACTTGTCCAAATTATTTTCTGATGTAACTCCATAGGCTTCAGAGGAGGGGTGAGAATAAGAGTATCTGCCCTTGAAATGTATCATCTGTTCACCACACTCGTGTAGGTGGGCAGGTTACCTTTAAAACTATAAATTATAAATTAAAAAAAAAAATTAAACTATTGGATGCATCTCACTCGAGATCAGCTTGTCTACATTAATCTCAACTTCTTATAAATGAGTCAGTAGAAACAGGAAGTTCATTTCATGGAATTCCCCCCAAAATCAGGCATGATTCTAAAAAAACATAAAGTTTAATTTAAATAATTCAGAATTCTGCCTGCAAAACTGGACTGTCTTACAGATGAGTTAACTCTCCTCGGATGTCACTTATCGTAGTAGACAGAACTGACCAGAACCGGGGGGGGGGGGGGAGGGGAACATTTACCCCCGCCAAAGAGGGACCCCCGTCTCAGATGCACCACCAGATGTTATCTCTCCTCGTTTGCCTTCATGAGAAAAGGAACACTGGCCACATGGGATTCTGCTAATTTTTTCTTTTACCCAGGTTCGCTCATGTTTCCCTAGTCCTGAGAAACCTGACTGAGGCTCACTGAGGAGTATTCAGATGAACAAAGAGGCCTTTTAAGGACTGTCACTACAAATTTGTGTTTGTTCAAGTGGGCTGTCTTATAGAAGGAAAACCACAGCAAACTTAACAACTCGGGCTACATAGTCTGAGATTTGGATCGCTTTTTATTTCGTTTCCACATTGCATGTGACAATGAAAGGTTGTGACATTCTAAGTGGTTCCAGACTCCATCAGGCTGTCCACAATGAATTAAAAAACAATAAAATCCAGATGCTTTCTCAAGTAAACACTTCCTTTCTCAGCAAAGCGAACCAAATGCAAAGGATACTGCTGAAAGTTTTCTTCTAGCATATTTATTTTATATAAAGGTATCTTATAACTTTATAAGAACACTGGCACTTAAGTGTTCTCCTTCCAGCACAGTAAACCCCCTGGCACTCTCTTCCTGTATTTCTGGTGTTGGAAGCCAAATTCTTCAGAAAATCTCTCACTTACATGAATGATTTTAATTTGCTTGTAGATATTTAATGAAGTCTACATCTAACTGACAAGTTAAATTGGCTCCTGGAACACAGTTTGCAATGAGCTGGAGGAAAATAAGAGTAAAATAAAAATACTAGTTCTTTAAAAAAAAAAGTAAATTCAACTTTCAAAGCACAGAATTTGTGTCCCAAACAAGGAACATGAAATTGCTTACCAGTAAAAGAAAAACATACCTACTTTTTATTAGCAGGCTGAGAAATGAAAAAGCAAAAATTAACAAACCGACAAAAATTACAAAGTAAATTCATTGTGTTAAACCTTTTGTTGTAATCTTCTAAAACATTTTTCATAACACAGGTAAGGACTTTTAAATGAAGTATAAATATTATCCCTAAGTGGAACTGTGTCCTTGAGAAACACTTCAAACATGCGATTCTAATTGCAATGCATTGCAATTTCCTCAGTAAAAATAAATCAAAACCAAAACAGACCCCTCCAGATCCTGGCCTGCAGATGACAACAGTGTATTGAACCTGGGCGTACCTGAAGAAGAATATAAATACCTCGGTGTTGCTGTTCTCAATACCTAGAACTATTCAAAGAAAGGTATCCCCATAGATGGTACTTTTAGTCCTCTCTCTTTTCTGTCACGAGGGTACTTCCGTTTTCACTGCCCTTTCAGTGCTTCTGGGCTATAATGAAAAAAAAATTATGCTGACTACTTGCACAGCCAGTCTCTTTCCATTAAAGCCCAGCAGCACAGCAGACAGACACATCTAGCCGTTAGTAGCAACAACAGGGATCTGTTTGTCAGAAGACAGCAGCTTCATTCCTCTTCACCATACGTCTGGCTTTCTATAGATCCGCCCCTGGCCCCACTGAGCTGCAGCAGTGGCTTGGTGGAAGGCAAAAGCACTAGAGCAAATTTATTGCAAAATACAGTTCTTGTAAGCACTGTACAAGGCATCGCTTCATCCAGAAGAAGCTCTGAGAGATTAAACAATCCTATACCTACTCACCCTCCAATATAAGGGTGTGCGTTCAAGCTTAAAGGATTGCCAGGAAGTTTTTTTTGCTTTTTGATTTAGGATCTTTGGCTAATTTGTATCAATCTGCCTAAGAAGAAAACCAACCCCCCCCACACCAAATCTTACCCCTATTCTTGTCATTTTGAAAGCCAACGAGAGATTTCAATATAAAGTGATAAAAAGCTTCCAGCTGTATTTAATACAGAGCATGCACTCCAACAACACTCAGGGTGATCCTGGAAACCAAGCAGAGCTTTCCTTTTTAAGGCACTTTTTTTCCCCTTTGAAGAAAAAAAAAGAAAAAAAACCCACAACAAAAATATAAAGTAGTACAGGAAAACATGCAAACCAGCAATAACAAACAAGTGGAACGAGGTAATCCTTGGCAATGACTGAAATTGTGACTGTAGCCATTGCTCCGCGTTTTCAGACGTTAGAAGAGCTGAAAATATTTTCGCGTGCTAAAACCTGACATCATAGCCCCACGTCTTTTCTGAGGCAGTTGCCATTGCTCCCGCTAATAGCTGATCACTGCCTCACACCCATCTCGCTTCCTCTAGCTTTGGGTAGCGAGGAGACAGGTTCTCTCCTCCCTTCCCTCTCTGCGAGTCCACGGTAACTCCATGGAAACCAGTGGAAGGGTGCTGGATGTTTACCTCTCATGGAGGAAACGGTATCGGGCCCACCGCGACTTTGGAGCAAGGAGATTTTCAAATTACTTCATTTTAGCTGTTAGACCGTCTCAGTTCTGAGAAAAGGGGGTTTCAGTCTTGCAAACTGTTGAAAACACAGCCTTCTAACTTATCACACGTTCTGATAAAGTGATTTGGGAAGTCTCAAAAAAAAATCCTTGAAAGGAAAAAGGGGGTGAAACATTCTTTAAAGACAGCTTAGATAGAAAGAATATAAATTTCTTCTGACCAGCCACATCACAGAGGTTTACTTGATAAAAGCAACATGTTGATTTATTCCATTCCTTTCCCCTGCTGCCCAAGCTGTGAAATACAGGCAGATGATGCAATCCCTCTGAGAGAGAAGGAAGGGGCGGGGGGGGGGAGAAATAAGAAAAAAGGAGAAAAAAAAAAGCCAGCAAGCAGGCGAGAGACTATTTCACAGCGTAGCACATTGCTGGCATGTCCAAAGTTACGTAAGCTGTTGCTGAAGGGACTGCAGGAGCTCCCGAGTTCACCGCACTGCAGGCAGGACTGGAAACGGGGGGTTCCAGCCCCCTCCGGCCCTGGGGGGCTCGAAGCCCACCCCAGCAGTGCTCCCTTCCACCTTCAGCCCAAGCAGGAAAAGCATCCGAAACAGACTGACAATCTTAAAACCCAAACAAAGCTGTCATCACCATTTGTGTTTATTAAAACCAGAATCAAAAGCAACACTGGTGATTTCTCCTAACTAAAGATTAGCAGAAAGTCTTTTGTTCCGATGTCTGAACTCATCAAACATGCTTACCCTTTCAAAACAAAACACAACAAAACAAAGGCAGAGGCAGGAATTATAGTCTCTTCTCCAATTGTGTGTGCTCCTTACCCACGTCTGCATAGTATGCTTTCAAGACTAAATCACTAGACGTTACTTGAACTCAAGATCATTCTTTCTATTTGTGACATATTAATTATACAGTGTTAATTTGCACATGAAATAATGTAAAATTAGATTAACATAAAGCATTAGATGATTTTTATAACAAGATGGGTTAATTTTTTTCAGAGTAAGAAATGATTTTAATATAATTTATGTATCTGTTATCTACACATAGGTCAGATCAAATTCCCTGCGAAGTCTGGAAAGGCTTGCTTAATTTTGGTGTACCTTTTAATTAAACAGTCTCTATGGTATTGCTAAATTCCCCCACTTCTCCCATTCTCATTTTATTGCAACTTGACTCTCATGATATTTAGCCTTTTGGACAAATTTACTAGGTTCTGAAAGAACCAGCTTAGGACGCACAGTTTTCATTTATATAAATTTAAATAAAAGCTACATTAGTTTTTTGATCATCAGGGATTTACGTAGCATGTGTAATAGCTGAATCCTTCAGTTTCAAAGACCAGAAGATAAACTGAAAAAAGAAAAATCAACCTCCATTTTAAAATGATCTCATTAAGTTCTCTATGTACAAGAATAATTATGATCCACATCATTCAGTTATTTCCAACTTCAAGATAACTAAATCAATTTTAAAACTATAGTGTCTTCCTAGACTTCATCTTGCCTGTCACAGCCAATTAGTCAGGGCAATTATACACAAGGGCAGTGCATCATGAAAAATCAACTGGTGGTTATAATGGCCTAATACACAGAAGAACAACAATATCCAGATATCAGGTATGCCTTCTCTCAGCTTCGTACGCTCGGGGCTCATCCCACTTGGTGCATATCTGATCTGTATTGAGCAATGGCTAGACAGACAATACAGCAGCCTGCAGCAGGAAGCGAAGAAGACCTCGGTCAGCTGAAATAGCAAAGGAAAACAAGGTAGAGGGAGCGTAGTGCTCAGCGACATTCTTGCCTTAGAACTTCATGCCAAAAGATCATGACAAAGCACATAAGTATGTCCTAGGTTCTCTGAAAATACATTATAATGCCAGCCATGGCCAAACACTTTTTTTTTTAGCATGTATCTTCTGACAAAGGAGTCTGCCCAGATCTCTCAAAGGTCAAACCAGTGGAGAAGGTGACTCAAGAGGGCAATGTGATGGATGTTCAATTGGTCAGTATCCACCGCCTGCTTCAGTCCATCCCAAGCTTCCCCATCGCAACAGCTTCTTCAAAATATTTACAATGCGTGGCAAGAAGCTTGCACAGATGAAACACCAGCTGAAGTCATCAGATCTAATTTTGCTGAACGTATAAACACGGTGGGCTTCAGATCTGCTCTCTGAGCAGAGCTAATGGCCAACATCCACACAGTCTGACTGGCAGATGTGCCAGCCCAAATAAACCTACCTTGAGGAACATTGTGTTGTATCCTTTTCAGGTGGAATTAAACCAACAAACAAAATAAATAAAGGTTCCTCGAAAGAAAGCATGGTAGTGGCTGGACAGTGGGATTGTGAATGCTCTACCCGTACTTGATTTGGGCTCTGTTCTCCATCAACAGTGCTGTTCAGAAATGTCTAAACCTTTCAGGAAATAGTACAACCAGAATGACGAGCCAGAATGGAACAGCGGGTCCTGAAAGCCTATGCCTACACTTCTGACATAATTCTCAGATCTGGAAAGACCAGCCCTGTCGAATCCATGTCCAGACACCAGATAAACACAGCAAATTGCTTGCCACCACCCTGTGATAGAAGCATTCATCATATCATCACTGCTGCAATTCCAAAAGTCTTTGGCACTAAAACAGCAGACACAACCCTAACCGACCCTGGCCCGACCTCTGCTACCTCTGACAGTACCAGGAATGAAATGGCTCTTGGTTGGTGCGCTGTCTGACTTGCAAGCTTGAAGGAGGAGTTTTGTTCCTCTGCAAAATCACAGGGCAGAGGGTACTGCACGCCCAGCCCCAGCCCCCCAGCCCTCAGGAAGCTGCTAACACCAGCAAGGACCTCTGAAGACAAGATGCTAGCTCTACTCTTGCTTGCCCTCTTATTGGAGGATAACTAACCCCCTCCCTCTTACCTACACGTTTAAGCTCATTGGGTCACAAAACAGTGAGCAGACGTCTCTGGGATGGGCCGTACCTCGTCGCGCAGAATGAACACTGTTATAAGCCTGAGTATTTCGAGCCCTCGCAACAGCCATGCCAAAACTTACTCAAATATGTTGCACAAATCAAAAAACCCTGTGTTATTCCCCACCTTAGGTACAGACCTTTCCTACTTCTCCACCGCATTAAGACCAACTCTGATTTAAGCGTCCTCGAACACCAACCGCAGCCCAGACACCAGCGGGGAGCTTCAGGTCAGAATACGCTGGGGTCTCAGGGCCAAATCTGGGATCTTTGCTCCCTACGTCTTAGCGGCTGATGTCCACTGCTGTCCTCAGGGACCTCTGCATGTTCAACAGGACTAGGTTGCAGGCTCTGGGCTTGTTTAGAGACCTTTAAATAAGCTTATCAAGTTATTTAAATCATGTGTATGACATCATCTACATACAGACAAAACCAGCCGAGGTGGCAGAACAGGCATTGAAGCTTTCCCCCCAAATCTCTCGTGTCCTTTACTCCCAGCAGACCAGCAGTACCGTAAATAAAGCTGCCACTGATTGCACTGCTGCCACCAAGGTGCCACCGAAGAGCAAACAGAAACTTGGCCCCAAATGTCCTGCCTCTCCCCATCCCCTTATGCCTCTCTAAAGCAGGAGATGTAGGATAGTTCCCATCTATTACAGGATACTGGCTGAGGCTGATAGTGAATGTTACTAACGATAATAAAAGGAATTTTAAAAAAAGGGAAATTAAAATCAAGTAGTGAAAACAAAAGACTTGCTCAATATTACATGCCAAGCCATGGGGGAGAGACTTAAAGAACTTAAATCCAGAATCACTTCTGCTGTCCTTTTTCAGACCCACCACTCTCAAAGGGATACAACAGCACCGCAGAATATTTAGACTGAAACAAAAAGCCTTAGAGGCCTGCAGAACATGGGCCTATGCCTTTCTCCCTGTTTTATAGACTCCCAATGTGAGATTTAACCTCAGGTCTTACTTAAATGAACAAATTATAAAATATTTAGTGTTTCTATTTTGCAACAGCCTTAGAAATACAGACAGATCAGTGGTGGTGAACACCGTGGCTGTGAGCCCCAGTCTCTCAATGTCTTCAAGACTGGGATGCCCTTGGATAGACGGTGTTAAACGCGGACAAAGGCCCATTACTGCCATGACACTCGCTGCTAGTGTAGTCCAAACCAACTTGTCTCCACAGCTGAGAAAGATAGCTTAATGCCAAGGATTTACTTAACAGGTGTAAACAGCAGACGAAATACTCCAGCAAACCTACACACTGAGCACAAACCCATCACCAAGACAATAAAAACAAAGAAAATAAATAGGGAAAAAAAAATCCAGTAATTCTACAAACACACTGACTGCAGTGTTAAACAAATACGCCAAATTACTTTGCAAATTGCCAAGTGCTGTACTACTAGGTTTCCTCCTGCACAGTGTCAGTACTGCGACTGCAAGTCTGGTTAGGATCACCACGGTGAAAAATAAAACTTGCGAGATAGGCCACACAGTTTTTTTGGACAATAAATTATCTTCAGCCTGGTTTGAACAGCGTTAAAGCGTATACAGAACTCAACAGGGAAATTTCAGCCTGTCTCAAAAGTCAATGACAAAAATCTCATTTGTGTCAGCACAACCAGGTTTTGACCCTGATCTTATGTTATGCTTGTTCCAGCGTTAAAAATACTGATCTTAGATAAAGCAAGCAAAATGGCAACACACGCATCAACACCACAATAAACACCCTCAGCTTGGGAAAACTGTCCTTTAAAACCGTAATATTTTTAAGGTCAAACCATGTTGTGCTCTGTTCTCAACACTGATTTTGGACCAGTCATTGCCGTTTTCTATGTTTCAGTGACCACAGCTGCAATAGAGGGGCAAAACCATCCCCACGAGCACTTTTTTTTTTTAAAGCTCATCCAGACTGAGTGGAGAGGAAAAGTTATATCTAGAGCTATAGTATGGTACCATTAAGTGTTGACACCGAGTTTATTACAACCAGCAAAACTTTTCCAATTCCACTGAATTCTTTTTGTTTCCTTCTGTTTTACAGCCTGCTGAAACAGTGATAGTCCACATCTGGTTAGTGTCTGGTTCAAGACAGACACCAAATAGAAAAGCCCATGTTTGGGATTAAAGAGGCAGGCATTCCCTGCACCGGGCAGAAGAGCCATTTAACGCTTTCCTGCACAGCAGCAGGGGGGGGAAAAAGTGGGCTGTCATTTTGGGGACATTTTGTTCTGCTTTCTGAACCCCAAACACTTAGTTGAAATTTAGTTTTCTCGATCCTTCTTTTCTCTGAAGAGAGACCGTGTCTAATAAAACCAATGAAATGCACAATAAAGATTAAGCTATTTCAAATGCTTCCAACAGCACCTGCACAACATGTATACAGGGAAAGCATGAAATGATTTCTTCAGTGATAGCCTTATCATACATAACAATAACCGCCCAAAAGACCCCTCGGTCCTACTAACTAGACACAGTAGGAAAATGAAGCAGTAATATGTACAGACCATGCAAATAACCATGCAAATAACCGTTATATAGGCGAACAATTATAAAGAGACATCCAGCAAGGAAGTGATGAATACATTAATGGAAAAATAAGCAGACATCAATGGAGGCTACAAACGAGGACGGAAACTACGCTACACATTAAAAATAGTGAGAAAAGCAGCGTAAGATGGTCTGAAATTTCCATATCTCCTACATTATCAACATATGCTTTTTAAGCATCACTATGATCAGTTTACTTGTTGCAACAATAGATGAGTAATTACTTAATGCTGTAATGGATTGTATTAAATCTCTTTGAAATGCGATGAGTCTAACAGCAATCTGGCATGTAGCAAAAGCATTAGAAAAACCCAACATAATTAGCCTCATTTCTGGAAGAAGGTATCAGAAACAAAAGCAGCCTCCTCCTTAAACACGGGCACAGATCACCCCATGAACACAGGCGCATGCTGTGTATGTGAAGGAAAAAAAGACCTTTCAGTGACTATTCCTGTAAGAGGAGGATGTATGACCAAAAACCAAACAAGCCAAAGCAAACCCCGACAGAGGCAGACAAGCAGAGGGAGCACAGCATGACTAAGCACTAGGCTCACGGACCCCACCCCCTCAGGCAGCATTTTGTTTTCCAAGTAAACAGCATCTATTTGGGGCTCTGGCCCATTTCCTCCATTTCCCTCCACCATCCCCCCCCCGCCCAAACATACACACACCCCTGCCCAGTGCAGAAAGATAGGATTTTGCATATTCTTTGCTGACATGCAGGGCAGTGGCACAGATACACAACGCATACCATCATTTGCTTCTCCTCATTAGTACAGCTTGCCTTGCCTGCAAATTTTGCTCAACTGTTTGAGTCCAAGAGGCAAATTATATTATTTGGTAACTGCAGAAAAGATGCTGAGCAATGTGAAAATGACAATAAATTGAAAACGTTTCGTCGCCATTACGTTAGTGATTTGTTAATGTCAGGGGCAACCTTGGATATCTGAAATGTAGGTCTTGTGTTAAAAAACCAAACGCAGCTATGTAACTCTCGATGTGCTTAGACATTATTTTAACATGTCTGCTAAAACCATTTTCCTCTAGGATGTGATTACAGGTACTCAAGGAACAAACACGTGGCCTTAAGACGGAACACCTCTGAAACCTGCCTACTACTTTACAATGAACCGCACTGCATTGTATTCACAACTGTCCATGGTACCTGCTGACTGTGATCCTGTTAACATCAACTTGCTCACAAAAAACTTAACAGACAACAAAATGAATTGCAAGAACAAAAAATCCCATTATAAGGGAAGCGCATCCATAAGAATATTCAATATTCTGCCTATGTGGACAAGAACTAGGTCAGAGCTTCTCCCAGAGATATACCTGTCATAGCTACGTTACAAATACACAGCTATAAAATGAATTAAGCAATCAAAAGAGACAAGATCTAAACTTTGTTATCCTTGTTTCATTCTACAACAGAGAGAATAATGAAGGAAGAGATTGATGCTACTGAATAAGAGACACGTCATCTTCTCCCACATTATTCTTCATCGTGACATACCATGAACAGAGATTAAACAGATGCCCAGATAAGTTCAAATGATACAGCCATCAAACTTAGGTGTTTCTAATAGGCCCTTTACAAGGGTATCTGGACTATTAAAAGGAGGTAATGCAAAGACTGTAAAATGGGTGAGAGAGTCAAAGAAAAGGAGCTACTCTACATTGCTTAATGGGATAACCACAGCGAAATGGGGACAGGAAGGAAGAGGCAACACTAAGTGTGTTGTTGTGGGTTTGACTGGCGGGGTTTTGGCAGCGGGGGAGGGGCTGCAGGGGCGGCTCCTGGGAGAAGCTGCCAGAAGCTTCCCCGGCTCCAAGCCAGACCCGCCGCTGGCCAAGGTCGAGCCCATCAGCGACGGCGGCAGCGCCTCTGGGATAACAGATCTAGGAAGGGGAACGTGCAGCGGGGCAGGAGATTGGGGTGTGAGAGAAACTCCGACCCAGACCCCGAGGTCGGTGAGGAAGGCGGGGAGGAGGTGGGCCGGAGGAGGGGGTGGCCCTGCAGCCCCGGGGGAGACGGCCGGCTGTCCCCCTGCAGCCATGGAGGG
>JAVKLA010000081.1:38502910-38589739 GCA_034782735.1 Sagittarius serpentarius
GAGGAAGGAGCGGCAGAGACACGGTGTGAGGGACTGACCCCAACCCCCATTCCCCGTCCCCCTGCGCCGCTGGGGGGTAGGAGGGGGAGAAAACTGGGAGTGGGGTTGAGCTGGGAAGGAGGGAGGGGTGGGGGAAGGGATTTTCAGATTTGGCTTTACTTCCCTTTATCCTTGTTTTAATTTGATTGGTAACAAATTAAATTGATTTTGTTTTTTTTCCCCAAGCTGAGTCTGTCTTTTGCCTGTGACTATAACTGGCGAGGGATCCCTGCCCGTCCTTGTCTCAGGGACCCAGGAGCTTTTTGTTCTGTTTTCTGCTCCCCATCCCACCGGGGCGAGGAGTGAGTGAGCGGCCGCCTGGTGCTCTGTTGCCGGCTGGGCTGAAACTGTGACAGTGTTTAATTTTGTCTCCTCCCAGTCAGCAAAGCACATAGGGACTGGTTTATCTCTCTGTATATCAGCATAAATGATAAGGGACTCCACAGAAGACCACAAAGTTACACCCATACAAGTGCAAGAGAATTTAAAGTGGCCTTAGATTACTCCAGATTGTCCAAATTACATTCATACTGAAATGAAAGGGGCTTTTCTCCACAGAGGTGGGGCTTTATTAACACCCTGTTCCAGCCATGACCCAGGAGGCCTCTGCACAACGACGCAGGAGGAAAGCTGGGCTACCACCCTGTTAGTGCCTTCCCCGAGAGCAAACATACTCTCCAAGTACAACCCTTACTAGCGATCCAAGAACGCACCGAGATGCAGACCATGCCTGACCTTCCCCAAAGATACAACTCCGCAGGGAAGCAGTCTTCATTACTGCAAGGGCTGCTGCCGGTGGGTCCGTGTGTCCTTTCAAGGGGGATGGGGTAGGAGCCCATTTGGAGCCACTGTTCTTCCTGTCACAGTCACTGTCACTCTTCACTATTGCTGCCAGTCACAGGCAGTAAAATAAGGGGATGCCTCTGAGATCCTGAACGCCAGCAGAAAATCAGCAACAGCCTGGTGTACAGCAACCCTGCTTGTAACTACAGCATATGGTTCTTTCTCTGTGAAATGGGATTTCTTTAGAACAGAGATTATAAAGCATTGTGTTTGTTAAAGAACCACCACAGTAATAAAAACAATAATATAATACAATTAAGCAGTAAAGCTAATAGTGCCTTCCATTCACAGATCTGAAGTTTAATGACTCAAACCTGGCAGCGCCCTGGGCAACTTGAAAAAATGAGGTTTTCCTCGCTGTTAGAAAAGGGCAAATGAACATACACAGGCAGATTAAATGCTGATCCCTTCAAAGGCAGGAGAAGAATCTGTGGCTGAGGCAGGGAAACCCCCAAATTTCAGACCAATGTTTACATGCTGCCCTTCTCAGAAGTATCATTTTATCAAGGAGAGCGTATTACTGGGCACCTCTATCCGGGCCACCCAGAAAAGTTATAACAGCATACAACAGAGAGCTGAGTTAGGTTGCGATAACTCCAGTGTGACTCCTGGAATAAAAAGCCACTTCTTAAGTTACTTTTGTCATTTGAAGATGTATAAATTCTGTTAAATAGTCACTATTACACTGGAATAAAAGCATCTATGCAAGGAATGATGTTTCTAGCCATCCTGCTATAATTACGCGAGTACAACTCCTTATATGAAAAAGCTCCTACTGCCTCTGGTAATAAATTTAAAGAATTGACTAAATGGGAATTACATTTATTTCCAGGAAAATTAACTTTTTAGCAGAGGGGCCTGAGTGTTAAATGTTTGCCATTGTTGTATTGCACTTCCTTGATAAGTATATATTATATATGCAGTGCCAAGAGCCACTGGCACAACAAACTTTCACCTGCACTTGCTGTGAGCCAAAGCAGGTTAAACTCGTGGGGCATCTTGCTTGTCCTTGAGCTTCGATAATAGTGCTGTCATGGAGCTGAGCTACTCCAGAGCAAAATGACAGGAACCCATTTCCAATCCTATTACACATACTCTAACCACAATGCCTAGCTTCACCTGTGGCTCCATTTAAACTCTTCTATTTGTTAGGTATCACCCTATAACTTGAGGTGTGGCGAGTCCATCACGTGTGGGGCCAGCTGATGGGGAGCTTTTGTGCTTTCTGCATGTAGGAGGAAGACACAGTACGTATCGGGAGGATGTGCGACTAATAGTCTCACAGAATCATTTAGGTCTCAATACATGTCACCACAATGAGCCAAATTCAATAAAGAGAAAAGAAGAAAAGACTTTTCGGAAGATATTTCCAGCTGATGCATTTATAGTCTCCCACAGCGGTCCAAAAGCTGTGCATTTTACAGCATGAGAAGAGAAATGGAGGGGGGGGGGGCGCTCTGGGCCACCCCATGCCAGTGATGCAGGCCAGGGTTTGCAGGGCTGCATTAGATGCCTCTCCTCCCAGAGCCACGTCAGCCCCACTGCCAGCATGGGGGAAACTGCGGGGAGAGGAATCCCTGGAAACATTCAAGGCCCGGCTGGACGGGGCTCTGAGCAACCTGGTCTAGTTGAAGGTGTCCCTGCTCACCGCAGGGGGGTTGGACTAGATGGCCTTTGATGGTCCCTTCCAACCCGAGCCGTTCTATGATTCTATGAAGACCAGGGAGGTTCTGCAGCTCCTTGTCATCACGGGGGCGCACAGCACAGCACAGCACAGCACAGCACGCCATGCCACCCCTGTTACTCCGATACTCACCCCAAACGGCCTCGTGGCAGCTGCAGGGAAGGGCAGTGCAGCTGCCCTCTCAGGGAAAACCAGCCCACAGTGCACAAAGCCAACAGCAGCGTGGGGTGCCTGTTTTGATCCTGCCTGTTCGTGTCCTGCAACTTCCTCACCAAATCTCTCTGGCCAGTGGCCTACAGGCAGGCAGAACCGGACATTAATGGCGGGGGAAGCAAAAGTTGTTCATGGCATTTGTAGCTCTTTTTTGCTTTTAAGTATCCTTTATGTATAATGGTAATACCTGCTGTAGAGAGCTGCACATGGGCACAAGCATCACGTTCACCTCAGCCACGGATTTGTAGGTCCGAGTCTCCTGTTGCTGGGTTTGAAAGCGCTTAAATCCCCCAATACCGAGGGACTTACCGACAATTTACACTGAAAAGCAGAATCAGATCTCAGAGAGAGGAATCGATGTGAAGCCTTGCAAGTACAAGAAATGCAGCTCAGTGGATGTGTGAAGCAGCCTGTTGTGTTTCATTACCAAGTGAAGAGAGGTTTAGTGGGCTCCCACAGGCGGGGGTCAGCTCACCGGCAGCTCAGCATGGCACCGCACCTCCGTACCCTGCCCTGAGCCACCAAGGTGTCTTACACGCTGTCTCAGTGTTTCCCAGTCGGTGGGGAGGGAGGGAGCGGAGTTACACCTCGCTTCCCTGGACCGGGAAGGTATGATGCGTGGGTCAATATGGGGCACAATTGGTTTCAGTTCCCTGAAACAGATCTGTGCTTTCAAGCACCAGAGAAATGCTAATAAGCTAAATATCGCATCTGTAAGTAAGTACCCCGTAGCAGTATTACCCCTTCTGCAGATACAGCCTTAAATGGAGGGGGCCAAGGGTCGCTCTTACCCCAGAAAATCAGCTGGCGTCAGACAGCTGCTGAAGCCAGAGGGCCAGACTCAGCCTGCCTGCTTCCACCCCGCTGCACCTTGCATCCCCCTTACTCAGAGATGACTCGGGAGCCACCAGCTGGCCCCTTGGCACCAGAGGAACTGATCTCAGGAGGCTGGATCCCACCACTCGGCGTAGCCGCTTGCGCCAGGTTGCTCAAGAGCTAATTTTGGCACGACCACATGCAGACCCCAGCACAGCCTGCTGTGCTGAAGGAGAACACACGAAGGATCGGGAATTTGAGCTGCACGTGTTACCTGGCAGCTTGGTCTTCAGCAACTAGACCTGCCATCCACCTCGGAAAACATGGGATGCTAAGGCAAGGACTGGGATTTCAGGAGTCCCGCGACCAACAGTACCCTGGGGCAAGAGCCTTACCGTTGCCTTCAGCGCCCAAGCTCAGAGAGCCAACACAGTGGGAGGAACAACCACAGGGAAGACAAAGCATAGCCCACATCCAAATAGCTGCAACCGTGGACTTTGAAACAAAAAGACCTTGATATATTACAATGACTAAGAAAACACACCTGTGACCTCTAGCCTTTGTGAAAGCACAGATGAGTAATCACACAGACTGTACTGTTGACTGCTAGTTACAGAGCTATGGCAGAAACTCATTAATGTAGTTACAAAGTTTCTATTCTTAGTCTGAATTTGGATGCTCCTCTCTTGTGTGCATAGACCGTGGTTGAGAAAGTTAAATAAAATCCATTTCCTTATATAGCAGAAAGCTTTTAGGCTACAAGCATCCCATACCAGAAGGATTTTCAGCCTAAAAATTACATTATGATGACAATTCAGACATTAATTTTTTGTTTAAGCCCTGTGGATTGAGCAGTTCTTAAAACACAATTCTTTTAATAAAAATAATAATGAAAAATAAATCCATGTATACATAGAAAAGGATTATGGTAAAGTCTCTCTTTAGGAGGGAGAAAAAGAGTTGAACAGACTTTACTGAGAACTTACAATATTTTATAGTTCATGATGCGTGTTCCTACTATTTTTCTTTAAGATGATCCTACAGAATAGCGGGACTTTGTCCCCTGCTACTGTGCATGGCTTAGAAAAATCTATACAGGTATACTTTTGTGTGAAGGTTCACCTTCCATAAAAGCCAATTTTTCTAAAAACACAGCTAGAATTAAAACCCGAATCCAGTCAACTTTCTAGAGATGCGGCCAAGTGTGGAAGGTCATACTTCCTAAAACACCAGGAAACCCAGTTTCAGTAACGCTCTTCTACCGGATATACCTACTTAAATTCAAGTATCAGTAAACAGAGGGAACAAACATCCTAATTAATCTGCAGGCCACAATCCCCACCCATTACCCACAGACTAGTTAGTTAGGGCTCTTTATCTCCCTCACACTGACATAATTGTCAAAGAATGTCGGTCTGACTGAGCAAATGCTGACCTGGCAGAGCTGGGCTCAGAGGAATCTGAAGAGGTGCTCTTCCCTTCTGTAACACCTTTATCCAAAAAGCAAAAGATCCTTCCAGTACCAAATTCCACAAAGTCTATTTTAAAGAGGAGGAATTATAAAGAAACTGAAAGGTTAAATAATTTGCTCACATTTTTACACTGAATGAGTAGCAATCTGAAGTTTGACTTCATGGTCTGTCTTCTAGCCACCATACTGGCGGGCTTACTCAGTAAGCCAGGCGGCCTCTCACAAATATATATTCACTTGTAATAGCTCAACACTCACAAAAATTAAAAAAAAAAAAAATAAAGAGTTAAAATAAACATGAGCACAGGGCCAGCATCTCCACCCAGACAAATGCATCTTGCATTTAATTCTGAGCACAGGAAAGTAATTTTTAAAAACTTCTGCTAAAGAGGCCCAATCCGCACATACAGTTCCTGCGATAATCCTGACCCAATGCCTTCACAAACCTCTACAGCTCGACGCGGCCACCACCAGTGCCTGCGGTGCTAAACCGCAGGGCCAGTCCTGTCAATGTCTTTGACGGTCAGAAAAAAAAGCTGTTAAAACAGGATCTTTTTATTTAACAGGGTAGCAACACAGGAAAGAACAGCATGAACGTCTTCACACACTGATATGAAAGGTACCAGCCCATTCACTCGAGGAAGCAATGCTGGAGTGTGTGGAATGTACCTCTAGATATGCACATTTATACTGGGAGGCCAGGTCCATAATGGCCACAGGGCACAGCCTGGTGTCCTGTTACAGACAAAGGTACTGTCTTCTGGCACAGCCATGGCCATCGCAGCGGTCGCAAAGGATGCAGAAGAACCCCTCGTTTGCGGGATAGCTTAGCAACCTTTTGCTGGGAGGGAGCAATTACACGGCACCACGCTCTGTGACGAAGTTCCCCAGTTGCCCCAGTTTAGGCTGGGTCTCCCTACATCAGGTATTCTTCGTGCCCAAGGGCGAGCGCCAAGAAGGCCATAAAGAGAAGGCGTTGTCCATGCTTTACATCAGAGCAGACATAAAGCTGGTGTTGTGGTATTTGGGTACTTCATCCTAAAAACTCTCCCTAATGGTTTTAAGAAGCTGTGAAGTTGTAGCAGGAGAGAAGGAGCCCTGGAGGACAAAGCCGGTGAGCGCACTGGAGGTGAAAGCACTGGTACATGCTCGCACCTGCACGCACCAGGGTGGAGAGAAATGGCCGGCAGGCACTGCAATAAACCCTCCATGTCTCCTTGGCAATAACGCAGGCATTGTTTTTTTTATCACTGAGTGTAAAAGTAGCGTAGAAGGCCCCGAAAGTCATCCGCAGAGCATAAAGTTAAACCGACAACACCGGCCAGCAACACAAGATGCTGGATAATCCTGGGTTAGCTTGATGGCCTCACTTCTCATCAACATCAGCAAAGGCAGCCTTATTTCAGTAGATATTTTATATTAAATCGAGAGAATAAAATTATCTCAGTGTGAACATTTAGAACAAAGGCAGAAGGTAAAAGATGTGTCTTCTTAAGGTGGCCTGTATTTCTTAGGAGATGTATTACTGATTGAAGAAAAGAAACTGGGAAAACCTCTATCTACCAACCCTCTTGATACACAAGGAACCTGAGAAAATAGCATTAAAATTTAGTATTGATTCCTACAGACAAATTCTCTTAATAAATGTCAGTCAGTCTGAGATTAAGAAAGACAGACTAAGGAACCAGGCCCAATTTTTTGGCAAAGGGCTGTTGTTAGTGTACTCAGCTAAAATCAAGATCATCTTAAAATGATGACATGCACTCATTTATTTTGGTGTGGCAAGCACCTAGGAACTCAGACCAGAATAAATGCAAACAGAGTTCAGCCCTACAACCTTACATAATGCTTGAGGAAGGCACGTGGGAACTTTAAAGGTAATTGGGGGGGGGGAGGAGTGGTGCTAATTATTTTTAGTAAATTTCATTAAAAGAAACAAGATTTAAAAATTAGGTGCGAGAGTTTAAACCCACCACTGCAGTCTTATCACAGCATATGTTAAACATATGATAAAAAAATCCAGCTAACCCATTATCCCTAATAGCATCTGTGAATGTTTGAAACTGCCATTTCTGTAGACATCTGAATTGGTCACTGGAGGTGGTAAATAAGATGATTCGCCACAGATGTGAGGAACCAAATCCCGGAGCTGTGCAGAAAACAAATGAGAGCTCTGTTTGAGCCCCAGCGGAGCCTTCTTTCCTCCCTGTTCGAGGCCAAACGCACCCACAAACAGCTGCAATAAAGCCATCGCATCAGTTACGGCCCTACCGCTGCCGGGGAACTGCACAAAGTTGCATTTACTTGTTAGAAATGATTGATTTTAGCTCCCCTCCGTATCCACGCTCCGCACAATTCCCCTGCACGCTATACCACCTGCTGTAATTCTCCCAGGTTGGCTGTGGCATACCGTGACATACCAAAATCAATCAAAATCGCTCGATACGTCAGCACCCAAGGAAGAAGGGCCGCATGTGCGATCTCCCCATTTATTTCATGGTGTACTTTTGCTGCCTGCCCAGCTAGCGTAGAGACAGTACGTTTCTCCCCTTTCCAACAATGTGATCTTATCACAGGCAGCTGGCCCGCACTCTGCACTTTCATTTTTATTGTGTGGGTTCTCAAACTCTGATGCAAATAGTCTGCCGAACATCCTCCCTCCATGGCGTGTGGATTTTTTTTTTTTTTTTCCCTCTTCAACCTCCTTCCACGCAGCGCGCTCCAGCGTCAGGCTGGCTCCGGCCAGCTCCCATTGTTCACATTGTTATTTTCATGTCAAGGGCGTGAGAGGAATATTTTTTTTTTATTATTTTATTTTTTTGCCAGAACAGCAACTCAAAGTCTAGGCCTTGAAAATACACTTGCCATGTGCAGGAAAACGGCTATTGGACTCACTGCAAGGCCAAAGATGAGGGACAGACCAACGTGGTTAAGGAAGGTGGATGCTAATGTAAATTAAAGCAGGACCAAAGAAAGAAGCCGTTTGCAGAAGAGGATGAAGACACCAAAAATTTAATTTGCCCTGCAGTGGCCTGCATAGGAGAGGAAGTGCCACAGCAGACTGGATGGGGACGCCATGCCAGCACCACCATGACTCTCTCTAAAAGCGCAAGAGGAATGACGGCGTGTGAGCAGGAGCGGCAAATGGGAAGAGGTAAGTAGGCAGCGAATTGTGCAGGGCTGCACACGGGCTGTACAGGAGCTACTTCCCAATACCTGCTTGTGAGCAGTACCACCACTTCATTCTCCAGGTGCTACAACACAAATGTTGCGTTCTGCCGCAAAATTGCCAGTCTTTCAACAACAAATCCGCAGCATTTGTTTTCATGTGCCTCCACCTCCTGCGACTGCAGGCTGCAGCAGTTGATGAGGTGTTGGGAAAGGAAGTATATCCTTTGATTGGCTCTACATTTACTATACCAGCTTTACAGTGCGGAGTGTGTCGTCTTTTTTTTTTTTTTTTTCTTCATCCAACAGGAAAAACAGGAGGAAATGAACATGTTTCACTATTCCCTTCACAGTTGGGGGTTTTTTTAAACATTTTTAGATACTGATCTCCTTCACAGTTCAGAAAGCCTCAGGCCTGTCTCTTGTAACTTCCTTAAAATCTCTTATACACTGATCCTGCCTCCTCCTGTGATCACTTTTATCACATCTTTTCCAATTGCTGCCACCGAAGGAGACGGCAACCTTTCACATGATATTCCAGCCCGCCCTCCATTCTGTGCCATGTAGTTTTACACTTTCTAGTTGATTTTTAATCCCCTCTTTAATATAACCAAGTATCCTAGCAACTCCAGTGGTGATTGCGGTTTCCCCAAGTACCCCCAACCAAGTTAGCCGTAAGAAGTGTTTGGAAGACGGAAGCCCATGAGAATTCATGGGAACCTCTGGACCTTTGCGGGGTTATTAGCTAATGTGAAATCTCCCACTTCTCTCTGTACCTTCAGTGCCCTTCACCCTCCTCCCCTCCCCATATGCACTGGTGTTTGCAGCCCTTCAGGTGCTCTTCATCCTCTACACTCATGTTTTGACCTGAAGCCCAAGGGAAGTCTTTCCACTGATTTCATAGGGCTTCAGGCCAGTTCCCAATTTACTTTCCACTCCCTCCTCTAAATCCTTCAAATCCCTACAATGCTCTTGGTTCAAGTACCGACTTCTCCGAACTATGAGTCCCCTCTTAACTTTGCTCTGCTCTGAGTTGCCGCCAGTCATCATTTGTTTATTCTCTGGCTTCAGAGCATGCCCCTTGTTTGGCATAGCAGATACCTACACTTCCAAATCTTACCTTATCAGTTCAGGATAAATGCTCTTTACCTAGTAGCTCTGTATTTGCTTTCAAAGCTTCTTACAAAGGGCTACACCAAAAAGGTCTTAAAAAATGGGGGCACTTGGCCAGGAACTGGTGTGGTTCTCCAGGACCCTACACTGGCCTTTCCTCTCCCTAATTACGCTCTGAAGTGCCTCAGCAAGCAGTCAGTAACAGGCACTACAACAACAATTTCCTCCCGCCACAAACAGCTAGTTATAACTTGCTAAAATCCAAAAGTTACTCATAAATCTGTCCGGTCCTTTAAAGAAACCAACAACTCTGTTTATTACATACTTGAGATGTCGTCCTCCACCTGAAGAAGCATGCTGAGACTCCTCTGGACTTCACCAGGACTGGGGTGCAGCCCACAATTCATTATTTTTGTGATTCCACACTATTTATTCCAAAATAGCCTTAGAGGTATACTGGTACCTTTTAGTCCTGGTACTTTATTGAACTTCAGGTTCTCAAGAGGCTTTACATCTTCCTCCTTAGATACTTCAGTCTCTATTAAAGAGACACAGATAGGTTAAAATTGTGTTTACAAAAGTCAGCTTTCCTCTCCCTATACCAAGTAGCTACTGATACAGTACTTGGAGCTTTAGCTTGTGTTGAGCAAACCCAGGTTTTGATCACGCTCTTCTGAAAACAGTTTCTAGCCAGACTCCAGCATGTCACTACTGATGGTCATGGAAGGCCATACTACTGACCTTAACATTTCTCACCTCCGTTGGCAACACATGGAACTAAACTACTCATCCTCTTCTAAAACAGACACCCATCGCGTGCTCTTCCCTCACCACATCCAGCAAACCTTCCTCTTCCGCTCATCTTGCATACATCACCACAGAGGTTCTCCTGGAAGGCAGCCTACAGGACTGTGGCAATGGCACGGGGGCTGGCAGCAGGAGACAACACAAGCTCTGACAGGGTAGAGTGGGTGGATGGGTCCCAACCCTGCTCATGGTGGCCACCTGAGACAGAGAAATGATCAGCCTTTGTCTCACCCAGTAGCTCAGCCCTTCCAGGTAGGGAAGGTAAGCTTGCCATGGCTGTGGGGTGAGTCTGATGTGAGGAAGACAAGGACTGCTCCTTCCTCAGAGGGGTTACCCACCATCAGTGTGTAGCCATCACCAGTGCCACAGTCACATCTACGGGAAGCCTCTCTGCCCATCCTGTCCTCTCACCCTGCATAGAGCACGTGGAAACGATGCCATTTGCCCCTAGAAGCACACAGGAGACAACACGTGTGCACAGGTGCATGCAGGAGTACAACATGGAGCTACCAACAGTCTCTCCTAAAACTTTCCCTCATGCTGGGGAGAGGGTGACCCAGAGACTGGCTGTCGGAGAGGAGCATCAGGTCTTGGCAAAGTGCTTTGCTACTGGCCTGTTATTCTTATTAAACAGAAGGCCAGAAACGTTATGAGGGAAATTGAATTCCCCCAGAACTTGAAGAATTTGTCTGATGTGGGAAGAGATCAGGTCATCCACCTCAAGTTAGTATGTGCTACACAGCCTTTGGTAGACGTGTACTGAGACAGCTAGGGAAGCGCCTTGCTTTAAGTGAAGGCTATAATCACATGTAGTTTGCTCTGCTTATAGTCATCAGTCCTCTAAACGTTAATACCTTTGTCTTGGGCTTTGACTAATAAACCATTGCTTTATTTTATGGGCTTTGATTAATAAACCGTTGCTTTATTTTACTTCTAGGCCTGCCTGACACTGTGGAACAAGAAGAATTAGGGTAGAAAAATCGTAAGGGAAGAGGACAGCTATGACGCAGGAACGACGCGCACACCAGAAATATGCTGCCAGGAGCTTGGGGCAGGAAGGTGGAAGGGCAGGGGGAGCAGGATGCCTACTCTTTGCTGTAGTGACACAAATCTCATATAGCTTGTGCCTCCTCTCCACAATCTTCAAAGCAGCTACTGGGGTAAGCACACAGAGCTCCCGTCTCCGCACCCCTTCCTTCATGTGACTTGCCACATCACTGGCAGAGGCAGAGGCCAGGACATCGGTTCACTTCCACACATTAAAGAGGGGTAGATACATTTTGGTAGGCATCAAACCAGCTGTCCTTCATGCACCTGGTCTTGGTGACACATTTCTCCGACGGAAGGATGTTGGGGACACCAGCTCTGCCCCACGCCCTGAGCCTGGGACACATGTACAGAGGAGGTGCAAGACTATCGCCCTATTCTGCTCTAGTAAACTTTTCTGCTTCTATCAGCCTTATGCTCTGTTGTACTCAAAAAATTCAGTTATCGACAGTATCAAAGTGTAGTAATTACTTAATAGTAATTAACCAGGCTAACAATGGGTACAGGTCCCCACAGAGTCCTCTCACTTTTCCTCTTTTTGGACATTGAGATCACTGAGGAAGTTATTTCTCAGTAAAGCTGGAGCTAATCCTTCCCACAGTTCAACTCATCTCCCTGAGTGTTGATCATGCAATTGATCAGATGGGGACAAAAAAAACCAGGAAAAGGTCTGAAAGGAATAAAAAAAAAAAGAAAAAAAAAAAAGAACACTGGATTCCATTTTCAAAAGTGTTATCAAATACTCTGGATTTGTCAGCTTTCCAAAACAGCTTGGTCTAAAAATTTCACATTCTTTTTATTCCTGCTGAGGAATGGTGCCCTTGACTAGTCTCTTGTGTATTTCTTTTTTTTGCAAGGATTACGTGAAGAATTAGACAAATTTATGATCTACCCAAAGAACACAATCATTTACTCGCAAGCAGTGTAAGTAAGTGACACGTGCAATCAATCTGGTTCTTGGGAGGCCTAATTGGCAAGGGCTCCCTAATGAGCTAGAAAGAGAGAAGACTGAGGATGGAGGGGGGAGCACCACCCCATGCTTTGGAAGCAACCACTCTATTTCCTAGCAGGACTGGGTTTCTGACCCCTAAAACAGACATAAGGGGTGAGAATGTGAAGAAAAGTGAAGAATGAGCGTGGACCTGAACTGCTAGATCAGGACGTTCCCATGGGAAGCCAACAAGCTCCCTGCTGGCGATTTGTGATCTCTTCCTGTCCCCCCAGGTAACACGCGGTCATGCCTCTCCTTAATTTTTTCCTTCTTTGGTGCAGAAGATGACATTTCTTAGACTTGCTTTCTTGTCCTCTGCATTTTATTAGCTGCAGGACTTCAAAGCAGGTTTTGTGCCAAACACAGACTTGATTTGCAAGAGTTAAGTTCTTCTCTAACAGACGCCGATGTAATTCTTTAAGATCGTATCCAATCCTTAACTGCTGGCGACAAAGGCTATTTGTGGTGCACAGAGATGCCGGGAATACCCTTCCGCCTCAGTGTTGCCAGCAAGGAAAACACTGGTCAGCAATGACCATTTTCCTGTGGCACCCGCCACACACACTGCTTTGGCTGACACCCCCAGGGACAGCAACGCGGATGAGAGGGGTACACAGAGACCCTGTCAGAAAGCTACCTCTCCCTAATCTAACTGCAAAAATAACAAAATCACGGCCAGAATAACCACCTCCAGACACTCCGGCCCAGGAAACTAAGGGCTCAGGAGGGCATCGATGCTTAGTGCCACCTTTCACGAACCAGCTGCTAACTAAGAGGGAGCTACGGGGGTGGAATAAGAAGGAGGGTGAAGAAATGGGAGGAGGTATAACTGGGTATGCAGACCAGGTGGTTGGGGCTGTCCAGAGGCACGTATTGGGCAGCCCTACCCTTGATTCCTGCAGCTGGGGCAGGGCAACACACCACACCTGTTGCTCAGACTGCACCAGCCTCATCAAACCTGCTTCTGCCGTCAGGAGGAGCAAAGGGATCCCAGCTGCCTTCCCCAACTTGTAGGGGAACGTCCAGGGTGGACAGAGCAAGTGTACCACAGCACCAGCGCCCATCCAAGGCCGCTTCCCGGCAAACACCCGTCTTCAGTGCCCCTGTTACTCACAAGGGCAGCTGCCCACCGAACACCTTATCGTTCTCCTCTTCCTGTATTCTTTTGGCTGAAATGAGACATCTTGCCCAAGTAGCATCAGGGGATGTGGTAGCTATGACCAAATAGCCTCAACACAGCGCCAAGCAGTAGGTGAAAAGAAAAATAACAAAAAAAAAGAAAACCCAAAAAAGCATTTTATAAAATCCAGTTTTTGGCAGCATTCATCCCTTGCAAAATTTTATCTCACTTAGGAACTTTCCTGAGGGACTTGGGTGTACACAAAAGCCACCCCCTTTCTTTCACCACCATTGTCCTTCAGTCCCTGTGCCATGTTTCCCCCGCACCTGCTTTCAGAGCAGGCTAATGCCTTGACCCCAGGAGGGATACTCCATGCACTTGGAGCCTTTGGAAATGCTCATTAATCACCTTCCTCTCCCCAGGACCATTCTTTGTCCTCTCACACACTTCTTCTTACCTCCTTCCTCACTTATAATCCTCACGGCCTTTACTTTCCCCTTACACAGCTCACTGAAGAGCTCCCCTGCCCCACATGAAGGCCGCATGTATCCCATTACCGACCATGGGAACCTCCTAATCCTTTGTACCCAGCTCTGAGATCACACAGGTGAAATGAAGATTGAGGCCTCCCAAGGCATCCGACTAAACGTATCCTCTGACTTTGAGCTAACCTTCCGCTGAGCAGCACTGTAATACTCACTTGCAGACACTGTAAGTGCAGAAGCACTTTTCAATAGCAATAAAAATAATGTTCTTTTCACTCCGCTGAAAACATGGAAGATTTCCAGAAACAAGACAGGCAGTCAGCCTCCCCTCTACGCCCACTCCCGCAGGCGTGTGTAGGGAAGAAGTTCACTTTCTGACATGGAAGCTTGTCATTCCTCCAACCCTTCTCTCTTCTCTGATGCCCACATAGACCCTCTTATACTTTTTTCCTGGATGCCTCCCCCCCTTTGGAGCTTGACTGAACCTCCCATCCCGATCACAGATCTCTACATTCAAGGTGTAGCTCAAAAAGTAAAAAGAGCATCTTTTTATAAGGCCACGGTAATATGCTAGGCTCTGGCTCAGTGAAAGAACAGACTGGCCAGCCTCTCCACACCATCATAAATTCACTTTAAGTGATAAAATTATTCATTCAGTCTTTACTGCCTCCTCTGACGAAGACTGTGTTGGCCAATTATTTCAAGGAATGCCACATTACAAATGGGAACTCATTCACTGAATTGTTTTATAGGCCAGTGTACATCAATTTTGCATAGGCTGGGTTTTTTTAAAGCTAATTTCTAATCCTAACTCACATCACAGATGCATATCTCTGCTTGGATTAATTAAGATCTCAGAGAGAACCTTCTGCTCCATTACCCTCTGTTACTGATTTATAAAAGAGGCTGTGAAGCAATGCTCTTAATGATAACGAGAGGGATATTTTATCCTTTAATGCTGTTTCTGGTTCCTGTGCCTAAAATACAGAGAAGATGTGCAGACATTTCAGAGGATGAAGAGAAAATCCTTGCTAGCCGCACGGCATTCTTCAGTGGCAGATACAACCCTTCAGCAGATGATCTGTTTTTCTCTCCATAACGAGCACTTTGGTCAGTGATTCCTCATCCTTTAGAACAGTAACTGGAAAGAGAGACCACTGTCACCCAACACTAAGGGGACAGACCACCTGCAGCAGGAGCTCCTTTGTACCGCTAGTGACATGAAACAGCTCGACAGGACCAAAGGGTCAAAGGAAGACGAAGCTTTCTTTGAGCAAAACAAAGGCCAGCACTAGCAGATGGAGACGGGAAGACTGTGCAAGCCCTGTGGGTAAGGACAAGAGACGTGTGGGAAAGCACCGAGGAAAGGCCCCAGGGCGAGCGGGTTCTCCTTCTGGGACTAACCAGGCTGCTCAGCCTTCTCGGCTGAGAGAAACTACCCAGGCTGATTTTACACAACCAAAGTAAAAATGCTGTCACATCAGCTGTGACTGGCTGCCCAGGAAAATTCAACAAGGTGGGTAGTGTAACATTCAGGATTTGCCCCTACCAAACATTGAGGACTTGCCCACTATTTGATGGGACAGAAACCCAGCTCCTGGCAGGAGAAGGCACTAGAGGAAAGGCGGAAAAGCTGAGTTAAAGCAACAGGACTCAACTGTTGAAGCGGCCAGAACAGCCAAGGTCCTGGCGCTCAGGACTTTTCCTTCGACTTTATTTGAACTGTAACCCAAAACAATCCCATTCCCACCAGGAATTTCCCATAAACAGGAAGCAGCAGTGAAACTGATAAACAAATGACAGCTTCGCAGAGCCGTGGAGGGGAATCCCAGGATGTTCCTCTCACAGGCAGTCACCGCTCTGCAAATGCCGGAGAGCTGCAGACCTTGGGAGGACAGCCCATATTTCCAGGAGATGAGTCCTTGGTAAAGAGAGCCACCTTTTCCCCCAGCGTGCCCTTCACTGCGGGCTTCTCTGCACCTCCCAGCATCTGCCCACAGCTGTTTTCACTTAGAAAATTAGGCTATCAGAAAAGGTTATCTTCATTTTAATCTCATCCAACCTCAATTTTAACTCTATTTCTGCAAAGTCGAGCAGCATTGGCAAACCAAAAGCGTTTGCCTTTTACTTATCTACAACATCATCACACACAAAATATGCTGTCAAAAGCAGGTCTGCTTCTTTCCAAAAGCACCGAGGAGCTAGCCGGGTAGCCCACAGAACCCAACGGAGAATTTACCCAGGGCTGGTCTCTGTAGCATGCAGGCACATCTGCCTCTGTGTTTTTTACTAACTGGGCAGAAACATAAACCAGAAGTGACTTCCCTTATGTTGCACAAAAAAAAATTAACAGAACAGAGAAGTCCTGACTCCTTCAGAACGTATAAGAGACACCAAAGAGGTGAACGGGCCACATAGGTGGGTGTATGCAACACCAGGCTGATAGGAACCATATCCCACTTGCCAGTTTGTGCAAGTCTGCCAGAAAAAGGATGTGTATCTCAGAGTGCAAACTGGTATTTGCCATTTTTGAGAGATTTTTAACAGGAGATTGTGTACCATGACTGAGTTAGTGCCCTTGTTTTCAGACTCAGAAATAAGAGTTTTTATGATTTTTGGATCAAATACTTCTGGTGTACAGAGAAGATTATTCTGCTCTACTACATCTTTTCCCATATTTTTTATTTCTTTATGCCAGCTTAATTTTGGTAAAACATGCCAAGAGAGGCACAAGCTGAAGCATACAGCATTTACATTAGTAGCTATAGAACAGGAGGGCTATGATCCATGCTGTCCAGCATTTCTCCAGCAAAAACTCCTTGAGCCACTGAAGTGAAGGGGAATTTTACTCTTGCTGAAACCCTAATCTATCGGGATTCTTCAAAGCACAGGCAGAGTTGCTCTGTCACATAGCTTAAGAAAGACATATATATTCACCAGTAATTTAATAAATAAATAATTTGGCAGTTAGGATGGGTTTGGCAGCTACAAGTAGAATCACATTAATTGGGCCTGACTGGGTCACAATAGTATTCAATCTGGGCCACTAAAAGGAAATACAAGGAGAACCTGTTGACATTTTACAGAGTACTACCTGGAGGCCAGGTTTCCTTCCCACCAGTGCCAAGATGCAGCACTCTGCGGATTCAGGGGATGCTCAGTGCCAGACGGGACCTTCCCACTGCTCCCTGAGGCACGGCTAACGAGGGCACCCCTGTGCGACAGAGCTGCCAAAAGATGATGGCCTTTACTCTACAGGACTGTTTCGTTGACACTGATGGCTGTGACTTCTGCAGCTGAGTAAAGACAACGAAGATGGACTCTACTTGCAGAATACTGCTGGCATTCATTTGCCCTCCCGCCCCTGTTATTTCTTACCCACCCCACGTCCCTGCATTTTAGCCAGAACCTCTCAGTTCCCAACAGCCAGGTCTTTCCATCCGGTCCCAGGAGCAGTCACTTGTAAGAAAGCTGTCGAGTGACCAGGGACCTCACAGCAAGGAGTACTTCCAGGAACTACCTGCAAAATAAATATGCATGCACGTGCAGACAGGTAGATGGTGATTCACATTGCACCCCATGGACCCTATACAGTCCATACGAAGCACCATGAAGCAAACACAGAACTACTTGATCTGTCCATGGAAATCCTCTCCCAGCTTAAGGGGAATGCCTGGGCAATGTGCGGCGAGGGTAGTGCTCGCTCTGCGTCAGTGCCTCAAGCCCTTCCAGGATGGGACAGGCAAGGTGGGAATAACACACTGGAGAAACCACTGCAAGGGATCAGCCAGGGCAGCTCAGTGACAGATCTGCTGTGAACTGAACGCCAAATCAGCCCCCACCCTGGCTACAGATTTACAGAGACCTAAGGACTGCCCAGCTCCCTGGCCACGTGAAGCCCAGCAAGCCCAAAGAACCACATCCACCTTTTCCAGATTCACTATAATGATGGTAATTTCTCACATCATATATTCTGACAAGATGGCTCAAAAGCCATGCAGCAGAGCAATCAGAGCTGAAAACACTCTTCCTGGAATTATTACCATATTGTAAGCAATCAGCTTTGCCTCCATTATATTCTTACACAGACACTCTGAGATTTTTGGGTTTTGTTATTTTAATAGAAGTGTAAGTAAGTGCTCTATTTTCCATTAATTTCTTTACAGACGTATTTTCCTGCTGCTTCCGATTATCACCTCTTCATTCAAATCTTCCTTCCCGAAGACAAGATTATAAGAAAAATGCTATTTACTGTCCCCATGTTTACAGCATTTCTAAAGCTGACAGTTTGTTCTTCAGGATTGATGGGGGGTGAGGCGGGTAGGGAAGTTATTTGTTTGTTTTAAAATGAAAACAGGCAGGCTTGGGGAACAGAGAGAATGAAATCTCATGGAGCTCAAGCACTCTTTAAAAAGTTCCACAGAAGCAGTTTAATAGCACTAAAGGTTGATTCATGTAACAAATGATGCATCAAATGCATATAATTTTTACCTTTATATCAAGAGCTCGGTCTACATGTATGTCCTCATGCATAGTCAAAGCCTGCAATGCAAATAAGGCTGAGTCAGACTGCAAAAAGGCTGTTTCATTCTCTAACATGAAACATATGTTAAGAGCATGCTCTCTTTACAAATTTCAGCAAAAATTCTGAGTATGTCGATTTAGATACCAACATGAATTCTGACAACAAATTCTCTCAAGAAGAGATCTCTATTTGTATCTTTCCAGCCTGTGCTCTAAGTGGCTGCATCCCAATAAAGAGAAAATGGGTAGCAGAGTCTAAATTCTAAGGCCAAAAGTTTCAGAGTATTTAGTAATTTTAGATGCCCCCTCTGAGATGCTTTGGATATGCCAAAGTTGCAGAAGATGAGAGCTCAGCATTTTCTAAATGTCAAGCTCTCTCCAAATTCAGATGTAAAAGCTTAGGCATCTAGTTCTATATTTGTGCACATTCAAGTTCAAATACTGACCGTTCCAGCACATAGTAATAATTCATACTCTTTCCCGAGATCCAGATTCCTATAGTCAATATAGTTAGTCACTTAAACGTAAGCAGCTTGATTTCCTAGGTATCTACTGTCTTCTCTTTCACTTACTTCACTTGCATTTGCTCACCACCTCTGAAAATCACACTATTTCTATTTAGGAGTCCTAACGCCAAATTAAGTGTAGCGTGATATTTAACAGCCATACAAGTGCCACCAGCCAGAGGTCTCAGTACTTTGGAACAGTAATGAAGTATCACAATCCTTTCATAGATGAGAAAACTTAAGTGAGAAAGACATCTTATTCCAGTGGAGACGGTCAAAAAAAAAAAAAAGAATACTGCTTTAAACTGGAAACATGCAAAGACTGAAGCATTAAAAACTCCTACAAAGATAACACATTGGAGACCCTTCCATAGCCAAACATGGCACTGAAGTTAGGCAAGAAATTAGCCAGATACTTAACAGAGGCAAGGCTCTCTTAGAAGACTAAGGAAAGCTACAATTTCATAGCAAGAGATCTGATCATCATCATCATCTAAAAGCAAAATAGCAAACATTAAACCATTAACCTTCTGACAAATAGTCCTAACAGGGCTGTTGTCCCCAACAGCAAACTTGAGGACCAAGTGGTAGTGCACCACTTCAGTGACTCACCTGTGAAATTTAATCCTTTGACAGTACTGGTGTGTAACACCAATCCCTCGAGCAGCTGAACGTTAGCAAGTCCTATGCACCACCAAGGACTCTGATTTAAGAATCTAAGGATAAAATATGGCACTAGGAATGCCCCAGCAGTGGGCATCCTCCACCTTCAAACCAGAACCCCTGAGGTGGTCATGATTCAGAGAACAATTTTCCATTGCTGCGTATAAAATGGCAGTCCAAGCAATATACGTTTCAGATCTCGGGTAAAGCTATGCTGAAACAGCTAAATGCCCGTTCGTTTAGGTAGCGTGCTGATTTGCTTTCTGCTTTCTACACTTCCAGTTGAATGTGAAGATGTACTTTTCCCAATTTCTCTGCTGTTTCATCTTCTGCATAAAGGCAGTGCTGGGCATCACACCACAGCAGGTGTATCTTTCTTCTTTTCAACCTCTAGACCAAGGTTCTGTTTACAAATGTTGATAAAAACGTTTTTGACAAGTATAAATTGCAATGTTAAATGAAAAGGAGCCTGCCATCCTGATGAAAATTTGCAAACCGTAGAAGTAACAAACAGAACTTGGCCAGAGAGTCAAGACTTAGAAACATGGCTTCAATAACAGCTCCAAGAGAAGTTGTTTGTTTTGGTTGGGGTCTTTAGAAAAGAAAATGGTGAATTTGAAAGCGGCGTATCTTATGTAGTTGTCAACAGTTTTCTGCTGCTTTTTGTTCTGTTGCTGTTTTGTATCATAAAGAACGATTAGCCAGGGAAAAGCTGCACTTCCAGGGCAAAAGAGGATGCCAAGCGCCTGTGGACTACATAGGATGGGGAAACACTGTTTTATTCGTAATTCTATGCAGTGAGAGATTAACGGGTGGTTAATGTTCCTGCTAACCTTACTTCCTGCAGCGTCACCATGCCAGTGCGGGGAGCCCGCCATCTTCATGGGCTCCAAACGGCTCAGAACAGCAGTAAGTTTCTGAAGTAGGAGGGCCATCTCCCCGCACAAAACAACAAATTCACTTGCTAATTGGACTATTTAAATCTAGACTAACTCTAGGGACCTCAGCAGACTTACTGCAGATTTACGTTGACAAACGTGAATACGGGATCTCTTGCTCTACACAGGTAAACAATTTATTAGAGAGAATGTAACAAACCAGACATGGTGCCTTAATTGCATTTATTCCACACAAATCTCCACCCTTCACGATAAATCTAGCCTTGACATCTAACTGAATGTTTCTGCTCAGGAACCCAGGCAGGTAGGTTGCTTGCTTGGTGGCTGGCAACCCCACTGCCACGTTTAAAGGTCTTTATAAATTAACGTCAATGCTCCACATAATTGTTTTTTCAACCTGGTCAGGTTTCTGTGCGCTCTAATTGTTCTATAGCAATGTGGTAAACACTTCCTGCAGACGATTTGTTAGGAAGTTTGGATTTTATATAACCCAGGAAATGAAGTCACCAGACCTGTGGGCTGCCTGTAATGATTCAGTCCCCTGGTTCCTGCGACAAGCAGGCACTTCAGACACAAAAATCCAGGGGCAATGACAAACTAGTGGAAAGAAAAAGGGCGCATAACAGTTTCTCCATTCACTCTATTCGTATTCAGCAAGTTGCAAAGAACTTCCACAGACTTCCATCCATTTATTTTTATCCTTGGTGCCAAAATTATAAATCAATTCTGATCCCTCTCCTCCTCTTGTCTTCACTGCACTGGGGAACAGAACGGGACAAAACGCGTAAGAGGGGAACTGAAGTTTCTGTCCGTATCTTTTTCACTAAAGCAGCACCGCTTTTTTCCTTTACTTTATATTTCTATTGGTTACAAAATACACGTGCCCCTTTCTATTAACTTCCCTGATTTCGTATCATCAATCACTTCATCAATGCTCTGGAAAAATGCTATATAGCTACAGCTAGTGCAGCATTCCCCGAAATGGCCTAAGGGTTCTGAAAAGTTCATAGCTTCCTAGTTCAAAATTAACTTGGATTTGACTATCTTTGGAGCTTTCAGCAGGTTTTATTTGTTTCAGAAAACCTTCGAGGAAATTCAGGGAAGTGTAAGATGCTTTCTGACTTAGAACATTATTTGCCTTTTACCTGAATAACTGCTTCTTGGGGAAGGGGATAATAAGATCAAATTAACTATTTCTGGAACTTGAAGACAAGCGGTGGACTGCTGGGAACCTCCAAATGAGTGCTTTCTTCATGCACACCAAAAGCATTTCCACATGATTTGCCAAGCACTGCCACATTTTGAACCTCAGTTATGGCACTGTCCCTATACAGCTGCTCAGAATTAGATACACGCTTTTGTGCCTATCCCATGCCTTCTGCTTCATCAAACATTAAAATTACCTTTTAAAAATTTGTTTTATATAGCAGAAATATTAGCTCTTGATGTAAACCTCTTTCTCGAAAGATTTTTTTTGCCTGTCTTTATGAAATGTAAAAAGTTGTCTCCTTCGCTGCGAGTCGATCTCCCGAGCCACACTGCTCTGTGGCCATGGAAATTCTTGTCTAGCCTTCACCGCCATGCAGCTGTGGTGTGTGACCTCAACACAGTCTTCCCCCAAAGTCCTCTAACTACGCAAGAGGAACCAAAATATTAGTAAGCAGAACAACATTTCCTCCCAATGGTCACAACAAATGCCCTTGCAAAGAAGGAGGAAAAGGAGAGACAAAAGATAAAATGTAAAAAGACTAAAGGAATTCCACACTGCAGACAAAGGAATAATCCTTGGCTGCCTAATATCCTGGAACATATTCCCCATTTAATAAAAATAAAAGCTTAAATCAGGAAATCTGTTCAATCCATATATGTTCAAGTGGTAAGATCAAACCACAACATCATCTGCTTCTGAATCGGCTGGCTTTGGGGACAGTAACTGGAACCTGAGGACTTCTGCAGGTCTCGGCTTTCTACAAAGGGAGGAGCGATTGCTCTGCAAACCACTGTCAGTTCTTCTTGAGCAAAGCATTTTCAACACTATATGACCGTCAACTGCTGAGGCAGGTGGGTGCACTTAGGTATCTTCTCCCTTACCCACCCGACACATAGGCAGAGGCTTGAACCGGCACAGCCCCTACTGCCAGCCATCCCATCACTGTTGTAATGCCCTCCTCCCAGAATTACAGCACAACTGCAAATCTGGGTCTGCCGCTCGCACGCACAGTTTAACAGAGCGCCATAATATCCTCACACTGCTGCAAACACTATCAGGGCTTAGCACAAGCCAGTGTTTGCCTGTGAACTCTGACTGACTCTGCATTCAGCAAAACGTAGCCAGTCCCGTATCTGGCAGGTTTCTTTTCTGGCAGGGACACACAGAAAAATCTAAGTTGGAGCAGAGAAGGAGGAGAAACCTGAATGATCACATTGGGGCCAAACAACCGGAGCGGTAGCAAACAGATGAGAAGAGAGACGGGAAGGTGCGAGTCACCCTTTGTGCACCTGAATGCCACCGGTCAGATCAGGCTTTACGCTATCCCCATGCTATCCCCACACTATCCCCGCTTCAGCATCACATATGAAGGGCATGAGTAGAAGACAAGTAATTTGGGGGGGGGTCTTGGAAAATACCAGTGAGCGCAAAGAGCAGAAAAAACAGGTGGGCCTAGCGTGTGTGGAGACAGAAAACAGGCAGTGAAAGATACGGCACCAACAGTCTCGGGGGAATAAGGAAAATGAGAATTTTGCCTCCCCCCATTACAGAACATAAACATCTACCATTAGAAGCCATTTAGATGTGCTTACCCTACTTTGATTAAATGCACGTAGCCTCTTTTCTTTTATTGTCTTTGATATTTCAAAGCTATTAGCTACACTGCAGAATTTACTTTATTTTGTTCAATTTTGCTCTCACTGAGGTTCTTGTCTTCAGAGGTCACTTGATCCTGAAGCCAATGATAAAATTTATCTTCAAAAGAGGAGTGGAAATAAAATCAGAATTTAAAAAAAAAAAAAAAAAGAAAATCCTTTTGGAGAGCATCCTGCTGACAGCCTGTCCCACTGAATTTGAGAGGAGTACCCCTGGAAATTAAGCAAGCCTGGTTTATCCTTCTATTACCCTCAATGCTGACATTTATTAATTCCCAAGCACAACAACAATTCTGTTGCATGTTTTCACATATTATGCATGCACTCACACTGCTCAGTTCTTCACAGCTGGAAAATAGATTCAGAGCTTCAAACGGGTAAGAGAGGCAACAGTCATAAGTAAATCCCAAGGGAGAAATAAAAGGACTTAATAGCAGGCTATTATTAAACTCTATTTGATATATTAAAAAATCACAAGGAAGCCTGTCAAAAAAATTACCATGATCAAATAAATTACCAGGCAAAGCTGCCAGTCAAGTCTTACGAACTGGTACAGCAGAGACACGACGGGAAATAAAATACCCAGAGCCCAGCACAAAATCAGGTTTGCACTGTCAAACACACGCCTGTCCTGCCCGTCTCCCCCCCCCGCCCCACCTCCGTCCATCCCTCACCAGCCGCCATCTCAGCACCTCGTCCTTCCCGCCTGGCCGGCCACGCAGCGGCCGAGGGTGCTGCACGGGCTCGGTCTGGGGGCTGGGAGCCCCACTCCCACCTTCATCCCACCTCCTCCTCCTCAGCGAAACCATTCTCCTCCTCGGCTCCTCGTTATCTCCTGCCTACGCACCTGCTGTATTCACACGTACTTTGCCACTTTGCAAAGAGCTCGTGGGATTACTTAGGTACTGCACCAACCCAAAGTTGCTCTGCTTTACCGTGCCGCAATCCCGGCTTTATAAAACTCGACCTCACACAGCAGAGAACTGCCGGAGGGATGAACTTCAAAATGTCCCCTTTACAGTGCACGGTGTCAAAACTCTCCACAGTACATTGCAACCGGCACTTCTTCAGTGAAAAAGCCATCCCTCCTTCAAGAGGTTTGCCCAGCCCTCCTCTCTCTCCCCTGTGCCCAGCCATGACAGCACCACCCAGGCGCGGCTGCATAACCCACGTTTCTCTTTCCCCAGTCCTTCCCTACGTGCATTTCCTAGCAATTGGTGACTACAAATTTAAAGCAGTAGCGGTATTATAGCCTAACGGCCTAACAGTATAGCAGGGCAAAATTTGGAGGAAGAAGCAATACTTTTCCAGGTCAGCCGACAAAGCTGGAGAAAAGAGAAAAGCACCTGGGCACCTGAGGCCTTTTTCAGATTTTAGGAAGTTAAAGGCTGCACCAGCGGAATCTGAGAGTTAAGATAGGGTTTTTAGCTTCAGTTTGTAATATCAGTGTAATCTCAGGTAATTTTTTTTCCCCTTCACTGCATTTACTAGACCTTTTGTTTGCTTGATTGTTTCCCAAGCTGCAAGCGGCAAGCTGAGCATCTGAAACCCTGACAAATCCTAGTCAAGAAAAAGCAGCCAGAAGCCTGGGTGGCTCCAGGGCACGTGTGCCCTTCGCACCCCGGTGTCCCTGTGCGCTTCTTAAATTATTCCGCTTAAATAAAAGTTCAGAGAGCAAAAACAGTGCTCTGCTTACATTCCCAGATGCTTCTTGCTGTCCCCCCGAAAAAGCACTGCTTCAGTTTAAGGGACATCAAGAGCTTCTGTTTGGTTGCCTTCCCCCTCCTGACAGTTTAAAATCTTGATAACCTCTAACCTAGCTGTCAAATCTAGTACGCCTAAGCAAGAAAACCCACTGACGTCAACAGAACTACTCACATGAATAGTTACAGCCTCATTTGGCCTGAAGGCTTTAGATGTGTTTAAACCATTTAGATCAATTCTAGGCCTTGGATTGCTTTTGCAGTTTCAACCATTTAAAACAAGAAGCAGCCCAGAGGAGGCCACAGAGGGAGCACGGGGGAGGCAGCAGAGCTGCCACCACTTAATTCACCCTGGAATGCAGTTCGGGGCAGTCCAGGTGCACTGACACCAGCCCCGAAAAGCCCTTCTCCCACCGCAAAAAGTCAGACAAACCAAACCCTGCCCCACGTCTTCAGTGCACGGTCATTCTGCAAACAACCCCTAACCATTTATTTTGAAGCAAACAGAAAGCGTTCGGCGACCGAGCACAACTCAAACACTCTCAGAAGTGCCAGCTCTACTGTGAGAAGCCCCACGGCAGCAAGAAGTTGTGCTAGCAGGACCGCAAGGCAGGGAAGCTCTCGCTGCTGCAGATGCAGTAACTTCCCACTGTGACAACAGCTTCTATAGAAACCAGCCATCTTCCCCCCAAGGAAACCCAAGAGATGTAAAATAATAATAAATAAATAAATAAATAAATAAATAAATAAAAATAATAATAGTAGTAGTAATAATAATAATAGTAGTAGTAGCAGTAATAGCAGTAGTAGTAGTAATAACAACAGCAACAACAGCAATAATAATAATGATGACGCCCCAGCCCATGATGACTGGCGACCTAATCTTTGGGCGAAAGACGGCAGAATACATTCAGCATGTGAATCACAATCCTGCACAAATTGGGTGTTCAATGTCAGCAGTCCCACTGGCATCGATATACTTAAGCAATTGATCAAATCCAGGCCAAACTGTTAGATGACGTTCAACTCCTAACTTGCACTATATAAAAGGGAACATTTGCACCTTGGGCTTTAGCAGTGGAGGGTTTGAACACAAAATCTGTTTTGTAGAGCAGGTTTTGTTATCATCACTTCCTTCATTTCTGTTGAGCTGTCACTGACGTTTATTCTTGCTTGTTGCTCACAATCCTCAGGACAACTACTGTAATCCTTTAAACAGCTAGCTCACTGCCAGTGGGTTTTATGCAATATTACACAGAGAACCTGTCAGACTACTCATCCTCGCAGGTCCTTCCCAAAAAAGAGTCCAGGACCCTAAAAGAAGAGAGTGCTTGTCGGTAGAAAGGCTGTTTCGCCCCAGGGTTCTTCCGCTGTCCACCTCTCTTTGCTTCCACGTTCAGCCACAGCACCTGTAGCACTCAGAGATTCACTAGCCACTACACGACTTGGCTGTCACCTGATACTTCAAGACAAAAAGGTAAAGCAGAATGGAAGAGTTACTGATACGTATATGGCATATGCCCATCTGCAAGGAATACAGGTATTTTTTAAAAGTAACCAAACCCCCACACCACAGCCCTAGATCGCTCTGCGGTGAGCACAAATACCGCATTTAGGAATGTGCACGCTACCTCCCTACCATTCACCTCAACAAGCCTCACCCCTGCAGTGCTCCTCTATACCCCCCAAGCTACGCCCACCGTTACCTCCTGCGCTCTGTCTCAGCCCGGACCTCGTACGCCGGCACCCGGTGTCCTTCCTACACATCCTCCCCCACGCAGTCTCTCCCGTGTCTCTAACCTGCCTCTGGCCCGCCAAGCAGACACGAGGCAGTATGTGTCATGGCAGGTTCAGAGCCAAAGGCACAACCACCTCCCGGTTCCCAAACACGCTTCTGGCCGGCTCTGCCCGGCTGGCAGGGAAGTCCCCACACAAGTAAGGGCTGAGCCCTGCCTGCGTCCCCCACAGCGGGGTCGCTACCTGCTGCCGAGTCCTGCAGAGCCTTCAGGAAGATCTCGCTGGCAATTTGCTTGACCGTGGGTCCCGGACTGAAAAGCAATAGGGGACTCACACAATGAGAGACAATCTGACTCTGAAAGCCTTTTTTCCTTAGGCACCTTCCTTGAAATTACAGGGAGATTGTAAATTATCCCCAAACCAAGCACTGCAAAGCCCAGAAAGTCTCAGCTAATACGCTGTACGTTGAGATACAATTATATTCGTGTTTTCGACAAACATCTAGTAACAAACGTGCAACTATAGCATCCAGACTGCCCAAAGTAGGCCCTGAAGTGATGCTAGGCAATAACTCCTGGACGATGATGTGGACACCCTTGTGTCAGCACAGGCCAAGCGACAGAGGGGATTACTGCGACTACCTCAAAGAAAGTACAACAACATTGCTTCAGTGTAATCTCTGCCTGGACCTATTTATCATTACAGAAGCCGGGCCGTGAAGCTCTATTTTAATACGGTCTCCCTGAAAGGCATTCTTCTATCCACTTCCTCTTGTTTATTATTCTTTCAAATATCTGATAAGATACTTTTCAACTGTGGCTATTCACTTTCTGTTTGCGTAGGTCTTGGGTTCATCACAAGCTACAAGGTCAGCATTAATCTAAACAATGGTTGGTTGTGGGCGATTTTGCCAAGTGGAAAACACTCCAAAGGCTAGATTGTTATCATCAATAGGGCAATGAGCAGGCGGGAGAAACAAACCCTGCATACACGCGTACGGATGAAGCAGAGCTACTCAGATGTGAGGTCATGGGTGTAGCACATGCACTAGAAGCCATGGCTCCTGCCCAGGGATCATCGAAAGAAAAGGAGAGGAGAAGGAGGAGCCTCCCTTCTGCCCCAGCACATCAGCGTGGCCAGCCGGCCGGGCACCTGCGAGGAGGGTGGAGAAACAGTCCAAAACGTGCAGGAAGCTCTCTGCCTTCTACCTGCAGAGCATATTTAAGGCAAAGAAATAGCTTGCGAAGCGTGCCTTTTCCAGCTGTGCCCCACGCCGTCATCCAGCCCACAGCAAGATCTTTCATGGGCAATGTACTGACAAAGTACTCTGAAGAAAATTCAAAAACAGAAAATCAAAAACTCAGTAGAACAAGCAAAATAGTAAGTCTGCCTGAAACCTTTAAAAGTAATTTCTTTGAGGACCGCTGACTGATAGCAGACACATAGGAGTAAAGCTCCACTGGTTTGCAATATCAAAATATTATAACTGTATTTACAGTTTGTCATTTGTAGAGCCAAAACCTTTCAAAATACACTCCCTGGACCTGGAAAGCATGCAGCTTATCTCTCGTCCTTTACCTTCCCTTCTTCAAAACACACCCCTTCCTGCAATCTCACCAACAGTGACTCACATCAACCTAATGAAAAAAATTGAAACCCCAACAGTAAAAAAAAAAAAGGGGGGGGGGGGGAAGATGACTACTACTAAGCAGGCTTTGCTTATACAAGCAATTTCATAACCCTGTTTTACACAAATTGTTTTCTGTAGGTCATCTGTCCATGAGAAACACCGTGTTTCACCTTCCCTACCTGTATGTTTCTCAGGTTGGGACTAAGCATGGCGAAGACTGCAGCACAAATACCCCTCTATTACCATTAACGGAACAAACTGCAAGTGGTATTTGTTCTCCAGGTTTTGTTTGACCTCCAGATTGGCAGATCAACCTTTCCGGCATCTAAAGCTATTTGCAAAGTGAAGGTAGATACAAGCCCTGGCAGTGCAGGCAGCCCAGCCGAAAAGTGTTAACCCTGACTCAGGAAAACAGCAGCTCAAGAGGGTAAATCTCTGTGGCAATATAATTGTTGGTGTCTCTAAGAAGAATGGTACCTAGCACTTTTCTGCGATTGTTATTTTGTAATGAGAGGCAGAGATCAACTAAATTAATTAATTAAACACCTCTGAGATATCCTGTTCTCTAAATTACTTTTATAAACACCTGAAGTAAAAATATTTACATTATGAGTTAAGTATTCGCTCTGATTGTGTAGTAACCTTGGGCCGACAATCTATATTGTGTTTTTTTAACTCCCATTTTGTTTGGTGATTGTTCAACATACAATGGTCTGATGGCCCAGCTGCAGCCGACAAGCACACCACAAAGCCGAGGAAAAGCGCAGGCACCCAAAACTGATTCTCTGGCCATCGTCATGCCACCGCCCCCCCAGCCAAGCAAGGCCAGTTACCCAGTCCCACTCAGTCCAACCAGCCACTAACAGCTCCAAAAGGAGAAAAGATCTGCTGGGGCTGGCAGGGCTGAGGGGAAGTCATCACGGCTTCAGCCATCATGAAGGGTGGAAGCACAGCAGCCACTGGTGTGACGCTTTACAGCCACGGAAGATGTTTTTATGTTGAGGTAGGCCTCCAAAGCAGCCAAGGATGAGGACTCGGCTCTCGCAACATCAAAGCTGTTGTAGCTGGGGCGACTGTGTTGAAATGGTGAACTTCGAAGAGAAAGAGGTGAGGGGCTAATTCAGTCTGTATTACAGGTAGTTTGCTACTCTTCGCTTCTGCAGCTATACACGTCTCCACATACTTCTAGCACGCTCACTAAAGTACATTTCCTACACGGATATTTAATCCTGTTCATCAAGAACAAGGTCAATGAGGGAAGCAAGATTAGATATTTCAAAAGACAGGTGATAGTTCCCTTCTGTTGCCATAACAAAGAAAGGTACTTTAAATCAACACTGCTAAGCTGAATTCAGATTTAAGCAGCCCTCCCTGCAGAAGAATCATCCCTCCCAGCCCCCCCGCCCAGTGCCTCTCTCTCGTTACGAGACGGGCTGCTGCAGTCAGGGTTACGTCACGACTATACGTGGCCTTCCCTTAGCAACCAGCTTAACTTTTATTGATTCGATAGTTGATTATTATGGCAACAAGCTCAATTCTTACTTTTTTTTTAAAGTTTACAAACTTTTTAAAAGGTCATCAAGAAAACACAGATAAAAGCTGTTTTTCCTGACTATTTTTATGGAATGCAGAACCCATTAAGCTATTGGGAGAAAAAGAACAAAAGTGCAACAGGAAGGGAAGACAAAACCCCAGACCCCCAAACTAACAAAGGGAGGACGTGCCGGTGGCTGTGGCAGGGATATCTGTATTCTCTTCTCAGCTCTGCTATAAGCTTCCTCAGTGACCCTGGATGGGAACTGGGCGTCCCACTATCATTTGTGCTTTGGAAAGCGTCTCCCTCTCTAGTTACGCGGACCTTACCTTAAAATTGTTATTTTAGAGGCTGTTTTGTTGTTGTTTTTTTTTAATCCCAGGAAGAGGTCATGGATAACGTCTTAAAAAAGAGTTAAGAAACAGAAGTGAGTTTAATGTTTTTAAAAAGTACGGGATTTGCATGCAGATGGTTGCAGGATTTCATCATCACCTGGCAGAGAAACCCCTCCCCCAGCTGGGTAGCTGTGAAGATACCCGAGTCAAAAGTGCATGTCCGGTCCACAGTACCCCAAAAAGCAATGATCTGGCTTTCTTCAAGCCTATTCCATAGCTCTGCTGAAGCCCAACACGAATTAGATCAGAGACCTACAAGATCACACATAATATTCCTGTTCCAATCACTCAAAGCTGACATGCCTTTGACAGCACTGCCGAAGCAGACCCTGGTTCCACCTGCACACACAGAGTCCTTCTTAACCCCACAAGAAACACTACAGCAAGTTTGTAAAGCAAGCAAAGCCCAGACTATACGGTGGCCATTTTCTTGTTCAGAGGTTTGTCTGGGAAGAATTCCAACTCATAGGATGCGGGAGACCCCCTCTTACCATTTAAAGGAAATATCACTTTGCGGTATTTTAAATTTCAAGACAAGGAATAGCTAACTAAATATCAACATTTTAAAATAAAAGAACATCATTTCCTCTGCTTCACCTGAGTTGCTCACAGGTAGCCCACATCACTTGTGCTTTCATATAGAGTTCTCAGAAAATAGTTTGATACTATTTCAGAAATTAAAATAATGGCTACTTTTACACCATCATTTGAATTAGATTTGTGTGAGCAAACTACTGCATTTCCTGAACAGCATGAATATTATTCTTATGAATGAATCAACAATTTCCAAATATGGATTGGAAAATATTCAGCTACCCGATATTTGGAAGAGCAAGCACCAAAACAGGCTCCGAAGTCTGATACAGATGTCTAGGTCTCAAGAAAGCATTCCATCCAATCAGTTGCTGGATTCAGAGTCAGTCATCTCTCTGAGTCACCCATTTCATTGCTATTCTTCACTTATTTTGGGTGCGGACTGAAAGCAGTTGCTCTTAGTTCCTGAAAACTCTGTGTTGTGAAATTCCCACACCCCAAAGCAAAAGAAACAGAGAAAAAAAAGATCGCAGTTTTCTTCCGCAATGAGCCCGCTCTCTTTATGCAGCAGCTTCTCTTCCACCTCCCCTGTTGCTGCTGATGTACATGGCAAATGCCTGCTGCCAACCAGTACTGCCCATCTTCTAAGCTTTCCAAGTTCCTACTTCTCTGCTCTACTCGGCAAGAACTATTTATTGCAGGGTTTTGTACTGGTGCTTGTGAACGTAGACTTTGAGGCCTTGCATCTGTTAACCATGTTCTCTCATTAAGGTTCCCACAACAAACAAAAGCCTCAAAAGTCTCCTTTCTTCCTGCCCTTTTCATAATGATGCCCTTCATTCTCTGTCCATCATAGCTCATACTTTATCCATCTTATTTCCATTATAAGTTCAAAATCTCAGCATTCCAAAACAGCATCCAAACAAAAGACTCTCCAGATATGAATGCCATCTCAAATCAATTACCAGGGTATTCATCCTTCACAATAATATCTCTATTATATTCTCTTCCTATTGAATTCAAAGATTACACTGCTGACATGCTTTCAGGGTTTATGGCGGTGGTGCTGGGGAGCGAAAAAACACCACTCTCATAGCTAGTCAGGAGAATCGTGTTTTTCAAGTTCCTTAAAACTTAAATCCTAAGCAAGAGGAGCAAGGAGCATCTTTTTTGTTACATGCGTACACTGTACATAACACAGAAGCGCCTGACACACCCGCAAGGTGCTGCCAGAACGCAGTCATCATCAGACAAAATCAAATTCAGTGTTAGGAGGATGACATTTCCGTTGGAGAAAATAAGAACTGCACCTGCATTTAGCCCTCTCTGAATCACATTACTCCAAAGCAAATGGAGACCACAGAGAACACCTGCCTCTCAAGAAAAGCAGCAGGTCCAACAAACCATCAGCAACCAAGCATTACTTATCATCATTAGCAATTTTAAGATTCAGAGGTTGTTTTAATTAAGGGATGGACAGTTTGGGTTATAGCAAACTAACCAGAAGATTCAATAAAAGAGTCTAATAACTGTTTGTGCCAGGAATCTCCAGTTAAGTATCTTGTAACACTTTGATTATTCTTGAAAATTTGATATATGCAATAAATGTTTAAAGTGGTTGACTGCGAGCATGAAAACATTTTTGTATTATATTTAAAATAACCAATCCCCCGCTATAACATGCTGAACATGAGCAAGATTATGCAATAACTCATCAATACAGGTAACACTACGCTGACAACTAAACTCAACTTGCCCTTTTCTAAATACCTTCAAAAATGTTTAACACATTCCAGGCTGTACAGTCATGCATGTCAACTAGGACTGGGTACACTAGAACCATAAAGAAATCTATGCAGCCTCCAAAAACCACAGCATGCTTTATGATTCATTCTCCCGTATCAAACTTCATTTCGTTTCTTGCCTCTTCCTACTGTTTGCATGTTAAGTTAAAGCTCTTCACAGCCAGGATTCTCCCTCTACTTGTTTTGCACTCCTGCTTCTAATAAAGCCCTTTGCCACCGTATCAACATCTCAACAACACAAAACCAAATAATAGAAAGTTCTGATTATATGCATGTTTCTCAGACCTCTGAGTCCAACATCCATTAACCACAGTCTTCTATGCCACTGTCCGCATCTCTTCATAGGCAGCCAAAATGATATCACAGAGAGGCTGCAAAGACGACGTCATGAATCACTTTGCTAGTTCACACAGCTGATGTGTTCAGAAACACAGAAGTCAGGTGAAAAGTCCAGCACTGAACCAGCTGATACATGGCTGATGAAGCTAATCTGTGTTAGAAAGGCCTCGTGGTTAGCACCCAGTAGTTAAGCATTGATTTATTCTGGTTTTCAGTCTGTGCTCTGGATAAATAAGCAAGCCTTGAGGAAAGGATTACGGAGAGTTTTCTGGACAGGACTTTACATTTCCCTCCCTAGCAGAGGAGCACGCGCAGCTCATATTGAGGGTGGGTGCACCAAAATGAGCTAGCACAAATACACTTACTTGTTTATAGACTGCATTCTTGTCATTACATGGAAAAAAATGCTGAAGCAGCGTGAAGTACCCAAAATCTCCTTCTGAAATTCCATCTTTCAGGTGAACTCAGAAGCAACTTTAAGTTGGCCATAGGATATGTCCTATGTGTTTCAAGTATTCAAACTGCAGACGTGCTCTGGACTAGATGAAAAATTATTAGTTAACCTAGCCCTCCTCCCTACCGTAGTTTAACACATAATTTTAATATATTAACTGTACTTTTATACTTTAATGTGCTCTTTCATTCACATTTCCAGTACCAGCCAGTAAGATTTAGCTTCCCTATGCAAGTTACATTTTCATTCTTGCCAAATTATAGGTTATTAAAGGATTTTACTCAAAAATTCCAGAAGAAAAACCACCTTTCTATGAGAAAGTCAGAAAGAATATTTTTCATTCAAAAAGAAAGTTGTAAAAAGTGACAGCCCATGGGCTATGATATAAATTCTTTTAAAACTTTTCATGTGGTATCGTGAATGCTTTTTATATGGTATGATGGCTGCTATTGTCTACTACAACTACTGTATTGTACATTTACTAGAAACTCTTCAGAAATTAAGTCAGAACTTGATCCAATTCCTGCTGAAGTAAATGCAGATTATTTCTGAAGACAAGACAGCTTTCTACACACTTGAAAAGAGTTCACCATATTCCCAATGGGCAGGCTAAGTTGTAATAGGCTTAAATTTTGGCAAGAAATATTTAGTCTTGATATTAGGAAAAACTCCAAAGCTGAGGCTAATGAAACACCAGAGTAGATTGCCTGCAGAGGTCATCAGTTATTTGTCACAGGAGAAACCGAAGACAAACCTCCATCAGGATTCATTGTTCTCGGTGATCTCCTGCCTTCAAAGAGACGGACCCGATGGCCTCCAGCAGCCCCTACCTAATCCTTCTATGAACCTACAACTCCAAGAAGCAGTTTTACAAACAGAATGAATGCAGCCTATTTCCTCCAGACTTCTGTCCTACAACTCCTAAGGCTTCCCTGCTCAGTCAGCTCTCTCCTGTGTGCCAAGTGGCTTTCCTTCTCCACGTCTTTCCCCCACCATTCCATGCTGGGCTAGCCGAGTGACAGCGCATGCTTTGATCCATCTGGAGCTACCTGTGGGCACTGCCACTGACCAGACGGCTACTGCCTCTGGGAACTCGGGAAGTGCAGCATTATAACCTCCTGTGCAATGGAGGCACTCTTTTGACCTCCCTTTCTATTCCTAGCCACGTTTGGGTTTTTTCATTTATTTTTTTTTTCCAGGAAATTATCATCTCTATTCCTGCTAGCCATCCAACATTATACATGGAAAATGGGTTAAAACAAGTAGAAAAGTTGTCTGAAGATAAGTGGAGGAACTGAAAGACAGATATAAAGTGTGATAACATTAGCCTTGCTAAAAATGGACTTTGGATTCATCTCCAATGGGGCGAGTTTGTTAAAAGTTTTCAATCTTTTTCAAACTAAAAATTAAAAAAAAATATAACAGCAAGGAAATTGTATGACACTAAATTTCCTTAGCGAAGTTTCTGTAAAACACAAAGAGCCTTAAGTCATCACATGAATCACTGACAATTTAATCAGCTTCTGGGAGTTTGTCATCCTCATCAAGAGTTGAATTTAAGACCTTCAAAAAGTTCTTTCACTCCTTTTATGAACTGCTGCACCTACTGATTCAGCCACCCACACCACACTTTACACTACCAGAGATTCAGCCAAGAAGCCAGGAAGCTAATATTCATCTGAGAGGCTAAATGAGCTCCGACCAACGTAACCCCGAGGTCTCCAGAAGCAGCAGCAGCAGCAGCAGCACATTTTCTTCAGATGAGAGAGCTTTAGGAAATCATTAATACTCTAAAATGGTACATCATCAGATGAGAGCTCCTTTTGCCCAAATGCAGCAATCTTCACAGACGTTTTTGAAAGCCTTCATGTCAACAGCAGTGGGAGACCCCATACACTGCAAGAGGCAGAGCAGGTGCAAAATCCAGTGCCAGATTCATCTCCCCTACCCTAGAGCTCTCCTGGAAAAGAACTTCAGACTATTAACACGCTTAGACCAGGAGTTATTTTTTAAAATAAAATTACTTAGCACGAATGCATGTGGCAAATATCAGGGGCGGCTTTTTAAAACTAAAGCTCCGTAGGTCACAATATGCTTTTTTGCCAAATTAAATGAATACTGCCATCAATGACAACAAAGCCCACAGTTCAAAGTTCTTGGGAGGAGAGATCTTCAATCCCTAAAACATTAACATCTCAGATCCCCAAAAGTGTGAGCAGTGCTCTTCCAGATTCTTCTTTGGAGTGAAATAATAGCACCCACAGTGTAGATGTCCTATTTTTAACCTTCTTTATTAGTTACATAATTTATGATATATCTGATGGTGTCTTTGCAGGAAAGCCAGTGTTGAGATTTCTTAGCATCTCTGGGAAAAGAATGTTGCAACTGCAACAATAAATAGCAGGTTAGTTGTATCTTCTGGCTTCTTTGAAAGAAGTCTTCTATTTCAGCTTTAAACAAATGGTGACCCTTTAAGGTAAAGACCACCACAGTTGCATGACTTTTATGGTTCAATTTTGGCTACAGTCTGAAAGGACCTTGAGACTTTTTCTAAGAAAAGGGTTTGTCTGTCATTGAAAAGACAAGAGCAAAGTGTTCAGTGCCCCATAATTTGACTACCTGGTACAATGTCATTCAGCTCTCGGCAGACTTGTGGATAGCATGTGATTGACATTTCTGTAAATGAGATCAACATATTTGTAATATCTCGTTTTGTTTTCTGTTCCTTGACTTTTGCTGACATCCAGTGGAGACACACTCAAACCTCTTTTAAGTGCTAATGCCAACTCCTTTCTTGTAAAGCACCTCTAAGTTAAGTTACCAATGGGATGGAAAACCTGCCTTGAATGTATCTGGTTTTCAGAAGGTTCTTCCTCGTTCAGTTTGTTCACAACACGCATGTCTTTACAAATTCAAACCTTAAAACTGTTTCAATATTTTTAAACCACTTATTTCCAGTTCTGACAAAACCATTCTCATGGTTTAGTTTCTGTTGCACTGCTACAATTTCATATTCTCCTCCTTTTTCTTCTTAACAACTTTAAAGTACAGGAAAACAGATTAGAAACGTCTGCTTCAAAGACTGTGTCCTCATCACTGTCAAATGAAGCCATCTCTGTGTTCTCATCATAATTTGAAAGAAGGCCAGTGTATTATTTTTGTATGTGTGAACTCTGCTTACTGACTGGAGGAAGACTGTGAATACCATAATTAAACCCTCACATAAGTACACACAAGACACTGATCCCAACAAGGGAGCACATAGGCTCCATTAGCCAGAATTGTCTTAAGAATAAATGGCAATTAAACACTCTTACCTGAGCTTTTTTCTTATCCTTCTCAACTAAGAATAGCTCCTAGAATCCATACTTACTACTGACAGTTTAAACCCCAGCAATCCACCAAAGTTCAGTGTGGTGGATTTGGTCAGGCTGAGCTGCTCAGCAGCACAAAGCAAACCTAAAGCCCACACTTCCACACCCTATCCACGCTACTGACTGCTCCTCAATAGTATACTCAGAAAAGCAGAGGTGCTCTGAGATTTACATCATCCAAAATGTCTAGAGCCCTTTCAAGAGAAAGAAAAGGGAACCATCTCCAGATTTGAGAACATGTGATTGCTACAAACTGAAATACCCCTGTCTCGAGGTGGAACGTGCTCTTCCTTGAACACTTGCATGCAAATCCCACTTAAGATTAAAAGGGAGCTCTGGACAATGAAGGGAGCAGCTAACATAGCCTTGTATGAAAAGTCTGTGCTCGACCATCAAATAGGGAAAAGCATGACAGAACTCATTACCCGTGGTGAGTCATTTTTTACCATGGAAGGGTGTTCTTTGCCTAGGCAATTGTTAATTAACAGCAGGAGTGGGAGACTTAATTTTTCTCGAAACGCGTTCTCTTTTTTCTCCAAATACATAAAATGTCTTTGTATATTGCAAAGGGAGGTTCAGCCCTCCGTTTCTCAGGTGAGTGGGCTTGACCTGGATACTGAGGCTTCAAAGCAGTCATGTAGCTTATGGTGCTATATGAACCATTCAAAATCTGGATCAAAGGGCTACCAACAACAGACCAGACAGCTCCCGCAATGATGCCTACAGAACAGGAGAGCCATGAGCTCACAGGGTGTGAGCTATAGGTCTGCTAAGTGAACAGCGATAGGGAAACTGCAATTGTCTTTACCGTGAAAGTTATTGTAGACAAACTGACACAGCGGGTCCCCCAGTCTTTCTCTTTTTATCTTAAGAACAATAATTGGAATAACAATAGCAACATCAAAGATGGGCTGAACCGGTTCAATGCTATTGCTAATCCCCTCAAATTCAGGCAAAACTCATTTATGGCCACGTGTCCAAACTGTGTGGTTCAGCTGCCTCTGGAGAAAAAACAATTCTACTAGATTTTCCTCATCTCTTCCAGTAAGGCAAAACAAGTGGGCACTGTATCATTCTCGTGCGTCTCTGCGAATGCAAGAGCAGGAACATGCTCTCTGAAACATGTAACCACTCCCAAGACAGCGTCCTGGCATGTCTCAGATAATCCATATGACCTTCTGGCCTGTACCTCAATCAGGAACGCCTTCTTCGTTTGTTTTCTTTGGCGTGGACCTCCCTCTTACTTCACCTCCAGTTTAAGCTTCCTGCTTTCAGAAACTATTTTCCCTAACAGACAGTAAATGGTATCTAGCAAGGTTGGATGAAAAATTTCTCCATGGGCAGAAAAATAATACTTTCTGTAAAGCCTGGGGTTGCTAACAGTGTATCTCCACCCATCCTGTTCTTCGTCAGAGAGAATTCCTTTCAAAAACAGCTTCACTGGCTGTCAAGTATCTTAGGTGTCCTGATCTGCAGAGGTGCCATCTCATACCTGTTAATGTCAAAACGACAGCAGGATGTGGCGCTGACAAGGACTGGTCATCTCATTGCTAGTCACTAGTCAGTCGGATCATTAGTAGTCTGTGCGCACAGTCCTGTGAGCCTCCCTGGGGTGCTGCGGCTTGCCTTCCTCGAGGGAAGGACGGATAGGAAGAAGGCCACTAGGATGACATCCCAGTGCAGTTCCAATAATATCCCAGTTTGGCTTTCCGTGGAACTGGGGAATGAGAAGCAAACAGGAGACAATTTCTTGCTGCACTGGGAGGGATCCACACCACCTTTCCATAGACATTTCACCCCGGTGCGTAATTAGGAGACCCAGGTTTAGAATCTGCAGCCAGTTTCTGCAGTTCTCCTGCTCCTCCTACAGCCCCACATCTCCGCTACGGTCCCAGCCACGACCCTCTCCCCGGCAAGCAACTAGGTGGCCATCACCAGCGTGTGCTTTGGGCTGGGACATGCTGTTCCTGTTAGATGCTGGTTTATGGTGGAGCTTAACTCTTAGGCCACCTCATAGTTAGAGCAGCTTAAACGATGTTTCAGCTAACAACAGGCAAGGGTGTGATACTGAAAGGAAAACCCGGGGAAAGCTATACAAGGCTTTTCCCTGAAGTTTGCAGGTTAAAAGAGAAGCCCTGTTGAAAGACAACAGATTGGATTTTAAGTAAGTAACTGCACCACTGACTAGATATCCTGTGATGCACTGTCTTAAAATCCCGAATGACTTTTAGGAGGAGAAACACCATCAGAAAGCAGTAACATTCCCCTAGTTAAAAGGCACAGAAGCAAAGAGGAGCAGCAACACTTGGGTTCCAACTTCAGGACTCCATTTTCCCCACAGTGTATGCAACTGACTCGAAAAGTCAACTCCAGCCGTCTTACGCACTCCCAAGCCCTAACACGGATATACAGGCAGGGTAGTCAAGTTTTCTTTATAACAGAAAAGTAAATGCTTCTAAAATGCAAGCCAGGAGACCATTACAGACAAAGCGAATTACATTGCTCTGATGTGTTTGTCTGGCTACTAATCACACGGTACTGACAACAGAGGACATGTCGTCATTACTTGCTTTCACCTGCTAATGACAAGGGGAGAAGGTGGAGAAGTTTAAAAAAACAAAACAAAACAAAACAGGCAAGCCCATAAAACTGTCTTTCAGAAAGGACAAAACCAAATATTTATTAAAATACTCATTTTACAAACTGCCTTGATGTGTACCATACTTCTCAGTGTTTCAACTAATCTGAAATGCCAACTGTAAGTAGTACATTAAATACATTGACAAGCTGTCTCATTTCATTTTACACGCAGCTCTTTGTCTTTTTTAAGTACTTTAAGACTTTCTGCAGGTTTCTCAATGAGTTACCTTAAACATGGCTACCCTTGCTGGAGAAGTTTTCATGTGGCACAGCCTACATGCATGATTTTGTTACAAATGACTGATTAATAACGCCTCTCTTTACACACAGGCCACCATCACAAGGGACTTAAGAGCAAATTGTCAGTAAGTGCCTCAGCATACACTCTTTGAAATACAAACTGACATTTGGATTATGTTCTGTGCAATTCATAGTGCAAAAGGACTCAACCTTGTACCGGAGTTTAGATACCAGAACATCAAATGAAGGTAGTATTTTAATGACAATTGCTCTGCATACCTCGGATTTGGGGTCCAATTTATGATCCATATCTTAGAACAAAATCTGCCAACCTACCTGAAAAATTCAGCTCGCCCGAGCATCACGTTCTTAAACATTTGGAATGCCAAATTAGTGCAAACACTTCAGTAAACAAACTTGGGTGACTTGGACAACAACGTGCAGCTTTGACAGAAGGAATTCTGAACTCCCTGTCTGAGAAAGTTCTGCCACTTCAATAAAAGCCGCAGGCTGATCAGGGATTTGACAATACTTTATGCTTCCACACTGGAACGGTCTGTGTCAGGTGCAGCATTACAGCTTCCTGCGAATTATGAACAGCAAGATTTAAGACCAGATCCTTTCTCTTGTAGAGGAATCCTATTTCCTACACATCCTTCATAATCAGTATTTAAAGCACATAACAACAACTAATCCTTAATTGCTAGTACATGCAAACTGTAGTGGGATGCACGATGGAGTTAAAAGGAACTTGCTGTTGTTCCCCACCCTTGGCAGGTCAGCTGCAGGAGAAATTAAACCAGCGAGGGACTATGAAAACATCTGTTCCTGGGATGGCATCTCTACTCAGGGCAGCCAGAAGTGCCACTTCACCACACGCCTGTTCTGGCTCCTCCTAATAACGAGGCCAGAATCTAGAGAGGAAACAAGTCGTCATAGGAGACAGCCATGCCACTTCCAGGGGCTTATATCCATCCCCAAAGACTCCTGTAGGCAACTTCTCCAGCTGTATGCCATCCTTCTGACCTCTCTCACTTGACACTGCCTCAGACAGGGCTCAGGAATACCTTGGCTTGGGAGGCACACCAAGGCTATTTTTTATTTACATAGACAGCATAGGCCCCATGAGGTGCAACTACTGCAAGGCTACTGAAAACTGTGGGCACAAGCAGCTGCCCCACAAAGCTCTGCTTCATGACTACCTATACCTCTGCTAATCACCTGCGGCTTCATGGCTCAGATATAACCACTAAAAACTCCCGATCCATGCGTAAATAGCACAAATGATGTTAAGCAATATATCTCATGATCAGGTTTTCTTAAAAGAAAGTAATTATACGTACAAGAATATAAATTCCATAACAGCTTAACACAATGGTGAAGTGTCACAGATGACTTACCCAGCGTTCAGAGTGTCTGTTTTACTTGGGCTGTACATTATGAACCACACGTGCCATTAGGTGTTAGCAAGAAAACACAGTTTTACCCTCCCTTACAGTGAAAGTATAGACAAGAGCAGGTTTCCCAGGAGGTTTAGGCAGATTTGTGCTACCACCAGCAGAAGTGTGTGTGGCGTGCGTACCTCCCGTTGTCTGATGTAGGTGCAGCCGTGCCTCCCTGCGATACAGATCAGAAGTGGCTCTGTCCGTGACAGATTAATATCCTCAACTTGAAAATAAATTATGAGGCTGCAAAAGAACTTTTTAAAACAAAACTAAATTGTTGTAATTCAAGAGTCAAAGGCCCCTCACACTTTAATTTTAAAGAATATTCTGATGCAGGATGTGTGGAAGCAAACAAACTGATGCAGGAAATGCCTTCCTGACACCTAAAATAGTTAGAAAATACAGGACTGCAATCAGTAACAAACAGCATGATGCAAATATAGAATGTAAAGTCTTCGTGTGCATCAGGAAAGCAAACAAAGAATGACTCCTCCGATGCATCAATACAGACATCAACTGCAAGAAATCGTACGTGCAGTACAGGGCAGCTGAGGGCATGCCGTACAGGTTTTGTAACATACACAAGCAATACCATTAAGACACATTTGGGTCTGATTCATATTACACCAAGCATATGTAAGAAACACTTCACAGTAAAACCGGAAAAATTGTTTCCCCTTAACCATCTTTCTAGAAATAAAAGGCAAATGCCGCTTTTAATTATCACAGATTAAAGAAAAGCCTATTAGAGTATTTTTTCCGTAATAAAACCATTCAAAGCTAGGTCACAGCTGGTCTTTGCACAAATATACAGCAGGTAGGAAACAGAAAAAAAAAAACAGGGGCCCTTCTCCTAACCTACTGTAAGGAACATGCAATTTTAGTTCCTGCTTTAAAGGACAGCAAGAATTGCTCTATCCCAAAGCACACACAGGCGTAAACACACCCCACCAAGAGTTTCGCCTGTATTCAAGAGCAGGAGATGTTTCACCAGAATCCCTGAGATGTTTCATAATGCTCTGAGTAAAAGCGGGACAGCTCGGACAGCACAGAACCAGCCCTGAGCCTGCAAGCCAAAGCCGGATGCAGGTTGAAAATAGGGTGCAAACTCGAAGCAGAGGAGATGCTGAATCACTGGAACGAGCTACCAAGAGAAGCGGCAGACTCTCCCCGCCTTGAGATCCTTGAATCGCATCTGAGCGCTTCTCTGGAAGATCTGCTTAGCCAAAAAAATGTTTCTCGGTACAAGACAGTTGAGACGGGTAACGTGAGACCGCCCGTAGTACAAAACAAATCCCGCAAGGCGATCTAATGTCCCTTCTTCTGGCCTTACATCCTGGATGATTCTGTGAATTACACACAAGTATCTCTGCAGGGTCAGGACCTTGGACTGCAAGTGACTTCTGAAAAGAGAAATGCCTTCATAGCCATTTGTACAACGCTACATGCATAAACATGTAACATGTAAAAAGCATAATTTCTGCAGCTATTATGAAAGAACATGGCTAATCTGTTAAGGTTTTCTCTAAGCTGACTTTTAAGAAGCATACTGGAAAGAAATGTGTTTTTAGTTAAATCTGGGGAAAATTAGTTTTCCCATTTCTACAATTTCACTTTAATGTTCTGTATTTACATATAACACCATTTAAAAGTTCAATTTATTACAAAACTTTAAATGACTTCACGTATTAAAAGCTACACAGGTATTTCCACACCCCTGTTTTTGTAGTGACTTTATAAAATTTTAAGCCTGCTATGCAAAACCTGACACATCTAAATTCTAACGGCTTGGCAAACTTATCTTCCACCATCAGCCTTACAAATAGGTGCATCACGTTGCCGTTTTCAGCACGTAAGTACTACCTTGTTTGTCCACCAAAAGGCTCCTCTCTTAAAATCTTGCGATGCTCCCTTAGAATAGCAATCTTTGCTTTCTTCCTGTAGTTTAGGTCAACAGTCATCTCCAGTCATTTTACTTGGCTGGTTCAGCTTTTTTCATAATGTTACAGTTACAGCCTTAATATTGGGGGAAAAAAAAAATCCTGTGTTCATTATATTACATAAACGATGAGTAAAGCTGTGTGAGGTTTGGGGTTTTTCTTCTCAGTTCAGTTGTTGAATAATAATAAAAACACTTGTGCTTTGATTAAACCAACTTTGAAATGTCCGTATTTTTGTAAGAGAGAGAGGTGAGGGAAGACAAGGAAGTTTCCAGTAAAAGAAACCCTCCTTCACATTTCCAGTCTTTCCTCCTTGTATTGAAACAAAGACTACGCCGCTCACACTTACACACAACGTAATGTTTTGAACAATTACAAGAGCAAAAGGAGGCCAAGCAAGGGCTAGACCCACAACTTGTGAGAAGTCATCACCCATCTCTTCACCCATTATCGAACTGGTCAGAGCACTCACACATACATATCGCACTTCAATCTCAGTACCCAGTTTAAATTCTCTTTACTGCCCAAGATGGTTTGAATTAATTTATTTTCTCTTTAAGAAAAATGTCCAAGTCTCCAGTCATGGAATATCCATGAAAATCTCTACAATGTCTCCTGCTAGAGCTCTTCTAAAAAATTAAATATACCTGAGAAAATGACTATATTACAGCGCTCACACCTGGGAGCTGGGATCTACACATTTCAGACCTCCTCTGCCAAACTAGGACAGCTTCTGCAGGGGAGAGTGCATACTCCCTCCCCCAGAACACCCTCCAGTGATTTGCTTACAGTACTTTTGGCAAATAAAAAATAGGAACTTTCAAACCTTCACAGCAGAAAATTTAAGTCTCCTGTTAGACTTACAGATAGAAAGGAAATTCTTTATTAGTCCTAGTCATTTTACCCAATCTCCTTCCCCTCCTCCCTTCCAGTGAAAACCAAGTTCAGCATTTGACCCCAATTTTCAAGTTGTGTCAGGACAAGAACTCAGAAGAAAGTAGGTTCACTTCACAAAGTTAATCTTAGAAGGAAAGAAGTCAATGTATGAGAAGCAGAAAGAAAGTCTCCCTTCCCCAATTTAAGAAATTTTCTTAAGGTATTTTTTTCTGCTTTAAAACAGAATTGGTGACAATTTTGACATTTTTAAATATGTACACAACGGGAAACTGCAAGGTTCTGGTTTTCCTCTTGCTATCAGCCATCTTCCTCATTTTGTTCTCCAGATGCAGCCTGGACGTCCTAATCCAACTTCCCCGTTTCAGTAACACTTAAACTCACACTTAATTTGGGGCATGGGTTTTCAAACCCATTTGTCTAAATTGAGTGATTAAATTCTTTGAACTCTTGTCTTTGCTGTACTGAAGCAAAAGTAGAAGTAAAGCTTCTTAACAAGTCTTTTACATAAATAGTCAGCTTTACAGTTTCAGTCTACAGACTGAAGGATGGATGGAGAAAAAGCACCAGGGTTGTGAAGGAAAAAAAACAAAAACCTTTAAGCTGAAGTTTGTACTCCTATATTAGACTTTTGGCAAAGCTAAGATTCAGGAAGAGGATAAAACAGACCCCACGAAAGGTGTATAAACTGTACTGGAACATGACAGGAACGTCACTTGTCTCCATCAATATTTTTCTTTTGCACATACAAATCAGGCTAGATCTTTTAAGACACTACAATGTCAAAGTAATTGTATACACCAACAATCTACAGATGCTTCAAAAGCCAGAAGCAGCTTTTCTACCAATGTCCATGGTCAGATGCAACCATGCTTAGAAAGCATAATAATTTATGTAACTCACATTTTAAGGAGCACTTTTATCTGAAATTTTCTCTCTTTTCTTTCACGGTAAAAAGCATTGTAGAGAACAAAAGCACGAGAATAAAAAGCTTTCTTGAATTTATCACAACAAATTCTGGAGAATGGAATATATCCCTACGTCGTATACCTCACAACGTGGACCAGTTAGGTAAACATCTGTCTTTGAAGAGAGTGAAGAATATAAAACAGAGTAGTAATGATCCACAACAGTTTTGCAGCATATTGCAAATAATTCTTTTAAATAGTTCAAGATTTTGTAACAAAACATCCACAAAAATGCTATGTTCTTTTGTTTAAAGCCTTTTTTCTAAATTGTTTCAAAAAGTTTAAATAATTTAATGGTGCACCACTGCGAACTGAAATTAATATTATAAACGTTGCTAAATTTGCAATAGTAGAAAAAAATACAAAAATGCCTGTTTGCTTTCTCCAAAACCGAAAAGGAATGGAAAATGTTGAAATCTCATTTACAAGTTTCCAAAAAGGCTTACTGCCATGACAAGTACTGCATGTTGTTGCCTTGTGGATTCAGGTTCATTTCCTATTACCTAACTACAAAATATACTATTTGAACCAGTTCTTTATTTTACATAAATATGTACAGCGTCCTTGATTTTGATGAAAATAGTCTCATTTACAACAGAAGATGCAGCTTTCACTGCCAGCCAGTGAAGAGAAAGTTAGAAGCCAAAAGGTGATAAAGATCTAAAAGCACTACAACTGGAATGTCATTGTCCCTTGCTGGGGACAATAATCTGTATGTCTGCCTTTAATTTCTTATTGTAAGTAAGTTTTAAATAACCTGCTTTAATACTCTTCTCTCAACCTACTGGCACACAGTGCTGCATTTTTATCTTAGCTGTTATAACAACTTTATCTTGAAGCCTCAGCTCGCAGAGTCAGGTGAGTCAGGTGATTGTATCCGGACCTGAAATGTCATTTAAGAAAATATTAATTTCTAGTTCTAGTAGTTGTAGGGAAAAAAAAATATCTGAAAGTCTGGTTCAGTTATGCCCTAATGACTCAAAACTCAAAATTATGTTACCACACACCCTGTGTCACTCTTAGATGATTTTGAAGATCCCTCTCCTTAGTTAAAAGCTCGTGGGCAATGGCAAACAGGCACGTGGCCTTCAGCCTACTTCCCAAGCAGAACCCCCAAACAACAGGAGGTTATTTTCAACACACAAATTTCTGTACAGGAGAGAAATACTTAGCACTAGACAGACAGCACGGAAGTAAATCCTGTCATTTCTCAAGCTGTTTATACAGAGGTGCAGAAAAAAAATAAGGTAATAAAGGTCTTGGAACTTGCAGCAAATCGAACTGTAGTCTCCTCACAGAAGTCATCCTCCTGAGAAATTAACGTATCAGAACACTTTGAAAATTAAGCGTATTCATCTTGCCTACTTCCTTGAACTCCCAAAAGAACTACTTCAGGTACTAGCTCCCCACCCCCCAGGGCAGATGTTTCTTCCCTTTGTTAGGGATTTGAAGTCCAACAAGATTGGCATTTGACTCAAATGTGGTCATTGCATATTTTAAAAATTAATTCATTGAACACTAACTGCATTAGGCAAAAAGAAAGTGACAGTGAAACACGTTTCACTCCCCGAACGTTAAATAAATCTGGTTTGGGCCACAGTCTTCAGTGTGCATGACAGAGGTATGCACGCATTGTTGAAAAATTACCACAGGAACCGAGTCATAAACCTCATTTACACGAGGGTAATCAGTATCAAATAGAGGCCTTTACAGAAATTCCAGGGGGTCCCGTACAAGTTGAGTCAGCAAGGACAGCTACATCCAAATATAATTTACGCGTGTTCTTGGCTGTAACGCTGATGCTGCAAGTGAGAATGGCACTCACCGATGGCCACACAGTACATGTTAACACGGAACTTCCCGGGTCTCAGAGCCCTGAACTGTCACACCAGAAGAAGCACATTAAATTAAAAAAAAAAGCTAACTTGCAAAAGGCAGCTCACTGCAAGTAGTAATTCCTCCATTGTAATAGAGCTATATATATTTATTATCACAGAGGGTCTTAACAGCTGTGGTGAAAGTTAAAATTATGCAACAAAAGGGAAAGCTTTGCAGAGCACAGCTAAGTTGATTATTGTAATTCAGATCTGGAAGTGAAAACACATATCCTGAAAAACCCTCCATCTGGCATAAGAGGTGACAGCCTGTTCAGCAATACAGATAACACTGAACACATCATCTTTATGCTCTGATTGAATACTTAATCCCATCAAAGTCAAAGTGGTGACATTCAAAGACCTTCACGGGATCCGGCCAAAGGAATCACCGTTTGATCCAGACCCATGTCCATCAGCTACGTATCGCTGGAAAAACATAATTCTTGACCAATAAGGAAAAGACAAAAGATTCACCAGAGAAAGGCCTGAACACAGTTCACTCTCAGGAGGCAAATGAATGAGCAACAATTCTTGCTACTTCCAAATAGATGGGAGTCAGATTTCTGTCTGCAAGGTTTTCATTTCCTCACCTATAAATACCTCAAAGCAATCGCACATTAATCTTTACATGTACAACAGTGAATTAGGGGCAACACCTGAATATGCTCACAGGCAAAAGTTAAGTAACACTATGAAGAGTCCATCAGTTTTTCACCACTATCAGTCCAGCAAAAAGAAAATTTCACAATTACTACCACACTCCATGGAAAATATTACCCAAGGTCTAACACAGGTGGCTTTGCTGTCATCACCAGTCAGGCTGACGATGGTGCCTATAGTCTTAATTTTTGCCATTAAGAGATAATCCCTGCACCTGTTTCAAATAAGTAAGGCAGATAATCTACATAATTTCACAGACAAGCTAGAAGCTTAAATGCAATGCAGGTCTGAATTGAAAACCACTATTGTGTATAGAAATAAAAAGAACCGAAAACAGCAAACACTACTTCTGAGATGGAAAGAAACCTAAGTGTGCTTGCTGCAATTTGGTAAGTATGGACTGGGGAATCTCCATCCCAGAACACTAAAACACCTGACACAAGAAACTGCAAATCCAGGAGAATACATTTTTAATAAAATAAATTCTTTCTATAGGGATTCCATCTAGAATTCCTCCTATAGAAAGAGATGATACTACATCACTGGGGAACACCAGGCATAGCATCTGCATTTAAAAAAGAAAAAGATGTGAGATCGCTGCAAATTAAACTTAAGGCCTATGATTATATTAGCTTGCTGCAGTAGCATACAAATCTTTAAAACCAACACAAAATACAGTTAGACATAGACAAAAAGGGAATTTAACATTACCATTTCTCAAAGGCAGGTAGTGCCAGAATAGCCTGTTCTTTCAGAGGATACCTAATTTTCTGGAGAAATAAAACAGAGTAGATCTTATCTATTCAGGTTTTAAGAAAGCATTTGGTGACATGCCATGAGGGGAAGTTGTTAAAATGGAGGTTGATACAGAAATACTATGTGGGGGAAGAGGAGCTAAAGCGGATACTATGAAAGCCTTACTCCAAGCTGCAGAAGGTCTAACAGAGTTCCTCCAGACTTAATCTTGACACCAACAATTTTTATAACTTTGGCACAAAAAATAGGCACAAGAGGATGAAATCTGCTGAAAAGACCAAGCCCTGATTCTCACCAGTACTGATGCGACTGAAGCATAATTCAGGAAAAACTAGAGTGTTCAGAAACAGGCTGAAATGCAGCAACATGAACGTAAAGTGACAAACTGCGGAACCCAAAAGTCAAAGTTTATTGTTTGGGGTATAAATCCCAGGATCGATTCAGAGATGACAGTGAGCCACCACAGATCAAGCAGCCTTAAAGAGGCAAATGTGATTTAACAGTGTGTCGAGTGAGACATCTGACACACGTATTTCCCATCCGCAATGCTGTGTGTCCTTCTGGTTACTGGTATACGTGAAGGAAACAGTCAAACGGAACAATGCTACAAAAAGCAGAGGAACTGGAGAGCTTACCTTGCAAGAGGCGGCTAAAGAGCGTTTGGCTGATTGAGCTCTGAAGAAAAGAAACTGAGAGGGGATATGATTAGTCCCTGAATATATTTTTTTAAGCAGCAAGTTTTAAGGGGAAGAATAGTCTTCAAGCTCGAGAAGAGGACACATGAAGCAGAGTCCAAGCTGATTCTGCTTAGTCCTTAGCTGGCAATGAAAACTCCCTAATTTATCATGTGTAACGCAAACTAAACTTACTTTGGAGATCACCACAATGGAGTGGAGGAGCACTGGCCCCATTTCAGGCTGGCAGGCTGAACTCTAGACAAACCCTCGGGCATGTCTTCAGCTGCTTTTGACTGTTATAACCAGCTGCAGAGCAGACTCTTACGCCGCTGCGGTTCAGGCCCCGTGTTCCTGCAGAAAGTGCCGAATGAAAGAAGCAGCCTCAGCGGCGACTGCTGGACTGGTGACTGTTGAGAGGTTGGAAATAATGTGCCTAGCCAATTTAAATTTACCTCAGAAGAGCAGAGTATTCAAACACGGCATGAGGAGCACTTCTTCAAGTCCTGCAGAAGCTCTGCTTTCACAGCAGTCTGAGCTGCAGACAGCAGAAAGCAAAAGAGTTTTAAAAATGTTTTACGCAGCAGAGATCAACTGAGAGTTAGGGACTGTTTGAGGATCAGAATTTGCCACCTAATACAGTTCTTGGAGGGCGTTCAACTAGAAATATGAATAAAATAAACGGTGTTATCTGAGAATTATGAGTGAAATAAACTGGCAAAGCTTATTAGTGATATGCTGATAAGTTGTTAAAATTTGGCTAAACTTTAAAGACATGATGAAAGTGGCTCAGGGGGAGTGTGTACCATTATGCAAAAATTATGCACAGAATTTCAAAACCAATAAGTCTGAGTGACAAGTTGGTTAAGTTAATTGCAAGTAAAAACGGAGCTCTAAAAATTACAGGGAGCATAAAACTACAGCATTGTTACTTCTAAAAGAAAAATCAAAGGAATGTAACGATGGTACTTGAAGCACATAATGGAATAATGAAGCACAAATAGCTAGGAGTATTAAGACTAACAATAAGGGTTTTTTTAAATATATTGGAGGTTTGAAAAATGCTAGAGAACAAGTAGTTCCATAAATAAGGTGACAGAGTAAGGAAATATTTGCTGTTGGAAAAAAAGAATGAACAGAATAATTCATTCCTTTTTTGTATTTGCATTTCACAAGCAGAATATTATCAAATATAAGACCTTAGAGAACATACTGTGGCCATGGGAAATTCTGAAGGCTGAGATCAACCTAATACTCTTGTTTAATGTTAATGAGCATCCGAGATCTCGCCTGAACTAAAACATTGAATCCTGAGCTTGCCTTGCATTTTTCATTATTTTAAAAAGGGGAAACTTCTTTTGGGAGGAAAAGCTCCATCATGGCTTGCAACAGAAACGTGAATCTGGCCAGGAGCTCCTGTTAGGTCCACAGTTGCTTGCTGTCATTGTGGACATTCATTCAGAAAGGATCGTATTAGGAGCAGTAGTAAATCACCATCTGTTGACCACGTTAAAGTCAGTGAAGCTTGTGAGAGTCCTTAGTAAGATCCCTAGATATTCCCTCTGACTAAGCACGTTTCTCTGCATCATTCCCAATCAGTAACAGAGGGGGGAAAAAAAAAGGACTGTATTCTCCCCCAAATTATGATTATTTCCATTTTCCTTGGCAGAGTTAAGGACCAAAAAAAACCCAACCCCCCAAAAAACCCGAAAACCAAACAAAACTTTCCCACTGTCTAAAATGCAGCTTCTTCCTGCTGTTAAACTTCCTTTAGAGCCTCCTGGGCGCAGCCCGTCGCTGCCTGCTCTCAACCACCAGCTCCAGGGGCAGGCGGCGTGCCGGCTGCACAGCGGCGGGGCCGGCTGGAGGGCTCCCCTGCGGGCAGGACAGGGTGCACCGGGGATGGGATGGGGTGGGATGGGATGGGGGATCCCCGCGAGGCGGGGGGAGGAAAAGAGCACGTGTGCTCATTCACATGGAGGTTACTGTCAAGCACACGGACACAGTGGCAGAATTAAAAGTTGCAAGGGGTATTCTGTCCTAAATTTTCAGATCTAAACAATGCCTTCACCATCAAAGGGCTTGGTGGTTTTGGTTTCCCTTTGCTTGCTCATGTTTAACAAGAAGAAATGCACAGGTGGAAGGGATGCAGTGCAGCACTAGGGAGCTACCTGGAAATAGAATGAAAACCTTTCTTATCACAGGGCTGAGCTGGACAAGAGACACACTACTTCGTCTAGGGGGAAAACTCATTCAAAAAAATGACAAATGCACAAGTGTTGAACAAGGACACAGCTATTTTCAAATAAAACTTATTTCTTGCTAATCAGCAAGAACTCAAGGAGGTAGAGTATGGTGAGTAGTCGAGGAGAATCAAATGGAAGGAATGCATTTAAAGAAGTAGCCAATGCTTATGTGAGTGTTAAGAAGCTTTAGAGCGTTCTTTTGTACTTGCTAATTTAGCTTTTGGAGATACAGATGGATTAAGTTTTCCTTGATGATTTTCTTTTCTCTCTTTTTCCTGAGGGTGGATACAGCAATTGGTTTTTGGTTTGGTTTGGTTTTTTCCTAGCATAAACAGTTAATGAAATAAACCAACATACTCTAGAAAATGTAGAGTGAAACAAAAAAAAAAACAAACCAAAACCAAAAAAGCCCAAACCCTAAAAAAGGAAGGGTGTTTGCAGTTGTTCCTCAGATGGATGGCCCTTGGCTTGTGTCTCTTCCTACACAACACTGGGGCTCGTGGTAGCAAAAACCAGGCTGCCGTCTGAGCCATTAGCAGCCAAAACAAACAGAAAGACAGCAAAAAAATGGAGGAAATGGAGACACTGAGCCATAAACGTTCATGTTTTAAGACAGTGATTCAAGCAGTTCAGCATTAGCAATCAGGGTGTGAGTGATTCTCCACATGCCAAGGTACAGAAAAAGCGCAGGATAGTTCAGAAATCTCCACGGATATGGTCTTTACTCCCTTCTGACCGACTGCAATAACCTTGTGGCGTATCTGGGAGTATGTTGTCAAACCCCATGACAAAATTAGTCTAGTGACTTAATCGCTTGGTCGTCTTCTTGTTAGCTCAGCTAGCATGTTAATGCATGGCAGAACAAACACAATGTGCTACGCTGGTTGCCTCCTCCTCCAGCTTTTACTTCAGCTATCTGCCCTAATGCAGAATGGATAAACAGTTTTCTTGCCAAATAGTAGTGGATTAGCCACAGCAATGGTGACGACAGCACAGTGTGCGGAAGGATAAGAGTTACAATAGATATCCCCAAAGCAGTAACATGAGCCGGGATAAGGCGGGAATGAAATGTCATCATCTAGATGAACATTTACACGTTATGGAAATGATGACTAGTATTTGGATTGAGCAGAAGGGCGAATTCAGCGTCACAGCAACTCCCAACAAAGTTCATGAGACAAAGGTCATATACGCTGCATTTTAACCCCATAATCCAGTTCTCCAGCTCAAACACAGACTATGTTACTAAAATTTATTCTATGCAATAAAACAAAATACTAATACTCTGATAGTCATACTACATTGCCTGTGATTGGAAGTATGTTGCTTCTGATATTCTTTCAATCTGGTCCCAGTCTTGGGAACTACTAAACATCTACATTTCATATCTGCCCAAAAGCCCTGCCAATCCTCAGAGCTTCTCAGGGTAGGAAAATGAATTGAATGTAGAGCTGAGAATAAATAAAACTTGCAAGATTTCAAGGTGCCTGGAATAGCTGAAGTGAAATCCACAATTTGCTATACATAAAAAAGAAAAGCATTGTGACTTTATATCCATGCTCTTTATGATTTTAAAATGAATGCAGTATTTAGCAAATCAAACAGAATATTTTATGACCTGTTCGGTTCTGCTACTTCTGTGTATACACATTAATGTAGAAAAATTCTCTACCGCTTTCTGAGCTGGGGCATGTTCACTCCATTTTATGCACAGTAAGAATGACTGAAGCACAAATGCTCCTAAGAGCAGCACCTAAACAAGATCCGAAACCTTCAAGCCAGTTTCAGGTCCTACCACAAATTTTCTATGCATCGAGATGGTGCATCCAGTTTCCTATCTGAAGCCATGGAAAACGGGCACATTGTATGGAAAACTATACTCTGGATTGCAAGGAGCTCTGGCATTCCTGGGGTGGCAGTGGAAAAAGGCCCCGAGAACCTCGGCCGAGGTGCCGGAGAGACCTTCTGGCAGACACGAGACCAGAAGCAAGTCTACAAGCATCAGTCTTGTACTTTACCAGAGAAGACTACCGTTTCTTCCCCTGGAGTGTCCATTGATTGATATAACCCCAATTATTTCAAAATTCTTTGGTGACTCTTGTGTCATAACATATTACACTATTCCTGAATTAACTGACACAGGGGACACTCCGGTTCACAAAACTTACCATGAGTCTGGGAAGCTTTGTTAGGAACAACTTCTTATAATGTTTTGGGGGCCCATTATTTACTTTCATTTTGCTCTATGAATTTGTACCTGTTGTTACTGGATGTCCTTCAGCTCTTTTCAGCAAACCACTTATCCTCTGAGTCATTTCTGGTGCTTGTCCCTTCTCTCTTAGTCTCCAGCAAGTCTGGAGCTCTCTCTGGTTCACTGCCTGGGTTATATTTCATTACGGCTGCCGCATTATCTGCAGCAACCATAATTAAAAAGGCTGCTGCATTATCACTAGAAAGGGAGCCACATTTCAACAGCTTTGTGTGGCAAATGCACTGGGGGAGGGTTTCTGCTGCTTCTTGCCAAGTTCCCATTGCTTCACTTTCCCCATTGCTTCTCCTGCTTTGTAGTTCAGGTTCTGCATTTATCTCAGGTTCCCTCTGTTTTGCTCTCATTAGGAAGGCATTCGGGCAGCATTCTTTTCCCCTCATGCTGGAGAATTTGTTCCAGGTCACTGCTGAGCTGTAGACAGTGTCCTTGAACATGTAACCTGTAATGAAGTGAATGATTGCCCTATGGGCTGTCAAATTTTTCATGCAGGACTCCCCATCCCCACCCCAATGGCTCCCCACTTACCTGGACGGATGTAGAATAACAGGGGAAAGAGAAAAGTGTAAATGAGAAATTGGAACTGTTCCTTATCTCCCAACGTATGTTTAGTAATGTATCTTTGACGAGTCTGCATTCACCAAAAGCGTTTGGGCTTTGAAAACTACAGAACAGCTGTGCTACACACCCAGCTGTTAGCAGTTTGATGTTTTCATGTAGATACCAGCCGTGAGAATATGCCCCAAGTTCTTAGATGTTAATCCAGTGGTTACTACTAAAGAAAATAAATCTCAGAAGCACTAGATCTACCAAAAGTTAAGGTTGTATCTCAGAGGTGTCGCAGCCTAATTCACAGAAGAGGGATCTATTTTAAAACAAACACCTGTTTCTAGCTATCCCCATCCAAACCCACGCCACCATTCTCTTCTAAGCCCCAATCAAACTGCTGCAGTCTTAAAAGAAGTGAGCTTTCCCTCACACAGTACTTAGTATGGATTAACAAGGGTGCAGTTTGAAAAGTAAAATCTTTCACCTCTATAATGCATCCCTCTCGAGCATTCTTGGTTGCACCATTCCCAGCCCTTCTTGATCAGACAACCTACAGAAAATCACCAGAAGACAGCAAGAGAAACTGCAAACACCATCCACTGTGCTGTTGCAAGTAGTGTGAGGGGACATGAACAAGCAATATGGGGGACATCTCTTGGCTAGAGATCTCTTTGGAAGAGGACAGGCAAGGAGCATTCCAAAACGCTTCAGACTCATCCCACCTAATACTGGACAACTGAACCTCTCTGCCGAACGAGAAGCACTGCTGCTGCACAAACACAAGCAGCTGATTTAGGAAGGGGGGTTCTTCTTCGGCTCATGCAAAAGGTAAATCTACCTTCGAGGGCAATTCAGAGCAAGAGGCTAACCCTGGAGGAGTGCGGCCTCAGGATGGCGCCTACACTGAGATGCAAGGAGTCCAGCATTTTCTCCCTTCTGTAGTTTAACTTAGATCAACACAATCTCTCCTCATTCCTTTCCTCAGTCTCCGAGGTTCCTCTGAACCCCCGCCTGACACAATAGGAACTTGTGCAAGGGAGCTGAATCATGAATACGTAACCTATTGACCAACATAGCTGAACACTTCTTCTTCAGCACTTCCGTTACCACGGCTGGAACTTTTGTTCTAACTCGCCTCTTCTTGAAGGACACGCATCCTGGGAAGACTCCGAGACTCCATGCCCGCAGTAAAGCAACCTCCTTTGCAAATCTGCTTACCTCCTTCCACTGACCGCTGGAAACAGCCCAACCAAGAAAGTGTTATTTCACAATCAGCTGTGCTCCATTTTATTTTTTAATTATCACTACCTTTCAGAGATCTGAACTTTGACAGTTCCATGGGTCCCCCAAAAGAAAAGCAGGATCAAGTATGCTGCAGCTGTTCCTCTGCAGCACTTTTCTCCCTCTAAAAGTGTTCTCAAGTTAATTTTGACGAGGTTTGAAAGGAGTAGGCTTGTGCTCCACGCTGAAAATGTTTTCAATTTGACAGCTCTGTCGGTGTGGGGGAGGGAGAAAGATCAGTGATAGCTTTAAGTTATGCAATAAAAAGTTAGTTGTCTTCTTTGAATGCAGATTTCTATTGAAGTTTTAAATAGTCCTATTCACTAAGGAAAGGACTGAAAAGGTGGTTAACATAAATAAGCTGAAGAAGCCTGCTGCTGTTCCTGCAAATAAAGCCGACCTTCCGGAGTAGCGGCAGAGGCTGCTGACCTTGTTTTTCTCCCTTGTGCCAGCAACTGCATATCCTTACACGACTATCGTGTTACCAGCCAAAAAGCCAGCCTTCACCTAGGGCAGGACAGAGTAGTGCACAGCTCCAGCGTTCGCTAAAAGGAAACTTGTTTGCTTTCAGAAAGGCTCAGAGGGCTGGAGCTTATGCTGACCTTTGCACTGACTAAAACTTTCCCAAGTGATGGACAAGAGATTCCTGGGATTTGAAAGGGAAAAAGCATCAACGGTTTTGCAACACGTCCCAGAAATCACAGGCCGTAAAAAATCTGATGGTGTAACTGCAGAAGGCTTGCTGGGCTTGCTGTGGGAAGACATGCTTTTACCTTCTTTCATGTAGTCCTATGCCACTATTTCAGAGTTGTAAGGAGAAGGGAAGGTGTGCTTGTAACACTTTAAGGAAAACCGGCCACTGAGAAGCCTAAAAAGATCACATTTCAATTAGTGCTCTTTAACCTCCTCCCGTCATCCCGTAAATTACCTTCCATTCACAGTAAGGCAACTCCTTCAAGCAGTTTTCCTGCTCCTTCCCAAAGGTTCAGAATATAGAGCTAGTACCCCAGAAAGCAACAGGACTCTCTTTACATGGATTTGTGTCAACCCCATCGATGCAATATCAACACTTGAATCCATCACATGAATGAGCTTTACCCACACTGTGCTTCAGTGAGGCAGGTCTGTTTGTCACATGTTACAGATGGGGCTTCAAGGTAGCCAAGATTATGTGATTTTCTTAAATGACAGGTGAAGTTTGTGGCTGAGGTACTGCATCTGACCTTCAAAAGTCCAAGCCTTCTCTCTAGCAGTATTCTCTGCTAGCAATATAGATATAAGACGTCACCTTTCTTTCTATTCTTCTACTCCTCCACAGTCCACTGAGATGAGCCGTCTCTTTTTCCTCACTGCTAGAAAAAAAACCAAACAGATGGTAATGACAACTTCTCCTATTCCAGCAGAAACACTGCCGATCCAGGGCGGAGTCTGGCCTCTTTTCCCATCACTTTTGCATACCTTTTCCCCCTTTCTAAGGTCACAAAAAGAGAAGCCCAGGACCAGCTGTAGAAGCCTCAGGTTCTAAAAGCAGCTTTCATTTTCCAGGCTCCCCGAGAAGCAGTAAAGCAACCACTGCAGGACCGCAAGTAAGTGAGCCAGACTGACCGCCTGGGAGCAGTGCTTCCCAGAGGTAGGACTCCAAAGGAGCTGCCCAGAGCCCACACCAGGTAGTAGCCCAGCCCAGAGGTTGAGGAGGACAACACTCCAACCAGATGCAGCACAGCCTTTAGCCCAAACCTTCTGCCTTGGTAACCCGTGACGAGGTCCAAGCATCTCTCACTGTGGTGACCATCTTGGACCTCTGCGGTGGTCAACACTATGAAAGTAATAGGGATATTAACTGACGGACTTGTGGGAGGGAAACATTTTACCCCCACCACATTTACTGCAGGCCTGGTAGAAAAAGAAGAGAGACATTTGGAGGAGAATGAAATATTCTCTTTCATAACGAAGGGTGATATATTTTTAGACTTTAAAAAATGGTATTACTTCTATGTGTCAATCTTTCAGAAATTTTTCTATAATAGATACCTATTTCAAATGAAGTCCTTTCATTTCAAAAGTTTTGATACTGTACAGTTACTTTTCTTACCTTTTTCTTTCTTACCTTCCTTTTCTTTCGGACCTTTATCCTGTAGGTAAATAATATGCTGTATTAACCACATTATAATAAGTGTTGAAATGTACACATTTCTTTATGTTTATTTGTTAAAACACTGCTCCTGAGCCCCACAGCTATAACCTTTCTTTTTGCTTACTAATCAACACCTTTGATACTTTCTATTTTCAGCATTATTATTCCTCAAATTTTCAAAGTCTGTCAAGTGACAGAAAAGCACTGAAGAACCTCCAAATGCACCAAAGCTCCGATACTAGGAAAAAAATCTGTAATTATTTAAAGTCAACAAAGTATAGCACATTATTTTGAGAGTGCATCTAGCATTACTTTCTGTGTGGAAACAGTGATGCACAGAACTCTGACCCACAACGACCCAACTTCCAAGTTGGGCCTTGTTGAGTGGGGGTTGGACCAGCTGACCTTTGGAGGTCTTTTGATACTACAGTTTCAATAATTACAATTTCATCTGAATAAGCAAAAAATTACTGCAGATTTTTGAGGTTTTCTCAGCATTTTTTTTTTTCTTGGAAAAACATTTAGGGAGGGAGAATTTTTCCTTTAAAGTGTCCAGCCTAATGGCCCTGTAATCACCACCTGTGCTCAAAGTCAGAAAACATCGAAATGCTTCCCCAGTTTCTAGACAGAGTCATGAGAAAGGAAGAATTATAATTCTAGAAAGCATCCAAGATATTTTTCATTCGTTTGCGCCTCTCCGAGGAGCTTTTGAAATACAGCGTAGTAGAGGTGGAGTTGCTTACAGCATGCCTCACTCGCCTTGCCTTGCCTTCGTGGGACTGCTCTGCCAGCGACTAACTCTTACACTGTCCTGATGTGATGTACGGAGGTTGAGAGGGACCTTAGGAAGACTGCCCCTGCGTAGCACAAGGAAATAAAGGCCCAGCCCTTTACACGCGTCTGACAGCCTCTAATTCTCCTTCCAAACACAGCCCCTTTTATTAATATCCCCGTCAGTTAATTGGGAAAAGGGCCATCAGCCAGGCTCCTTTGAGCACGGGAGCCATGCCTGAGGACACGCTGCAGCCTTGCAGCCTCTGCTGGCGTTTGACCCCAAACCCACCGTCACCAGGATAGCTGGCGCCTGTCTGTCCCCTCACAGGGTGACGGGTTGACAAAGAAGCCGCGGCGCGAGCAGCCAGGGAGACTCAGCTCTAGCCGGGGCACACAAACGACCCTCTCACCCCGCACGTCCGCAACCTGCCATCTCGCTGCCCATGCCGCTGGGCAGACAGTCTGGCAAGATCAAATTTGCACTCGGCAGGGTTAGAAGGGAAAGATGGGGAACCTTCCTTATGCTAGAGGCACAACAAAGGCATTTAAATAAATGTTCTGGTTTACACTTCGTAAAGAAGAAAGGTGTATGAGAAAGCATGGCTTTAAAAAAAAAAAATTCAATAAAACCAAAAGAAATAAACATCCCCCTATAGTGCCAGGAATTCAGACAATTCCAGAATGTCTTTGTGAAAGAGAAGTTTAATTTTCTGAATTCTCAGAATCAAAGCTGAAAAAAAGCACTAAAAACCCAAAAATGGTAGTGACAGAAAAAAATCTATTTTATTGTATTTACTTCAGGTCTATAATTTAATGACCTGAAATATTACTAGAAAGTAGTCTTCTTTTTTCTTCTTCTTTTCTTAAGATTCAGTTTATTAGTAAAACAGCTCAATGATCACCTGTGCTACTTTAATTCTTGGTGTGCTCCTTAGTGGGGTTTTGGCCCCTGCCAGCTAGCATACCACCTGGGTGCGTTTTGGGGTACAGCATGCACCCCGACAATTCTCAGTGAGAAGTATGGACGAGACTGCAGCGTATTTGGCTTCCTCTGCCCCAGGGAGCCCTCCAGCACTATCTAGCAGGCTTTTCTCCCTTCAGCACCTCCTCATGCCACAGCCCAGGGCGTGCAACACCCCACCTCAGCTTTCTGCTATAAAACCATCAGGCTCCAACATGGACCAAAGTGCCCGAAGTCCCATGAGAGGAGATCCTGCCCCAAACCACCGCTCAGACACTAATCCTGAGGTCTTCTGCTTGGTTTTCCTTACTCTGCCATCCACAGCGGCAAAATTTCAAAGGCTGAGCCCAATTACCCCATCTCCTGTAAAGCTTTGCAAAGGATTTCAGAGTATCTGAATGAGTAATAAAGGACAGAGACAACTAATACAGGCCGGAGGGAAAAAAGATAAAGAAATATGCACTGATTGTTAACTGTAAGCAATGTAATCTAATGCTTTCACTGAATGCCAGCAATAATGATAAAACCTGCCCACAAAAAGGATAAGTCCCTTTTTATGGTCTAGATACAGTTAAAACTGACAATACCTAAGCCGTCAGCATTAGTGGAGGAAGAGGATACCAAAACCATCTGGAAACAGACAAAGTTGGAATAACTAACTTGGACTGATGATGATTAGAAGCTGAAGGAGAGAAGATTTTTATTCTCTAGTTCCGCAAGTCTAGATATTTAACAAGCGAACTGTTTAAGACATCAGATTTCTGTTGCAAAAAGTATTTGCAAATGAAAGGAAGCGTCAAATTTTAACATAGCTGGGTTTTAAGTACATTTTCTTTTACTGTACTGACTTGAAAACAAGGTAAGTTTCTTAAATACTTAGAACATTGAGTTTAAAATCTGTTCCCAATGTAGTAACCTAACTGAAAGAATTTGGTTTATGAACCAAAAGCTGCATTTTTGAAACTCCATGCATTCAACTGCAACACGCACGAGAGATAAATGATCTTTGCTAACATCTGTCAGCCCCATCCACTTGATCTCATTTAGACAAGTCGTTTTTGTAGCTTTTATTGTTCAATGGTCCAGAAAGTGACTGTGTAAAAATACTGTGTAAAATTACACCTTCTCCTTGCGTATGTTCATGTTCAAAATAAAATTAATCTGCTTTACTGGCAGAAAGCAAGTGTCTACTCCTCGCAGTCCTGACAAAGCATTTTTATCCTGCTATGTGCATTGAGGATATCACCAACTAATTACACAATTATCTAACACCAAAAAAGGACACAATTACTTTCCAGAGTTCTGCTGAAGGTGGGCAGGAAATCAACATTATTTTTGTGTGTGCACATGTAACTTTTAAGCTCCATGAAAGCAGAAAGATAACAGCAACCCATACCCGTATCTTTAACATTGAGTAGCTCAAATAACTGAGAGGTCTAGTTCGGAGCTGTCTTCAAAGAAGGCTACGTCTGCAAACATCAGATGTAGTTCACAAATAATTTTTGGAGACAGAAGTCCAAATAGGCAAAATCCTGTATTCTATGAATGCAATTCAAACAGGATCACCTGGAAAATATATTTTCACACTATAATCTACGAGCATCAGCAAACTTTTCTTCATGGCTTACAAAATGAAATAAAAGAAAATGCATTTTAAACTCCTGAATTCGCATTTCCTTATGCCAAAGCATGCTATTAAATTAATTTTAGGATACAATTAAATTAATTGTGTGCTGACTTAATAATAAACTTTGGGATATTCAGCTATACCTCCGACTTACAGAAGATTGTGTCGCATAGGCAGTTTTATGTCAGAAAAGTACTTTTAGTTTTTGTTCTACAAACATAACAAATGAAGGAAAAGTAAATATTTACCTAACCAGGACTAATATTTTCTTCATGCGGGAAAAACAGCCTGCTGCCAAACCCCCCTGTACTAATGACAACAATTAAACAATACAATCCAAGTAAAACGTAGTCAGTGGTACATAAACTCTGATGAGATAATACCACATCTCCAAATGTCATTCTTTTAAACGTGTTTGCAAAACGAGGTGGAATTTTGAGTTGTCCATCTTACCACCTTGGTTACAAGCAAAAATTACCCCACAACTTTTTTAACTGAGCTACTTAATGTCCAAGAAACAAGATGGAATAAAGAATACTATCCCACGTCAGTTTCCTCATTTTCTGTTGAGAACTCTTTTTTTATGATGAGATTACATAAAATTTGTACCTCAGAAACTCAGAGAAGTGCTTTAATCAGTCTCTTTATACCTCTGACAAACCTGAATATATCTTTCTTCAACAATGCGGCCCCTTCAAATCAGCCCTTCCAAGCAGATTTCTACTGCCCACACCCTCCAAGTAGGACTCTAGTAAAAATAGAAAGAACAAAACTTAGTGTTTCTGAGGTAAAAAGGAAAATAAGGAAGGAGAAATGAAAGGCAAGAAGAAAAATGTGGTTTAGGCTTTTATACATCATAGAACAGCTCGCTGATGTTCCCAGTCCCTCCAAGTAAAAGCCCCACTTGCAGTTCGTTTTACTGATCACTATATGCTGCGTCTGAACCTGTATCTGCTCCAGATTCAAACTCAAGATGGTTTGGATTTTTTTTAAACGACCCTACCAGCTTGCTTTTTTTTTCATTTCCTGCCTACCTTCTGCTCTCTTGCAACACACTGCCATATACGTTCATATTTTCTTATTTCTTAAATGAAATGTTCAGATTTCAGAGCAATCTGCTGTTCAGGGAAACTTACTGACAGGTTACCCAAATAATTTCAAACTTTCTAGGCACGTGTGATTAAAACATTAAGATATTTGAATCCAAAGTATAACTATATAATATAGTTAATAAAATGCCCGTGAAAACTTTCTTCTAATTCTTCTCAAACAGCAAAGAAGAATTTAATCAAGGAGTGACTATGTCAGACTGCGAAAATTTTTGTACTTGGTTATTTTGCAGACAGGCCACTCTGCATAAATCATCTGAGATACTAACCTTCCTTTAGAGAAAGCCAACGATTCCCTGTCAGCAGTACGGAACCGGCCTGCTGTTACAAGTCACTTACTAAGCATGCGTAAGCTCTCAGCTCCAGAGGCATTAGGTGCTCAGTACCTGGGAAACTGCTAATCTATGCAGGTTCATATCTGTTTAGGACACTGAAGATCACACCATAAATTGAATTTCCAAAGACTTTCCTGCTTGTTTAGAAATGTGATACTTAGAAAAGGCAGCTCTGGAGACTGTAACCTTTTGGTGGAGGCTGGGCAACGGCTGAACGGATAAAATTCTGCAAAATTTACCCTTACTTGTTCACAGTGCATGAGGATGAACCAATTTACAAATGCATTGTCTTAATACATTTGGAAAAAAAGGCTAAGCCTTGATCCACATTACAGCATTCCACACTCTATATTAAATATTATGATATTATATGTTTCTATTATTATATTGTGTCAAATTCTCATATTCTAATAAATTTCAATTTTTGAATTCTTGTCCCAGACCTGAATTTCAATGCACAGTTGGTCACAACTTAGCGTGAATTTGAGCTTTCATTTGAGTTTCAATCAGAGGTATTGGATTTTTAAACATTAAAGAACCCCATTTTGTTATCAATGTTCAAGCAGTTATGGTATGAAATCCAGAAGAAAGCATAAATGTCGTTATTAACCTTACTGTGATCAAATTTCTTCAACTGAGCAATGAGAGCGGAGAAGGGCAGCACGAGTACTGATACAGAACTACTAGCGTTTCCTACCATTAGGCATATTCCCAGTTTTAGGATTGACTGTGCCATCTGATTTGCATAATTACTAATGAAAGATACTCCTGAAGAATTCCACATCATCCAAATTTTCTTCGCCCAACATCCACTATTAATCAGAATTTTTCAGGCATTTGTTTCCTGTTCTTGCTTCCTTTCAAAAAAACAAAAAATACAGTAAGCATCTGACAGAAAGAAAACATATAAACTGTAGAGTAAAAAAGATTGGGAAGCCACAGAAAAGAGTTTTAGCTTCGAAGTAAAGAAAGCCAACAACACCCTACAAACATTAACTCCTTTCAGTGCATTCTCTGCTGCTTCCACCAAGCTTCTGGCACTTCTGTGCATGTCCCAGTAAAATCTACGACAGATTTGGCAGCATTTCATTCTCTTGCTGCAGCAGCTTTTCCTACCAGGAAATGGAAGACTGAAACATTTTACAGTTATTTTGTTTGCATTATGTGAAAATTAAAGGCTTCATTTTAATAAATGTAGTATTTGGAATTTATTACTGATTCCTTTTAGGTTTTAATATTATGAAATATTTGAATTCTTTCATGTGGCATTTTGTCAAAGCAAGCTCCTGAAGAGACAAACAAGCCAACAGGAAACAGCACATTTTAAGCAGAATTTTCAAAATCACCTTATTTTCCATAGAAAATAGATATTTGGAATTAGCAAAATATCCGGGGAAGACCAACTGTGTTTACAGAACTGAAAACTCCATCTAAGTCAAGTTTTCACAGCAAAGACAGTTTTGCAGTACAAAATCTTACCAACAGATGTGGAGGAGTCTCCATCATTTGATGCCTGCAGGTCAATTCTGAATGTCTTTCTGAAGAGCCGCAACAGCAGAAATGGAAGTTACTGACTTGAGACAGGAATCAGAAAATTCTGTGTTTGCCTTGTGCAAAAAGTTGTATTAAGGTATCACCCTGACCATTTAGCCTTAACAATGGGGGATGACAGTACAACTATTTCCCTGTATTTACAGATAAATGAGTCACACATCAGGAAAATACATACATAAAAACTGCTGAAGACTCCTAGCAGTAGTTTTTAACTGTGGTGCATGGGTCTAGAGGCCAATTTGAAGGGGCTCACAAAAGCAAGCCCTGGAAGGGTTGGTTAAATATCATGATAAGGGAGTCTGCAGGTCTACTTGATTATCCCTAGAAGTCCAAAACCAAAAATATTTGAAAGCCACTGATTACAACTGTAGTAACAGGTGCCATATTTCTCCATGAGGCTACATAACACTCAGGTTTTTATAGCTCAGAGATCTTGCGTCCAGCACCAGGTTCAACAAGCCTTGTTCTACCAATGCCACGGCCAGTCATTTATCTCAAAAAACCCTATGTGCTGGTGTTGTGTTGTGTTGTTCCCCTAGGGTTTTCCCAGGGGTGACTGCCACGTTTTCATTAGAATATATAAATACATGTTTGGGGGTTTGGGGGAGGGGGTTGGTTGGGTTTTGTTGGGGTTTTTTAGAAGAAAAAGCTGCCTTTGAACAAGATAGCTGTATAGGCAATGTCTTAGTGTGCAAACAGGTTGTCCAGAGGGGTTGTGCAGTCACTGGATAGAGCCCTGAGCAACCTGCTCTCGTCTGAGAGCTGACCCTGCTTTGAGCAGGATATTGGACCAGGGACCTGCGGATGTCCCTTCCCACCTGAAGTATCCCGTGATTGCTACAAAAAGGCATCAGAAGATATGTAGCCAGCTTTCATTTCACTCCTTTCACTCCATTCAGGTATCCCCAGAATGTTTTGTTATTTACTTTTTTTACTTATAATGTTTTCTGAGGCTTTGGGGCCCATTCACATCATATTTGCATGTGTTTCTATAGAAACATACAGGTTTCCAAAAATATTTCTTTTTTTTTTTTTTAAAGAATGGGACAGAAAGCCTCATGGAAATTCCTGATTCCAGGAGGTCTTCAGAAAAGCCAAGTTACCGAGAGTCTCGCAGAAGAAATCTCTGCACCTGCTAAAATATCGGTGCAGACAAATCTAGAGGCAGGTTGCATCTCATCCTCATGATTACATCCATGTTGCTTTTCAGAAGAACAAGCTAAAATTTCCGCCAAAAGATCGCGGGGAAATTTGTTTGCAAATTGATTTGAAAAGTTCAATGGAAACAAAAATGGAATAGCACGCTTCTGTGCGTTTAGTCTCCCTGCATTTTCCTATCCTTTCAATTTTCAGACTGAAAGAGCAAATTCTTAGTTATTACAGAATTTGATACTGCTAAGGAAGGAACACTTACAACTGAAATAAAGCATCAGAACCAGGCAACTACATAAACACTTACCAGAAATCCTTGTACTTTAACCGCCTCGCCCTGCATTTAGGGGACAAAAGATTCAAGAAGCTATTCTGTTTGTTTGCCATCTATTGGAGAATGAATACACCCTTCTCATAATGTCGGTGATTTGCTAAACGTCCCTGTGAAGCACAGAAGCCTGCCGTCCAGTTTGCACGCCTGTGAGCGCTGCAGCCCCATGGAATAAGGCACAAGCTGCCATTTTGCAGCGTTCTGGACTGATTTCAAAGCCTTCTCAGAAGTCTAAATTTCTTTGTGTCCCTTATCTACATAAGCTTTATTTGCTTTCTCCTTTTAGAGGCCACCTAATGGTATTGTTGCATTTGGAGGCGGCTTGTGGGTCTGCATTTCTCCACATGACAATATACCCATATATTCCCCACTCCGCTTATTTTGACTTAGTGGTCAAGCAGCTTGCTGAACTCATACCTTTCAACTGGTTTTGATGGGTAATATTCAGCCCCACTTGCTCGTTTCTTGCATTTCTGTCCAAATTTCTCTCTGACACACTGCAAGCAGGTCTGGTTACTTTACATCTGTGAACATCAACTGCACAGCCCCACTGACCTGCTCTCTCACTTGCTCTCATTTTGTGTTTTAAACCCATGGCTGAAGCACGGTCTCCATTGCTATCGCAGTACGCTCGCCCTGCTTCTTTTAGATTGCTACGCAGTAATGCTTCACTCCGCTGGTTGTTAAAACAGGTTGCGCCTCACAGCATGGACTGTGTCTCACCTACTTCCTGCAGTATCCCGTTTCTTGTTTCACTTGGTACAGGCATGTATTTTTCCTATTTCTGCATGCTTTTTCTTTTTTTTTCTTTAAAACAGGAACGTCAGCAGTAATGGAAGTGTTGGACTGGCAGTTCAGAGAGAGCAAAAGCAATGACCAAGTACCATGTTGCTTCTGCTGCTCCTCTCCAGCACCTCACGGTTGCCCCGGGGGGCAGGTGAAGGGCCCGCAGCTCCAGCTGCACCTCCCACCCCTCCTGCGGCTGAGGCAGCCCAGGAGGACTCCAGGGGCCGCAACACGGCTCCTGCTGAGGACAGGCTCATCAGGGCCCAATTAAGACAAGAAACACCTTGGCTACAAACTGCCAAAGCACCTTCGTGCGACAACGGCATTCAGCGGCAGTTTGCTAGGCCAGATTTAGAAAACGAAGCCATCTGTGATGGGAGAGGCAAGAGTTGGAGATCACACCCCCCATTCCCTCACTGGCTCCAAAAGCTATACCCTCTTCTATCCCTCTCTTCCTCCTCTCACCACTTTGCACAAGTAAAAACAAAACCAAAGCTCTTCCCTCCCTCCCCTGCATCACTAAAAAAACTGTCTCCTCCACTCCAGGAACCAGCATCGGGAGAGATTCAGGCAGTGACAAAAACCTTGCTAAACATCTCTCCCCAATGTGAAGGAAATACACTGGGTCCCTGTGGGTCTCCTCTTAGGACACTGGAAGTCGCTGACTGCCATGTTTACATTGCAAGGTGCTGCGATTCGCAGCTTTTTCTTTAGCTGATCATGACGTCTTCCCTATCCCCGCTTTTTCAAACACAGGACGAGCCCCCAAAACCCCCTTTCCCTAACAACAGTGTGTTTCTTTTCCCGTCCGCGGCTGATCATTACTGTGGATATGTAGCGGGAGCCCTGACGTTCGCAGCAGTCCCTCTCATGATGGAGAAGGTTTCGGCTTACGTCCAGCCTGCACTCCAGATTTAATTGGAGGTAGCTGGTGGCACTTGAACCGCATATCTCTGGAAACCTGCCCACTTTGGTGGCAACCAGAGGTGGGGCAAGGACACAGACATGGGTCTGTCAATCGATGCTCACTCTACAAGGCGGGGAGCTTGGGGAAGGGAGGTGGCGATGGGAGAAGAACCACCTCGTACAAACAAAAGGTGTGTGCTGACGTTAATCTCCGCTAATGCAGCCTGCACAGAGCCTGTGCTCTGAGTCACACAGCTCAGCGGCGAGCCGAGAGAAAGCTCGTGAATCAAACCGCCCCGCCGCAAGGACTGCAAGCAGCACGGATGGGATGGGGGGGGGGGGGCGAGGAGAGCAAGACAGGGCTTGTGTCAGACCCGCAGCCGCTGCAGCCGCGCTGCCCCTGCCGCCCGGGCACCCGCCGCTCCGTGGGTGCTCTCACCGGGCCCCAAACCCCCGATCCGGAGGCCCTGCAGAAAAAACACGTCAGGGTGGCAGAGCCAGTGGAGGAGGGCCTCGCCGCTGCATGGCCCTCCTGCCGCCACGGGACGCGGCCCCCTGTGTTTACGCTGGCACGGGCACACCGCGCTCGAGGACCGCTCTTACACCAGGGTGGCAGGCAGCTTCGGGGAGCGGGGGAGTGGGGAAGGCGAGCACCTGGGGACACGCGCGGCACCAGAAGACAGCTGTGACGATGGGGGCCAAGTCTCTCTCACCATTTTGTTCACTTAGGTGCACACGTGTAAGTAAGATCAGAGCAGAAGCAACCAGCTATGGAGGGCGGGCCCTAATGACCATTTTTGCAGCTTCGCCAACGTGCAAAACACCAAGTGGCATGAATGTGTACATCTTGACTGATTTACCACGGCAGCTCCGCACAAGGGCAGAGAGTCCCTTCCTCTCCTGCACAGAAGACTCACAGAGAGGACAGGGGGGTTACTGCCGAGGAATCGGCTTCAGTTCTTTTGTACAATCAAATGTTAAGTCTAGATGTAAAAGCATGTCAGAGAAGAAAAGAAAACCATCCTCCTCCATAATATGTACACCAACCAGTAAGCCATATGTATCTGACCATAACCAAGCCAGCGGGGGTTTTTTTCACACCTACAACTATAATCTGCTTTTCTGTTGGTTGGGTTCTCAACTCGCGTGCTCCAATGGCTGGGCGGTGAGCGGTACGATGTGGCAATTCCAGGTGCCGCAGCCGTTATACACTTCTTCACACACACATAATCCTTGGTTATTACAGGCTAAGCCGGGAATGAAAGCGAAGAGCCTGCCATAAAGGTTACGGCATTTCCAGGCTGGCAAGAGCAAAGGCCTCCATCTCAGAGCCCAGCTACTCGGGTGCTCCTTGAGGGGGAAAACCAGATTAAGCTGATGGGAGACACATTCAAAGCCCACATGCCCTGCAGAACTGGCGTGTAGAGCAGAGCAAAGCAGCTCTCAATGAGGACTGGAGTCAGGTTTTTCTTTTGGCTTTCTTTTCTTTCTTTCGGCGGGCGGGGGGAAGAAAAAAGAAAAGCAGGCCATCTTGCTGGCTGGTACAGAGGGGCTGGCTATATAAATTCCACAGCAAAGCACAGGATGGCCATCAAAATGATGTACCTTGGGAACAGGAGAAGCACCACGAGCTCTGGGCTACTGTTTCTAGGCAAGGACCTCGAAGCCCAGTAAATACTACCCTCTCTTAGGGGAACCATCAGGAAGGAAATGGAGCTCTCCTGTGTGAATGTGATGCTTTGTTTAATGCTTACCTGGAAGATGAGTGTTTCTTGTGACAACAAGCAAGCATAAAAACCTTCTCCTGGGGATGTTCACCTGATAGATACTTGTTTACTAGCACTTTCAGGAGAGACAAGCAAGAAAGAAAAAGAATGGCATGAAAAAAACCTCTTCTCCACAAGCATTTGAGGGTTGTTAAGACAGTGCCAGAAGACAGCCATGTGCATCTGAGATCAAAGGGCTCCAGTGATTTTAAAAGGTCCTCTCTCAGGGGAGAGAGGAGTTATAGCTGATCAAGGAAAAGAAACAAAGACGACAGGGCATGTGAGCCTGCTTAGGTTATCTTCATAGAATAGCAGAGCCTCAGGAACATCTATTCACATCGACTTTTTGTCTTAAGATGTCTGGTCTCAATGCACCATTTCATGTATTAAAATAAATGATACCATGCAGCCATCACTTGAAGCTCAATTTATTCTGTAGACAGACATCGCTTCCCTCTGCCTGGTCCTGAGCTCTCTAGAAGATGCTTGGCTCTGTTACTCTAATGTCAAGCAAAAAACCATATGCCCTGCCTCTCAGACATGTCTATTAACCCGGGCTCAGTGGCTCACTAACCACTGCTACACAGCTTTCAAGCAGAACAAGCTCATGTCTGCCTCAAAGATACTGCAGGATGGATGGGTCCTCTTCACTGTGGGTCCCATTATGCATAAGAGGAAGAACTGCAGGTATCTGAAATTAGCTGGACCTGATGGATTAACAGAGTTGGTCTGTAGGGTGCATCTATGTCCATAAGCCAAGGTAAATGAACATAAGGGAAATTTAGGCTAGAGGGAAGTAAAAGGCACATAGCCTCAAGCCTGAAAAAGATGCCATTCAAAGAGAGCAAAACTAACTACAGCTGAAGGACTTTCTGTATCTGAAAAGTTCTGCAAGAGATCAAAACTGTTTCCTACAAGTTCAACTGTGACAGTTTGCCCAAGGTTTGACACTGAGACAGAGGCAAAAATAATTGAGCTGCACTGACTTAATAAGGAAATTTAGTATTCAGAAAGCAAAGGTAGTCAGTGCCGTCTTCCTGGGCTCAAAAATCCTTATCAGCTTGAAGCTAATTCTGCTGTTCCTCCTACGGAGTCACAATTTTTTTACTTAGAAAATTCATGCTCTGTACCTACTTCTGCACTGAAGCTTTGAAACAGAAACCTCTAATCTCGAGGGCTAGAGAGAGCCTGCAGCTTTCACTCAAGCCTATTTGTAGCCACCAGATTTTGTCAGCTTTGGAGTGGAAAAAGCTGAGAGGGGAAACCAAAGCAGAAATTGTCCAAATGTGATTTCAGGAGCTTACTGGGAACTTGCTTGCTTGTCACAATCTGAAAGTAAAACTGCAAACCAGGGAGAACAGGACGATCGGTTGAATGGCTGCCACTCGTTTCTTTTAAGCTTTTAGTTACCACTTATTTGGTAATTTCACACCAGTAGATCATTAATAAACTGCATTGCAGCACCGCTACAACAGCAAGGCACCCCGCAGACCACAGCTTTGTCTGTACAGGGGAAACGACCGACACAGTTATAGCAAAATAACTTTCCTCTCCAGCTTTTATTCTGGTACTGCTGTTAGGAGGCTTAAGGAGGCTTTTTTCCTCCTCCCTGTGCACGGAACAGTTAAAAGACAGGTAAGGAAAGGCTCTGCCTGCTGCAGCCTGGCTGGGAGGGGCCAGGTTTCCTCCGCCACCACCAGCAGTGTGCAAGCAGAAGCACCTGACTGGAAAAGTTGTGCGAGTTGAAAAGTTGATGCTACACGCAGTAGTTTTAGTTCCGAACGCTGGAGGCTTGCCAGTACACTGACTTCACATTGCTGGCATTCAAGCAGTTAAACACAACTGCGAACTCTGGAAGTTTTCCCACTCTTCACTGAAGCTTCTCCCCAGTACACTGGTAACTGGTAAACAGATGGTACAACAGATACGGTGTCAGCTCCCTCCTTGTTGGAAATGCAGCTATCCAACGTTTAGTCAACCTGCCTGCAGTAAGAAGTGACTGAATTAAAAGTAAAAACATGCTTGCATTTCCTTTTCACTTTTAACTACTGTGCATACATAGCCTGTGAGTGCCTCTAACGGAGTCCAAAATTCATTTTTTTCAAGGGAGTCTTCTCCCCGTCACTTTCCTGTCCTGGCTGTTGTGGCAAAAGGTGGCAAAACCTCCTCCTTTTTCGGTCTCCTACAACCAGTCTAGGATAAACAGTCACTGACACCGGCAGCATTTTCCTGCTCAAAGCTGCATCCAAGGAATAATACAGACACTGCAAATAGCGTCATGAACTCCAACACTCACGAACCAGCAAGACTGCCAGAATCATCTGGCACTGTTGTGAGGAAAAGTTTTCAGTTTGTTTCTAGTCGGACTTCCTCCGTGCCTCACTGCCATCGCTGACTTCCCTCCAGCCCTTCGCAGCAGCTTCACCAAACTGAGCACCAAATTCGGCTCCTTGATAAACACCTCTTGCACCCTCCACCAACTCCTTCACCCTCTCCCATGACTCCTCCCTCATATTTCCCAAGCCATACCCACTTTCATCAGCCTCCCACCATCTTTCTGTCCTCTCATAACGCAGCTCATTTTCTCTTCTCTCCATGTAAGGTTCATGTTCATTAGTACTGCACTTCCCTCGTTGCCCGCTTCCCCCGAAGCTCTGTCCCAGAGCCAAACAAAATTCGCATCTTGTTCTGAATTCTGCACTTCTAGCAGAGCATACATTTTCTTTTGCAAATGCCTTATATCAAGAAGTAACTATGATTTGGGACAATGTGCCAAGCAAATGCCCCTATTCTTTATGTACCAAGCCATTTAAAAGTCACTCGACATGGATGAAAAGCACAAGGTTTTAAACAGGCTCTATTATTTTTGCCAGCAATGGATACAGCAAAGTTTGGGGATTTTTATGTGTGTGTGTTTTTAGTTCCAGGCTGAGTCAATATATTATGGAAAACAGACCTGCCTCCAGTCACCTAGAGACTGCTTAACCGTGGGGTTCAAGTGATGCTGTAAAACCACTCCACAGGAATGCCACTCAGTTGCTCAGTTCAGCAAACCCGGTTGGTGGATTTTCCCCCCTTATAAATCACACTTGCCTATTCATTATATCCCATATTGCATGCAAAAAAGAAAAGGAAAAGTCTTTATTAATTGATGGAGATTTAGACCCTCAATTAAGTCAGGAAAGTCAAAATTATGATTTTTCTGCTTTCATTCCCTTCTCCATTATTTCCCCATCATAAATGTATGCTCTCTCTCCTTTGAACTCTGCCGTCAAGCACACACGCACCGAAAGCTTTGTTATTTCCAAAATGCTGCTCCAATGCTAACTTCAGCAGCTCAGCCTCACTCTTCTCCTGTGATACAGCAAAGTATTTATCGCTATTTTCACATGAGCGAACTGTGCCCCCCAAAGGGTAAAGTTACTCATCTCTGCTTGGGTGTCTAAAGTTTGGCTCCTTTTCCAGAGAGGCGAAATGCCTGTAAACCCCCTCCCTTCCCAGGGAGCTGCACCCCTGCAAAGTAAACAACATTCATGTGAGAGCCTAAACGCAAGTCCAAGTGCCTATCTTTAGGCACCCATGTCTGGAAATGTCGGTCTGAGTGAACAGGCCCTGCTTGCAGCATGAATCACTCCACCGAGCAAGGTTAGGACAGAGGAGTTCCCGATTCTTAATTTAATTCTCTCGACCATCCTGCTGCTTAAATGAGAAACCCAACTGGGAATCTTAATTACAGTAATATACTCACCAAACATATTGTATTCATTTATTTGAATCACTTTAGGAATGGCATCACCAGCCAGGAGAACAAAACCAGTCCTGCACAAAACCAGACTGAGGCACCACCGCCTGGCATAAAAGGAGCCCTTGGAGCCCACGTTTGGATCCAAGGCCTCCCGGGGGTTTCTTTAACCACAGAGCCCCAGAAGCAGGCAGCTAGTAATGCCACAATGCCAAACCTACTCCCTTTCTCAGATTTTTCTCGGCTAGCTCCTCTTCTGCCTGCATTCAGATGACCAAGTATTCAAGCATGAGCTATCGTCATCGTGGATACGTGATTTTATGCCCTCAGTCTCCACGTCCCTGCTGCCCACAGGTCCCTTGTTCACCCACTGCAGCAAGGGAGGAGCGTGCCTAAGCTGACACTCCGGTCAGGCTATCCTTCATAATCCCCTTTTTGGTATGATGGGGGGGACATCTTTTAACCTTCTTCAGTTCCTTCCCTTCTCCCAGTAGCTAAAGACCAGGAGAAAACGACACGTCAGCTAGCAGAAACTCTTCAAAAAGAGCCCGATCACAGCAGGGGCAGGGCTGCTCTCCTAAGCTTAAGCCCCTCTGCATGTAGCCCAGTGACAGTCCGCAGCCAGCAGTGGTTCACTTAACTGGCAGACAGTCCTGCAGGTAAGGATGCACCGGTTACAAAACGGACACATTTGCTAGGGAAAATGTAGTAGATCTAAAGTTAAAGCCTATTTTTGTTTGTTCAGTTTGACCTGGCAGCTCCCATTTTGTCCAGGACCTGCCTTTTGGAGATGCCAGCTTCCTCCTTCCCCTGCACCTGCAAAGGACAACCTTGGCAGAAAGCAAAGAAACATTTAGAAAGTCTCTGCATAAAACCCTTCCCAGCCAGAAGCTCTCTGAAGAGTCCAGAAGGACAGACTATTCAAATGGTATCATCGGTTTGCCGGGTCTGACGAGGCAACACAACCGCTCGGACGTGACTGTGTGTGTTTGTCTCGCTGGCAGCACGGCCCTGGATCCTGCTGTCACATGCCTCTGAGCACTGCAGGCCAGGGAATGTCTCTCAAGATCGCTGGTAAATTCTTATCTGTATTACAGTTGCAGAGGTGACGCTTGCAGACGTAACCCTGAGCAAATCTGAGCCAGCCAGTAACCCTGGTAATTTGGAGGGGGATGGGGAGAAGAGCAGCAGCCAGCTGGGAGCTGATCAAGATGCCTCACGCACACCCTTTGCCTTCTACAGCTGCTAGGGCTCAAGCTGGGACCTGCAGTCAGCAAGGCAGGTTACGAACACGCAGAAGAAATGTGATCGCTACCTGAAAACGCTGCTTGCATCCTTGGTGCCGCAGACTAAATTAACATTTCTTTTAACTCCCTTTTCTTGATCTGCACTACTCACCGCTGTTACAGCAGGGCTTGATTTGTACTTAGAGCTAGCTGAAATATGGGATGAAAAAGCACGCGTGAAAAACGCCCTTTGTGTTCATTTCAAAACTTGCTGACCAGTTGTCGTGGTGGCCTTTATTCACATCATCCCTATGGGCCACAGTGCATTTCACCGATAGGAAGATCCTTGTCTCCGATTACTAGGACGCAATGATGTCAGGTGAGCATGCTTGCCATGAACAGGAGGTAAAACCCATTAGCATAAACCTCAGCGAAAGACGCTCAGACAAATTTTTCTCACCTCGGGCTTGCCCCAAGCTACCAGATCAGTTGACTACTTTCCGCAGCTTGGCTAATGTGTGATAACTCTTCCAGCTGTGGTAACTCAGTGATACCCACACAGGACTGGGGTGAAATATTTCAGCCCTTTCACAATAAGCATAAACCCCACATGACTAGTCTACGTTTACATTTACTTTTTCTCCTCTTAACTAGTTTTGCTTTCCCCCGCCTACATACTGCTCCTTGACCTCTGAGGATCTGAGGAGTGGAAGACACCACTGAGAGACCTATAAAACCTATCTTCGTTTAGCAGTGAAGATAAAGTTTATAAAAGTAAGTAAGTGGAGAATACAACCAGACTTGGCTTTTTTTCTTTTCATAAACAGCTAAAATTAGCCAAACCCCACAATTTCAGGGGAAAGGAGGGAGGGGGGAAAATACAGCCCTATTCCGCATTTCAGGTCACATCTAATGAAAATGTTTGGCCAGAAAGAATAGGAAAAAAAATGTTTTAAACAATGTAAGGTTTTATTTCAATATTTTCTAACCGTAATAATTCATTTCAGAAATGCTGAAATGTTTCATTTCCGCATTATTACACATGTCAATGTTTTGCTGTAACACAGAATTTTTTGACTGACTCAAATTTAAAAAGAGGAAAAGAAGCTAACAATATTAAGTAGATTGAGGACTGAATGTTTCACGTATGGTTATACGAAACATTCAGAATTCCCACTGCACCACGTTTTTAATTGACAACTAATCCAGGGAATCCCAGATTTCACTCCAGTAACACTGGTTGTGGGAATGCCGTAACTCATGCACCCGGTCTGTTTGCTGAAGTTTTGAACTGAAGATGGATTCAAAGGGTCTGTTGACTTCTCTCCCTTGGGTAATGTCACCTCACCTGGAACTAAGCCAGCAAAACAACCAATAGTGGGGTCTCTACCTGTTCACCCTAGGTGGAAGCCTACGAACCGATTTCACTCATACTGGTGTTGATGTTTGCACCTAGCAGTAAAGTGCTCTCAAATCCAAGTGCAAACTGTTTTAGAACACCGCTCGCTTCACATGTCTCTGGAGAACTAGTCTGAGAAAGCTCCTCCAGGCTTTTCAGCCAAAAGAGACAAAGTACAGCACTTAGTAACACTTTGCTGCTATGTCTGGGCTAAGGACTTGTCACCAGCTGGGATCCACCAAAAATTACCACCCTCAATTTTCCCCTCCAGGAATAGGCAGTTTAGGGGCTAGAAAAATCTCCACTCCCTACCTAATCACCTATGCAGCTCTGTGCAAAGCAGGCAGTGGATAATACGAAATGAAACTGAGAAAAGTTCTCATTTTTCTGAGCAACTAAAGTGCAGTTTTAAATATGTAATAGACATTGCGCATTTACCATTAGCCCTTACTGTAGGTGAGCTGTATGTCTGTCTCTTTGAATTACAGATTCTTACTGTCGGTAATCTAATCAAAATGCTAACACACCCTTTTCCATATGATCCCAGAAAAACCACTGCACATTAAGAAACACAAATGATAAGCAACAGATACTCAGAAAGTCTTTTTATGCGGATTACAGCGGTGCTGAAGACATCTGTATGCTGGGGTGAGCAACAGCAAAATCCCCAGACACGACTGCAATCAGGAAATCGCAGTCTCACACTCACTGAAGACGGCATTAGTATCTCCAGTAGCTCAAGTGGGTTTCAGATGAGTTGTCAATCTACCCCTCCTTCATCCCCACTTATTCTAAGCAGGCTCCCTACACCAAGCAACACTACACAAAGACAAATGTTAACAGCTGCTGAGCACCCAAGAATCTCTCCCAGTCACTGAAAGGGGAAAAGTATCAATATCTAGTAGGCTAAGGACTGGGTTTATAGCAGTTTGAGACTCCTAGAAACCTGACAAACGATCTTAAATGACAACGGTGAGAGCTCCATTCTAGGAAGCATTCAAAATGATGGAAGAGTAGAAAACATACTTAGAGGGTGGGAACCCAAACTGAAAAGCCCAGAGGAAAGAAGGCTGCTTTTTGGTAAGTCGTGCTTTACCACAACTAGCTTCTCCAGCCTATGGACCTCTTCAGCTGAGTCTCATTATGAGGAACGTTAGGGTAAACCAGGGAAAAGCTGCCAATACTGGACACTCCAAGAATAGAAAGCCCACCATCAACATTCTGCTGATCATAGCAATTTGCAATTTTCACTTCCTTGGCTTGTGGGTTTTTTAAATACCTGCTAATCTGTTTTCTGCATTTTCCTGTACTGCATATATTTGTCCTCCAGGTTCTTGTTTCTTCCTTGTTTTGTTCTCAGATCATCATTTGCCATCATCAAAAAATTTATCCTGAAAATTAAGGAATTAAGTGTTGAAGTTTCTAATAAAAAAGTAACTCAATCACTGGAGGAGGTAAAGGGGCATTTTTTTGTTTGGGGATTTTTTTTTGGGGGGGGGGTTTCTCTTTGAAAAGTACCTTAAGATCCTCATGTATATCTCACAAGTTTTCATTCTAAAGCACCGTGCTTATAGGCCTAAAAATCAGAGGAATGAAAGCACCGAGGCATTGTTTTTCTACCATAACAACATGAAGAACAAACTATTTCTCTGAATACATTTAGGGGAAAAAAGTTGGCTCCTGGGCAGGAACTTCGTGTGCCAAGTTTAAATTCTCTGCAAATCAGGATTGCAAAATTGCCACCTTTGAAACAAGTTTATAAAAGTAATGCATCCTTAACTGGGACGCTGAAAATGATGCTGCTAGGAGAGGGACTGAATGCATGTAAATTAAAGACATATTGCTAGATTTAATCAGTCCTGTCCAGTATTTATAAGTATTCTTAAACTATGAAATCTGAGCAGACCTCATATGTCTGAATAAGTTTGTTTAAAGTTAAAGGTTGTTTATTAAATGTTATTTATATGCTGTTAAACCTCAGAGGGAGAAATATTAAACATGTCTGGGATCCACAGAGTACACAAAACAGGCACTAAATTGTACAGTTTGATATATAACTTCCTATAGTGGATAAATCCACCAACATTTGCTAAATATGTAGAAGATGTATTACATTTTCTTAAGGTTTACTTACTACGTGGACTTCATGATTTGGCAAACAGCCTGACTATGGGGAAAACTCTTATTTCATTACTTTAAACCCTTTTAATACCCACTTTGGAGGATGCGTGAATATTCCCTCACTGCTCTCCCTGTCGCCTGATGGAGGGAATGGTCTCCGAGCCGTTGAGCTGGCTGAGAAAGACAGAACTTGTGTCTCACGTCTCGTTTATAGGATGGAGTCTTTGTGCTTCTCTTGGCAGTTCCCAGAGCTAGGTACAGTCCTGCATATTATCTCTCTCCAAAACTTTGCTGACGGACTCAGAGAGTCAACAGAGATCCTCGTACAGTGCAAAGACCCTCCCTCCCCCTGCGGGAGAGCTCGGCAGGCTCTCCTCCCAGGGCATAGTGAAGTCAGACGTTTATTTTGGCATCCAGAAAACTCTTTTTGAAATCTGCATGAAACTTGCTAAGTTCCCATAGTCTGAGAATTTTTGATGAAATACTGTAAGTTTTTCTTATCACCGGGCAATAATGCTCTATGCTGGAAATAGAAATGGAAAATTTGGGCACATTGAAATCCTGTTTTCAGGAAGACAGGGAAATACCATTGCCTCCTTCTCCTCCCCCCAACTTCATTTCTGTACTTCTTGTTCATATAAATGAGCAGTCAAGCTTCAGCAGCAACAGTGAAATTGATTTCCCTGGTTTTAGATGAAAACCTGAAAGTGAAAGAAGCTCACTTCAGAAACCAGAGAAAGCAGAGATTTTGCCCATTCGACGCCAGACATGTGCACCTCCAATACCTACCAAGAACGTGACTGAAAGCACATAAGGACAGAGGGCTACTCACCAGAAGCCAAACTCAGGGTTGCTGTCTTTTACTTTACCGTATGAGGAAAATGAGGAGCAGCTTTTAGCCCAGGAAAACTACTGGTAAAATATTTCTAAACACAAAAAGATAATTTCCCTTCTAATAAGCTCTCCATATATTTCACTTATGATCTTGGGCTAATATATCCTTCATTGCTTCTTTCTGACCCTCACTACATTCTTCCTTCAAAGCTTCTTAAAAAATGGGGCTCAATTTTAAGGGAAATATATGTCATCAAGAATTTGCAAATGGTTCCTGCAAGAAGCAGAATGTAGCTACAGGCGTATCTCGGAAGGAATCTAGCCATACAGGATAACACTCAACAGTTTAGCTGAAATGCTGATTTATTGGTACAGACCTCCACTTCCACAGTTGCTTCTTTCTGGAGAAGAATTATTATAGGAAAATACCTCTACATCTAAATGGTTGCTCTCAGCCATACAAACACTTACTGTAACGTACATTCAATTCTTCTCTTACACCATTTAATCCAGTTTTGGAACGAAACTCTCAGTCATGACTTGGTGTCATAACTCACCGTCCAAGCTCTCCAGGCCAGGGACCTATTTTTGTCATTTTGTAAACTTCTACTAGGTTCGCTGTGGACTGACTAGTGTCAGAGCTCAACAAACAAGTATGTATACTGATAATAGGGACTGCCTCCTGCTAATAGACAATTTCCCAGCATCATGGTGAAAAAAACCTGCCTTTGAACATATGAAGCACTGGTTCTGTTACTGTATTTATTATTTAACATTTGTGTGTTGGAACCACAGATGGGCAAGTGACAAGCAATAGCTATTGGGGGAAAAACATTATTATTCCTTGTACAAATACATCCCTAAGATAACTTACAATATTCTCCTGCCAAAATGGAACAGCTAACGATTTTCTTGCAGTCTGAGAAGTCCCAGATCACAGATGGCCAGCTGAATAGTGGCTCAAGTAATGCTAAGCAATGAACAGCTGCTAACAATGAGGAAATTGTGCTTATAAGGCCTGATTCAATGCCCGCTGAAGTCAATGAAAATCATATAAACAGCAGTGAGTGCCCCAGTGGCACTGTTCTTTGGCCAGAAGCCAAAAACCAGATAACAAAATATTGTTAAATTCCCCCCACCACACTGCTTACTGCTTTTACAGCGTAACTGAAACTTTGATCTCCAGACAAGCCTAGAAGCATCCTAGCAAATGCAGCTGCATTTAAAATGCTAATGTACACTAAAATAAGAGTATTATATATCTTACAGAGGATTAGGTCTTTATTTAGAATGGCTGCAGACATTACGGAGTTTAGTTGATTTTCTCCCAGATTACAGGCACATTATAGAAAACCAACACTTAATTTTGATGGACCACTACCTGCAAGTCCTTTCTTTCAGTAAATGCTGAAGTTTATTAAGAAATGGCACTACTGTTGGTTAGAGCACCACTGCTGCTACTCCTAACAACATGCGTGTATGAAACATGTATAAGAAATCAAGTGTCTGGCCCAAGTATTTTGAAGTCACTGCTTTAGCTGGACTAATGGTGGCTACCAGCCAACAAGGGAGAGGGTCGGAGAGCTAGGGACAGCTTAGTTCTGGAACACCATACAAAATAGAAATCTCTTGTGGGTTTTTTTAAACCAACAAGTATGAAATGGCAGGTATCTGATTTTTAAAGCGCTTAGGAGGAGCACCACTGAAAGCCTAACCACGACATTTACAACCTCACATCACTGTCCTAACCTGAAGCAGTACGCACGCAGCTCCGTAAGCCCACGGAGACAACTGAGTACCTTCCCAGGAGCTCGGGACAGCAAGGAGTCATCCTCACTGGGTGTGACTAAGCTGGAACACAGAAAGGGCAGGGCACTTGATGGGAAAAAAACAGGAGGCTCTTTAAAGCTTAGGAAGGACTCATTAAAGTTTCGCGATGCGTTGCTGATGAATAACATCAGTGTTAAATGCATCGCTCTGTCCATTACCTCCTTGATAAATATACTCATAAAATAACCACTGAATTCAGGGAAAGACACTTCTTACAGGCACTTTCCTGATCTCACACAAGATTTTTTAACTATCTGATGCACGATGAATCTTAACTGCTTTAAAAGCAAAGAGACACTACTTAGAAAGCCACAGATATCAAAGACAACTGTTTCTAAGGGAGGCTTTTTTTCCTTTTTAAAATATGCCTGCAAAATGTCTAGTAACCCACTCTGAATTTATTTCTTCTGCTTGCTCAAATGCTACAGTCTCCTGGGTGCCTTTGCGGTCTCAGAAACAGAACAGGTACTTTTGCGCTTCTTCGCAGATTTTCCATTCTGCTGCAGAGTCTGTTTATGTTCCATAAATGCACAGGTGCACACCTGGAGTCAGGTCCTACAGAAGCGAGGAATCGCTTCTCCTGCTATTTGCATAGGCTGGAGGCAGGTGTAGTGCAAATAACTCTTTGCAGCTGTACCAACACGTTCCAGCCTCTGCTCGCCTTGTCCAAATCATCCTGCTCAGGCACCGCTTCAAAAAGAGCTGGAAGACGTCGCTAATCACCAGATTTACTAATAGTGTTGCTACAAAATTTAAAAGATTGGGCTGCGAGCACAAAGGGACTAGAGGAAGCCGCAGCAGTGACGGGCGTGACAGAGCTCAGACTCCCCGAGGGAAGTACATTAAACAGCATAAGGTGGGTGCTAACACCAAGGGAGCCCTGACGGCATTTCTGACTGTCCCCGTCACGCGCAGCATGCGCCTGCCACTTCTGCCACCTGGGTTCCTCACCTGAGACTGACAATTTTGGTTCAGAGCCAGCTCGCAAGGACACTTCTGCTGGGGAGCTCCTCCTCGGGGAGCACACTGTGTCCCCCCACATGAAAGCTCTTCTCGTGCTGGTCTGACACTGCCAGGCAGGAGCCCCAGCCGCCTCCCTGCCCGGCGCAGAGCTGGCCTGCAGCCCTGCTGCTACCACTACTGCACCATTACGTCCCGCAGGGAGAGCGGGAGCTTTCCCGAACTGGAATGTTCTTCCCCCATTGCTGATTTGGGCTGCCCTGGGCAAAAAAAAAAAAAAAAAAAAAAAAGACCAAAAGCACAAGCCAGAAGCGCTCCTGGGATGGCCACCACCTGCCCCAGAGGAAAACACACTTTTTGTCACTCTGGTTGAGAGGTGGGCAGCTGCAGGCAGCTCCACTTCTAGTTTCCAGTCTGACGTGATCTGTCAGCAGCCTGCCGTGACACACTGAGCTGATTGCATCCTCCCCAGAGGCTGACAGGCAGCCTCTGGCCTATAGCATCCTAAATGCCAGTGTTTGCCAGGAAAAAAAAAGAAAAAGAAAAAATGTCAACTCCAGCAACCAGTTATGGATGATGTAAGCAAAGGCGCTCTCTGATGCAGGAGGATGCAGCCCCACACACCAGCCTCACCAAATGCTCAGACAAGGGTTCTCACGCGGCCAGAACAGTTCAGGTTTTCTGCATTAGCACAAACTCTCATACACCCAGCCAACGCTGCACAAAAAGCTAGTAAAGGATTTCCCTCCTACCCCAAGGAGGTTACTCAGACAGGCTTCACCTCTTCTTGAGAGCACCAGACTGAGGATAACCACCTGAATAACACTTTTAGGGTATGTTCGGGTATCCTGAACTCTGCCCAAGTTCCTGAGAGAGTTAATCCTCCCTGAGGGCTTTAGACCTGAAGCACCAAGAGATTAATGTCCAGCAGGAAGCCAGTGGCAAACCTAGGGACTAAATCTGGGTCTCCCAGATCACAGATACACTTTGGGACCACTGGACCCACCTCACTTGCTAGTAGTTAGAAGTTTAATGGCATTACTGAAATTACAACCAGATTTTACTCAGTTAGACTGATCACTGTCTAATTTTGAAAGTAGTTACATGTGCTGACAGGATGATTACAGCTTTATTCACCCATTTTAGACTCAAATTTAAAATAAAATACACTGACATTGTATCACATGATAAATTGCAGTCAGCTCCTAAGTCTATTTCTTCCAGGTTTAATTCTAACATTGTAAAGCTGACAGCCTCACACAGCTCAAAAGAGGAATATTACACTTTCCTACAGCAGAAGCTTGCCAAAGGGACAGGTAAGTCTTGCTTTGAGGCCTGGAAGGTCCCAAGCTACTGGGTTCTAAGACCACAGTCTGGCTACTGATTCCCTTAAAAAATCTGCTGAAAACCCACGTGCATCCACTTGCAAATTCTCACATATTCTTAGCTAGGAGAAACTAACATAGCAATAATTTTAAGCATGGCTTAGAAAAGTCTTTAGATTTAGTACCAACAATTTTCCCTGCAACTCTGCAACGGAGTCCATGACAACAGAAGTTCCCAGTTTCACACATAAAGAGAATGGGGCAGTCAGGTAGGTAAATGGTTCCAAATTGTCCTATCTTGCTTCTAAAATGATCTCTCTACAAAACACAACCTACAGAAATAAAGGCATTTTATACAAAGTCATTTTGATTGTCGCTAGTTCAGAATGAGCTGCGTAATCCGTGTGTGCTCTCATTCATACATAAAGCAACTCTCGTAAATACGAGGTGGCGACACACTGTTAACATGTCTCCTTGTATTTAAAAATAAACCCATACATGTGTATATCATCCAACAGTCCTTGACACAAGTTCACGTAACACCGCTGTACGCATCCGGCACGCGTGAGACTTCCATCTGCGCCCTGAAGCTGCTAGCGCATTGCCTTTCCCTTTGCTTTTCCAGTGGAAGTTTCCTGTTCGCTGCTCTAAGCCTGGCTTTTATTTGGACCTGTTTAAATGTTGGTATTCCCGGAGCCGGGAGAGAAGAGGCGACTGTTGGAGACTCTGTGCCCTCTGGTGTTCAGCGGTGGCTAATGGATCCCCCAAAATACCACTGCTTTGTGCTACTGCAGAATCCTCTCTCCTTGCCAAGCCTTGGCTGCCGGTAACGCAGCTCACTTCAATAGGATAAAGTACTTAGCCTTGGTCTCCTGAATTGTAGAAGTATTCTCAGCAAAATACTGGGCAGAGACCACTGGCTCCTTTTTAAGACCATCTGCACACTTTACATGCAAGATTTTAGCTTTCGGGATGATTTCAGCAAGATCTACATCAACACAGCAGTTCCCAAAATTGAGGAGAACTCTGGATTTGGCATGTCTTTATGTTTTCATTAGTTCAAATCAGCAAAAAATGTACAATGGATAACTTAAGAAAATAAAATCACTTACTGACCAAATCTCGAGTCCCAAAGCTGAGGATATACTCTCTAGCATACAGTAAAATACAGAAGCTGCCATCAACGTAGTCTTCAGATGGCAGGTTCACATTTTCTGTTACCATGCCTGTAGTAAATTCTTCAAAATCCCAACTAACATCAAGTTTGTGGTCATAACATTAACACTTTGTTACGCCCACCACGCCAGAGGTGACTTGATTACAAATTTCAGCAGGCAAATACTGAATAGAAAGCCAAGCTTATTCTCCTTCTGAAATCCACCCAAACTTTCCACAGTTCACTCTGAAGACACTGATGCGGAGTTGTTCACTGTGGTGAGATTTAAGGTAGTTTGCAAGGATTTGAACCCGCTACAACAGTTCCTCTATGCTTTGCACTGGCTGCAGGTGAGCGATAAAGCTACTTTAAACTCATATTGTGACTTAAATAAGCAAGGTCCTTTTTATTTATCCTTTGAGGAAACCATTTTCCTCTGAATCCCACAACCTTCCCCACTGTTCTGAGGGAGTCATTTCTTCTCAGGGTGTTCAAGAAAGATGGTGCTGAAGATCTCATTTACAAACATGACCCTCTCAGCAAATGAATCGTGCACAATGGCATTCAAAGCAGTAAGTTACCAGTTTCCGTCACTTTAAGGAACTACCCTAAAAAGAAAGAAGCTCACAGAAACAGGGGGAAAACAAAACAAAACAAAACAAAACAACCACGCAAGAGTTAACAAAGGATCTGGATTCAATAAACTGTTTCAGTGGAAAGTTAGGAGCCTAAATACTGAATCTGAGCCTAATAGCCCTTTGCTACAATTACATTCACTTGAATGTTGAGCGCTGTGTCATTAGATGAGTGCGTTCAGACAACGCACTGCAGTAATAATTCACAAAGTGTTTACGTTTCAACAAAGCCTTCTCTTGTGTGTTCTTCTAACCATAACAGCACATTTAGACATTTTATAAACACAGCAGATTTGTTTTTAATTAAGGAATTTCACAGCAGTGAACTCTGATCACTTAGTACTTCAAATCTGAACACATCACTATTACAGCATGCTGAGATTATTCTCTATATACTTCATCCTCCGTAGGAGTAATTTTTCCCCCCAGGAATGCCACACTGCCAGCAGACGATGACCAAAGAGAGTGGCAACGTTGGCCCTCCCTGCGGCTCTGCACGAAAGCTGTACCTGTGACTCAGGAGAATATGCGCAGAGACACTGCTTTCAGGACCGATCACAATCAGCTTCTGCATCTCTGAGAAATTCTGTATCTTTTAAGCAAAGCACAGCTGAAATCAATACTCTGCCAAGTAAAGTGGAGAGACTTTGCTTTAGTGCTGTGGGATTCATTTTCATGACTGTCAATCATATGGTAATTTTCACAATTCCAGTGCTGCAGTCTAACAAGTGCAATAATCTGTGGCCCAGTCTTCTTGCCAAGCAGAAGTGATTTAAGCTGAAAGACTGGGACACAGGAAAGGAGGGAAGGAGCGCATGTTTCACCTGATTTGACCAGTATGCAATTTACACTTGAAAGGAAAACTGGGGAAAGCTCGATCTGGTAGGAACTGTTGGCAGCGGGGCCTGTTTGCAGCTAAGAAGCCAACAGAAGGATTGTATGGCAACAAGACTTCTGGTTCCTGCATGAATTTCAAATCACAGCATTATGTTTAACCTCAGAACATCTGAAAGGAAACAATGAACAGGCATCAATCACCGGTTAGTCATTATTTCTTGGAAAGTCCAGGGAAAACAAAGATGCTGGGTCAGATCAGAGCTTCGGAGCTGCTATGAATTCAGGCCGTGCGACTTTCCTCGGCAGCCTCTGGCTTTTCCAACTCCAGCTGGACATACCCAGGATGGTAAATGCAGCCTAGGTGAAAGGTGGGAGCCTTACACTTGGGGTAAACTTCCAAGTGCCTCGCATCAACTGGGGCACACGGCCCCTGTGGGAATCACAAAGAGCAACAGAAACACCACCACGTCTCTAGGAGCACTTTCTGAAGGAATACCTTCTAACCACTTCACAGGCAGAGCTGTTTATAGCTGCCTTTCCCCAGAGTGGCTTGCAAGTGTCCTCAGTTTCTTATTAAGTCTACGAGCAGTCAGCAGCAACGAAAACAAGAGGGGAGTCAAGCAAAAAATCTTGAATCGGCCTCACGAATAGCAATATGAAATGGCCCTTTGTGGCTTTATACCGTGCTGGTAAAGAAAAAAACCACAGCTGCCGTGAGCACGGGTGGGACACAGCTCCCAGGCAGCACCCAGGACCAAACACCAAGCTTAAAATACATCTTTAGTATATCCCGTATGTATTACACGCACTCCCCAAACACTAATGGCAGGCCTGAGGTACAGGACAAGCTATATGAAATATTTAGAGTTTTAGCTGTTTTTAAAAACATTTGTAGTACTAATCGCGTGCTATGTTGGCCTACCTTTGGTTGGTGCCTTCATCCATAAGCTCACAAAGATTTCTGCTCGTTTGTTTCCATGGGGCAACCAGTAACCCCTCTAGCAAGAGGGTTGCTTCCAGTGCCTACCCGGCTACTAAATCGGCAGATTGTTACTCACCTCAGCCTGCTCTTCGCTATTCACAAAAGTTTTCTGCCCACATCTTGCATGGTTATGAACAGGCTTGTTCATACAAGACTATGAAGTCTTTCCAGATATTTTAAAACCAAATCAGGAATCGGACACGGAAGGGAACTTCCCTGGACCAGTCACTCCACTGGGAACAGCAAATATGAAACAACCCAACCCTGTGCAGTCTGTGAGCAACTCACAGGCTGAAATTCTTTTACAGAGACAGACAGTACACCATAACACTGTAACAACTTCTATCATTCTCCCTCAATTTCTGCTTGCTTGAAGGCTTTAATGATACATTTGGCAAAACCACTCCATTTAAGCTTAAGCTCATCCTTTAATAACACAGATCGTTTATTTCACCTTTAACATCAAATCTGGACATCTGTGACTTAATGCGTGTCCCCTGTGAAGTCCCAGCACTGTATGGACCAACTCGATGCTGACCAGTGGTCAGGAACTCTTCACCTTCTGCAACTCGGGGCGTAATTTAATCCTTGCTCCTATGAACCTTCCAGGTCTGAAAACTGCCTCTCACACTGATGATGAGGGCTGCAGGAAACACAGAAAACAGAAGGATACCTGAGGAGCACACTGACAGCAAATATTTGTGTCACTGTTTAAAATAAGCATGTAATGCTTATTGTATTACAGAATTTAATAAGATCTAATAAGCTGTAATAAGATATTCCAGGTATAATATAAAGTATATTATAAATGCCAGAGAATAACTAGAATTGATTAAACTGGATGATGTTGTTAAATGATATTTACTGCTAAAAGCTAAGACTTTTGTTAACCTCGTGTCCTGGTTTTGGCTGGGATAGAGTTAATTTTCTTTCTAGTAGCTGGTACAGAGCTGTGTTTCGGGTTTAGTATGAGAAGAATGTTGATAACACACTGATGTTTCCCGTTGTTGCTAAGTTGTGTTTAGACTAAGGGTTTTTCAGCTTCTCCTGCCCAGCCAGCAAGAAGGCTGGGGGAGCACAGGAAAGTTGGGAGGGGACACAGCCAGGACAGCTGACCCCAACTGGCCAAAGGGGTATTCCATACCATGGGAC
>JAVKLA010000081.1:38598832-38652673 GCA_034782735.1 Sagittarius serpentarius
TTCAGCTTCTCCTGCCCAGCCAGCAAGGAGGCTGGAGGGGCACAGGAAAGGTGGGAGGGGACACAGCCGGGACAGCTACCCCAAACTGGCGAAAGGGGTATTCCATACCACGGGACGTCATGGCCAGTATATAAACTGGGGGGAGTTGGCCAGGGGGCAGATCACCTCTCAGGGACTAACCGGGCATCAGTCAGCAAGCGGTGAGCAATTGCATTGTGCATCACTTGCTCTGTAATAATCCAATTCTTTTATTATTATTGTCATTTTATTATTGTTATTATCATCATTACTATTCTCTTCCTTTCTGTCCTATTAAACTGTTCTTATCTCAGCCCATGAATTTTACTCCCCACTCCCCCCAGTCCTCTCCCCCAACCCAGTGGGCTGGGGGGAAGTGAGTGAACAGCTGCATGGTACTTAGTTGCTGGCTGGGGTTAAACCCCGACAAAGAGAAACAAAGAAATGACACGACATCAGAAAGCAAGTAAAAGAAACTCCTATTTTCCCTCTGTTTTGAGAAATGTATTCTTCTGCTGAAGGATTTCAGTGGACCACACAAGATGTTAAACCAGCAAGAGCATCAGGGTGTTCAGGAAGTTACATATTTATCGGCCAGACTATGCATGCACTCCAAACATCTTTTTGTTATCTGGATCTAACGTAAGCAACTATCCAGTCTTATGAGACTACAAGATAGTGACGGGACAGCACAGCTTTGCCTAGGATTCCTCCTCAGCGTGAAGCACTCTCTCTTCAATTAGTGTTGGGGACCACAAAGATGAATGGCAAGGTTCCTTTCTGTGGTTCATAGGATCAAGCCCTGCGGGAACGCAAGTATCAGCCTTTACGACAAACTCCAGTCAGCACAATCATGAGGATAACCAGAAGCTGTGTCTCTCTCCCATCTTCTGCACCAAGGACAGCAGAATTCAGTTCGTTACGGTGATGGCAGATATCTTCCCAATGCCTTTGCATGAATGCGCATAGACTAGTTTCACACTTATGATCAAAACCACAGGAAGGGGACTTCCAAAAGTGAAAGGAAAAAGGAGGAGGAAGGAGGAACAATGAAATATGTAAGAGATCTGATTTTTCCCGGTGGGAAAAGATGAGCTAGGACTAGGATAGCCTTTATATAAACACTGAAATGATACACAAACAAGTGTGAAACGGGGAGTTCAAATGATGAAGACAGACCAAATCACTTGAATTCAGAAAGCTTGCTTTTCAACTCTCTAATTTACTTTTAAATTGTCTTACTTTTTAGTACATTAAGATCAATTGTCTGAGCAAAGAATTCTTACTGAGCTTTAAAAGTAAGACAGAAGAAGACATATGGGCTAATACTTCCAAATTTACATTAAAGTCTATGCACTATTATCTTCTTATTATCTTCTAAAGATTTTTCCAGGCATTTAATTAACATATGACAAGATACCCAAGTTAGCAAGAAAAAAAAGTCACCATTTAGTGCACTATCTATAGCCTTTCAGAAGTTAGTTTCCCATTGTTTTTCCCCCTAATGCACTACCTAGTGCACATCTATTATTCTATTTTAATAGCGAGGCTCTGTCACAGAAATAAAAGGAATAAAGTTCCCAAGGTACCCACATTACATTTTCTAACTTGACTCCAGCACAAGTGTCTTTCAAAGTCAATGAAAGGCAGGTAAAGTTTAGACGTTTTCACCCAGGGACTCTGCCGTGACAAAGGGCACTGCTATTCACCCGCCTGCAGGAGCTCCGGCCTGGAGCTGGGTCCCAGAGAAACCCAGGGAGGCATTAACTTTAAATGAACATAATGCTGACAAACAGCCTCAGAACATCTCCAGGAAGGTGGCGGAGCAATTACCAGGGCCCCAGGGGCTCCCTGAGGGCTGGGGGTGATGGCAGCTGCCCATGGGGGCCCACTGGGGCAGGGCCCGGCAGCCAGGCCCTGTCCCACCCCCAGCCACGAGCAGGGCAGCTGGGGGCACCGGGGCAGCCCCAGCCCCGGGCATCGGGCACCTCCCTGGGGACAGGGATGGGCCAAGGCTGGGGTGGGCTGTGGGTCCGGCTCAGCAGCAGGGCCGTGTCTCCAGCTCCCCACAGCCCGGGGGTGCTGACATGGAGCCATGGGCTGAGGGACCGGGCAGGAACCGTCAGGCCTGGTGGTGCCCCCAGGGCGCTGACAATAAACACTCCAGGCCCCGTTCTGAGAGATCCTCTGTCTTTTCCGTGCACTCCCGGGACACAGACCTCCAGCCGTTCGCACTTCCAGCCTGTTCCAACTCTGCCAAAAGAATCACCCTTGAACAAGTGGCAGGATATACTAAGGTGCTTCACACTTCCATTTTATGCATCCCCTTCTACCAAACTCATGAAGCCCTCTGAGCTGCTGATCCATTGGGAGATCTACGGGTTCTGCTTCACTAACGTGGCAAGAAAAGCCTGCAGCAAGTAGAAAAAACAAGACGTGCTTAAGGATGAAAAGATACTGTTTAAAGCAAATTCTCCCATCAAACGAGAGTTTCTGTTTCTTAATAGCCCCAAATCTAGTACCTTCCACACCACAGAATCCCTTCTCTCTTTTTTGGTTTGGTTTTGGTTTTTGGGGGGCTTTTTTTGTTTGTTTTTTTTTGGTTTGGTTCCCCCACACCGAGAAAGTGCTTCTAGCAGCATTTGCCAGTTGTTTAGCTCAGCACTCACAGAATCTCAGGATGGTAGGAAGGGACCTCTGGAGATCATCTGGTCAGCCCCCTCTCCTCAAGCAGGGTCAGCTACAGCAGGTTGCTCAGAGCCATGTCTAGTTGGGTTTTTAATATCTCCGGGGGTGGAGACTCCACAACCTCTCTGGGCAACTTGGACCGCTGTTTAATTACCCTTAAAATAAAAAAAAAAATGTTTTTCTTACATTGAAATAGTAGTTCCTGTGTTTCAGTTTGTGTTCACTGCCTCTTACCCTGTTGGTGGGCACTGCTGAGAAGAATCTGGCTCCGTCTTCTTTACTCCCCCCCACATCAGGTATGTATAAACATCGATCAGATCCCCCAAGTCTCCTCTTCTGTAGGCTGAACAGTCCCAGCTCTCTCAGCCTCTCCTCAGACACCAAATGCCCCAAGCCTTTAACCACCTTCACGGCCCTTTGCTGGACTCGCCCCAGCTCGTCCACACCTCTTGCCTCTCTGAGGCAAGCTCACAACTGGACCTGGTACTCCAGATGGGTCTCACCCGTGCTGAGTAGAGGGGAAGGATCACCTCCCGCCTCCTGGCACTGCTCTCCCCAGGATGCTGTTGGCTGACTTAGCCGCAAGTGTGCCTCGCTGACTCGTGTCTACGTTGCTGTTCACCAGAAAACCCAGGTCCATTTCTGCAAAGCTGTTTTCTGACCAGTCAGCTCCCAGCATGTGCTGGTGCACGGAGCTCTTTCCCCCCAGGCTCAAGACCTTTGCATTCACCTTTGTCGAGCTTCACAAGCTTCCTGTCAGCCCACTTCTCCAGCCTGTCTGAAGTGCAGCACAACCATCTGATGCATCAACCGCTCCTCCCAGTTTTGTATCATCTGCAAACGTGTCGAGAATACCTGCTGTCCCATTGTCCAGCTCATTAATGAAGTTGTTAAATAGTATTTGCCCCAGCGTCAATCCCTGGGGAACACCAAGTGACTGGACTGCAGCTGGTCTTCGTGCCACTGGTCACAACCCTTCAGGCTCATCAATTCAGCCAGTTTTCAGGCCAGCTCACTGTCCACTTACCTAGCCTGTACTTCCTCAGCTTGTGATAAGAGACAGTTTCAACAGCCTTGCTAAAATCAAAATAAGCATCATCCACTGCAATCCCTGCATCCACTAAGCCAGTCATCTCATCGCAGAAAGTTACCCAGCTGGTCAAGCATGATTTCCCCTTCATAAGTCCATGCTAACTACTCCCAACCACCTTCTCATCCTTAATATGTTTGGAAATGGCTTCCAGGGGCATTTGCCCCTGGAATGCTCTTTCCCATCTTATCTCTGCTTAGGGAGCCAGCTCACTGCTCCACTGTCTTGGGTCTTCTGTGGGGCTGTTAACATTTACAACCTCACCAAGTCCTTGCTAGAACTAATAAAGGTTCTGTTCTCCACCCTTTTCACCTAGAATGGAAAGACAAAACTTTTTCCACTCACACCAGCCAACTTGGCACTAAGCTCAGAAGCAACAAGTGCTTGGAACAGCTGTCACTAGAGATTTTCAGTTATCTTTTCTTGGTGGAGAAGGGGAAATCTGAATGCCTCCTACTTTGCCAGAAGTCCTTACAATCTCTCGCTCCTTGAAAAGGCAAGAAGGAAAGAGCAACACGAAAAACCTGGCTTGCCAAGAAGAGTAAGGGGACAAATCTTACCAGAAAACACCAGTGGCAAGTAACAGAAACTTGGGAGGTAGGGCCAAACAGTTGTAGACTAAGACTTAGCCCCATTTCCCCACACTTGTAGGTCCAGTTCTACAAGATTTCACTTTCCTGTACACAGCTGAGCATGATTGCCTCAGGAAAGGCACAGACTGCCTACTTCAACACCTAAAATAAGAGCAGTACCGTTTGTGGATTTGGGATTTTTTGTCAGCCTCCAGAAATCTTTGGTCTCACTTTTCATACACTTACAAAGTCATTCAGTGTAAGCCCATATTAATCCATCTATTTATTAATCCCGAAATGCTTTACAAGACTGGGGAATGCTGACTGGGTCATGAGATGATCCAGGAGTCATGAAGAGGTCCTCTGATCTCTCTAGTATGCAAGAACTCTCCAGAAGCCCTGTCCCAGCTGGTCCCAGTTGTCAGGCTGAAGGCTGGACCCTCAGAAGGTGCAGGTGAGCAAAGACAGAAAAGGAAGAGCTACTCTCCACTGTTTTCCTCCAAGGCATTTCTTCTGTTTCAGACGGCAAGCGCTACATAGAACTGTGAAACGTTTTTATAAAGGAATACAGACACTACTTTTATAGCTGCTCTGAGTTTTTACTGTAAAAGGTCTGTCATCAGACTATGCTGATTTGTTGAAACCAAAGCCCTCTGCAAGACCCAAATCATTCCTCAGGAAAGTGTCTCAGATTCTGTGTGAACTTTAATGTTAAGAGCAACACAGAAACCTTTCTATCCTCCACCTTGCTTAGAGCACCCATCCGCCTCCCAAAGGTAACAATCCTGTAAGGCAGAAAAGATCCAGGTGAGAGTCTGATGTATCCATTGGATCTTACACAATCAATGCAAGTACACGAGCCAGTAAGATACCAGCTAATCTGCAGCATTATTACCTTCTTTCTCAGTTTGTTACAAAAACCAGCCCTAGGTTTGCCTCATCATTACAGATCAAACCAATATAAGAACCTGCCTTTCCTCCTCAACAGCCTTTGCATGAATGTTCCTTCTTTGGAGCCCTGTGAACAGGGGTTGGTTTTTTTTTCAAGGGTCTGGCACTTGACAGCTCTTAAAGCTTTTATCACTGTAATAGGTGAGCAGTAAGGAGGGAAGGTGTTTGAGAATTTTTTTTTCTTTTTAAAGAAGAATTCCCAATTAAAAAAAAAAAAAAACCAAAACACCTCAGTTTTCCTTAGCACCTTCAGTGGAACTACATAAAACTTTTCTCCATTCTTGCAATGACACATAAGCCTTCCTTCTGGTATCTGTGAGAAGGATGCACACTACACTGCTCAAAATAGCAACAAGTGAAGACTGACTGCCTGTGTTTTCTCTTCTAAGCACCCCTACAGTTTCCTTCATCCTCTATGTTTAAACATCCCCCATTTATGTTACTCTACCAACGTTTGTGTTTGTGTGTGTGCCTCTCTCTGTGTACCACAGGATGGCAGCAAATGTTAGAATATAAAGAAAACAGCTGAGCAAGAGACAAAACAAGAGTATTAAAATTGATTTGTATGTATTATTGATACTTGAAACAAAAGGACTAGTTCCCGAACTGTAATCCACGTTCCCAAATGCATAAGCAAAGACACAGGTCCTCACGCACATAAACACAGTAATCTGTGCATGAATCTGCACCATAGCAGGTCAAAGGCATTAAAAAAATGATGGTTTAAAGAAAACAAATGATATGGGATGCCATTACAAAAAGTAACTCTGGAATTAACAGGACGTTTTGTTTGATCCAAAGTAAATAATCATCAGCAAAATTGAGATGGAGAACAAGTTTGTGTGGAATGACAGTAAGTAGTAATGGAGAAGGACTATATTGCTTAAATATGTTAATGTTGAAAAGGCATCCGTAAAAACTAAACCAGAGGGGAAAAAACCCCCAAACTTCAAAATCCATCTCAAGAGAGAAATATGCATCCTGTTTCAGGTACATTAAAAATTTATGTAAAATGTTTTACATAGATGGGTTCATTTGACTGAGGGCACTTGCCACAGGCAAACTAAAAGACTGTGCTTATTTAAAAATTAAGTAAATTCTTGCATGGAGTTCGTAACTGGTGCCTCACCATTTTTTTTAAAAGCCTTCTCGGTAATGAGGAGCTCAAACAGAAGACAAGGGAAAAGAGAACAAAGTAGATGGAAAAAGCACCACATAGTCCGATAGTGGCTTTTTCAACTTTTCATGTGAGCTGTAGACTTCAAAAGCTGGGATTTGAAAGTCTATATTTATCATTATTAAAGAATAAGAAACAATAAAGAAAACTCACAAGCCAATAAGAACATTTTTAGAAGGGGACAGGATAAGGTTTTAGCGTAATTTTTGCAGAGCCACCTCTAACTGAAAGTTATGAAGTAGATTCACAGGAACTTGTTCATACAGTTTCTAGTGATGAAAGGCTTTATAAAGGGATGATGCCAGTGTGCAATGTTATTCTCTCTAAGCCTTCAAGCAGTTTAAAAATTTTATAGTAAATTTAGATGCAATGTTTATTTTTAATTCATGCCACACCTGCTTCTGCTCATAAATTTTTCTGCTTTTTTCCTACCTTACCACTTTGCTTCTCTGTCCAATACCAAACTAACCAAGAGACATGCTAGCATAGTTGGTAAATCATCAATATTTTGAAGTTATAGGCTACATCAATTGTTGGCAATGCACGTCTTGCAAACAGACGAACTAGCCTCCTTTGAAGAAGCCATAAGCGGCATGGCTCTGTCTGATTTCAGGACTTCAGCTAATCAAACTTGTGACCGTTGCGCTGCGACGGCTAGACTTGACTCCCCCTCCTGACTGCTGTTGAACGGCCCCATAGAAAAGGGTGACAAATTGCATGATTACAGTTAGCCCATTCTGGACATAAAATCAGGGCGGGGTGGGGGGCACAATTGTTCCTAGGGGATCAGGGAGGTATTTGAACAGAAAAGCTGGAAAAGATGCTCACGCCCGTGTCTCAAGCACAGACCAATTTATGTGGCAGACATCTTGGCTGGCCAAAGAAAATTTATGCTAACATATTTTGGACTTTTTTAAAAATAAGAACATTTCATATATCTGATGCACATGGAAAAAGTGACCTCCGGATGTTACTGGCAGTTGTGCTTCTCTACTCTACCTACTTGTGTTATAGCCGTGGCTTTTTCCCGCTCAGAAACTGTGCGATGACCACTGCACACGACTGTTCTCTTCTAACCTGCTGCCAGCTCCTGGCCGTACAGCCAGGCAAGTACAAGGGCACAGCTACTAGCCACGTCAGTACAGTTTCTTCCCTTCAGGCCACTGTCATCCCACACACATGAATAAGGATCTGGAAAATAAACGTTTTCCATAGTCTTCCGCAACCTTCTTGCTGTAAAAATAGATTGTAACCATGCTTATGTCATGTTGTTGCTCAGCAACCTTCCCCCCCCGCCCCTTAATCTCCCTGTTCTCGAGTATCTTGCTGGTCCTCAGCGTAATCAGTCTGCAACCTACGGCTCCCTGGTCAGAAACAGCACTGTCTGCTAAGCTTGCAGGACGTTCTGCCCTCCAGTGACTACACAGGCTTAGGGAGAGGGACCTTACAGAGCAACCAGAGACAGGGTGTTGACCTAGGCAGGAAAAAAGGGCTAGTGAAAAACATGAGGGACAGGAGGGAGAAGTTGCAGTGAAGGGAAAAAAAAAAAAAAGTGGTCCTCTATCTTGGGGAAGCTTACGAAAATAAAAGAAAAATTAGCTCTCTAATCCCTTCCCCTTCTGTCAAGGTCAGCCAAAAGGAATCAATGACCTTATCCGTCTCTCCTTTTCCTTGATGAGCTCTGGAGAAGGATCTTCCTTTGAAAGAAGAATAAGGACTGTCAGGCAGAACAGCAAGGACTCACAGCTCTCATAGCACCTGAAAAGCTTATTGTTTGAGAGAAAATGACAGGAAAATGAAACTTGCAAGCATGGCTTTTGCACACACAGTTGTTTGCGTGAACAGACCCAGCAGATGAGCATCCGACAGAGCAGTGACACCAAAGGGTAAAGCCTAGATCCACAGAGCTATTAGAAGAGGGACTCAAGTGCTTCGACTTAGGCATGCATGAGCATTTCAGAAGCCATAAGGTGTTCAGCCTGGCTTTCAGTGGCTGCCCTAGAAGAGGGGGGGTCCTCCTGTAAACGCCCCATCGCATCTGCCACCTCTTTGCCAATGCTTCAGGTACCACAGGAAATCTAAAACCGCATTACATGCATGCCTGTGCTTCGGTCCCTGAATCACTCCTCAAATATTCAACTTCTATTCAAATATTTTAAACTTTATTGGTTTTAATGAATGCTGGGGGAAAAAAACAACCCTCCTAGAATCAGTGTTTAATGTTACCTCAGATACCTGCATTTAAGTAGCTGACAAAGGGGTAACACGCCTTGCATCTGCGCTGTTTTTATGTTTGGTTACATTACGACTCCACCTTCCCATGCAGTTCTGATCGGCGTCCAACAGAGAAAGCTTGCCCTGATCTACCGGTGCTTGCTGTCTCCTGAGGCAGCTGGAAACCCAACATCTATTTCAAGTCATCTGAGTGTTCAGCTACATAAACACAACCAAATTCTGGGACAAGATTTTCTACCTTCTTCGTGAAGGTTTAATCCCTTCCAGTGGCCTTGTGACTAATCTGTCATTTTGTCTCTCAACAACCTCACAACATCCCAACTGACTTGAGGTCACAGCCAGGAGATTACCTGACAGTGGTTAGGTTAGTCAGCACCTTCTGAATCAGCAGCTGATGGGAGTGTTGCCAACATCGACCTTACCAGCAGAGTTAACAGTGAGGTAGGTACTGAAATACCTTTACATTTCCACATGCAAGATTCCTCAGGAAAAACGTATGTAAAAAAATCAAGGGAGAAATCCCCATGCCCACGTAAGGTAGCAGCAGTTTTAGCACAGACACTGCAACAGTCCACACCAGCTTCTCAGTGTACAGGAATCACCATCTACTTTTGTTCATATATTACCGATTCTTAGTTGATCCAGAATGAAGTGGCACTACATGCAAACTTTAATACTTACAAGGAGCACACAAAATTTCACCAAATGGAAAATTCTGAGCTATTCCAGACTGCTTTCTTCCAGACTACATGAGAAGTTTAATTTCAGCATTTTACAGTGAAATAAACACAACATCTCACAGTAAAATGATAGGTTTTATTCAACAGCATTAGCAAGGAGTAATAATATTAACAATGATAAACCTTTTTCTCATACAATTAAGGAGCTAAGGATGACAGATACAATCAGCTACTCTGACCTTCTCAGCTATTCAATGCAATAGCAAAAGCAAATTGAGATTTGCTTTTGGTGAGCAGTAAGGACATTATTGAAAATCTAGATGTAGAATATGACCTTGGACAGAAGGATCACAAGAGGTCTCTGTTTAAATTAACTGGAAATACAAAGAAAGCAAGTCCACAACAGGTTTCTACAAGGAAGACAGACAGCTTTGATGAACTCTATTAGCCAAATCAGATGGGTTGAGGATGTCAGGGACTTGACTGTGAAGCAGGTCTGGAAGTTCTCCAAGTCAGAGGAACCCAAGGCATAAATTCTGAAATTACATTTTCATTAATTAGGAGGACTTGTATTAAGGGGCCTCAGACCTAGTGGGTGAATAACTACCCGACAGAGGGTACTAAGAATAAGTGGAAAGCCTACCAGGTAACAGAAAAGAGGGTGAAATGGCAAGGAATGCAATCTTCCTAATACCAGAGATCAAGAACAGAAAGGATAAGTGAAAATTATCAAACATCAAGCCAAGATAGGCTATGCTATGTGTTGGGGGAGGGGCAGAAGGTTATTTTGCTATATCAACAAGTGAATAAAAACAGAAAAAGAAGGGTCACATTGCAAATGGCACAGTGCAAAATCTAACATAAGGAGGCTCTCAAGTCTAAGCGAATGCTTTGTCTGAGTTACCAGTACGATAACGAAGATGTCTGTTATAGTAAGATGACTAAAGAGAATGAAGATAGGAAAACAAACTTTGCAAGCAAGCCAAAAGCTTAATGTACTCACAGATGTGTCACTACGCACAGGGGAACGGTGCGGGTAACCATGCTAGACCTCTGAAAGATCCAAAGGCTAAAATTGCTTGTTCAGCTGTACACCTTCCTAACGAAGTCAGGCATGGGGAGATATCAACTGGAGAACAGCAGACCTAGCACCTTTATTTCAGAAGGGGGGTGGGGAGGAAGGATCCAAGAAACCACAGAATCTTACTTGCATGCAGGGATTTACAGCAGATCTCAAAACAAAGATAAAAGAAGATATGGAACTGAAAAGAAAATAGGATAAGGATAGATTAAGGATAGACTGTGCTAGTCTAACTTGACAGACCTTTTAAAAAGTAATCTTCTAGGGAAAAACAAACAAACAAACAAAAAACCAAACACACCACAAAAAATCCCAAACAAAAACCAGAAGTGGTACTTCTTGTCTACTTGAGAAATGTTTGATACAATGCCACGTAGAAAATAATTTGTTAATGGAAGAAAACGACTGCTGGAGGTATTAAAAAGGTGGGAAAATAGCTAGCAACAAGTAGTGCTGAAAAACACTATCTATAGAAGAGAAATTGTGTTCCTCATAGGTTGGTCCTAATATTTTCACTAAAGACTTTGGTACAAAGAAGCAGGGAGTCCTGATGAAGAACCCACGAATTTCAGAGGCACTATCAACACCGACAAGACTCAAGGTAGCAAGAAAAAGACACTCGAACAAGCTGAGAACAGCTGTGACGTAATCCTTCCCATCCACACGACCTCACTAAGGTTCACAGCTATGGGACATACCCCCACAGAAAGAGCAGCAGGTGCTGGGGCCATAAGCCCTCGTTGCTGTCAGGGAGCTTCTCGGCAAGAAGCATGGTCCTTTTTGCCACAAATAACTAACTTCAGCGCTTACTCCCTACAAGTCCGTACCCATCGCTTTGGGGAGCGTTAAGCGTCTATGCGTGCACAGGAGCTGCCAGTAGATGAGAAGATCTGGGCAGGTAACTGAAGGAAAAAGACCATGGAAAATAATAACTGAAGAAATGCTGAAGGGAGCACACAGCAAGCACATCTCCGTTCATACTACCCTATCACAAAGGTTTCATTTCCCAGTTATTTATATGGTTACAAAACAAAACTACAGTTTACAGCTGGCGACTTTCAGAGTGATTCAAACTATGTAAATGGATCCAGCAAAATGATTTCAGGAGTTGGCCTGATGATTTAAGCCAACTGAAGTGCCATACGCTTCATTAAAATTACCTGCTCAGGATCTGGAACTATTTTAGGAGTCTTTTAGTGAGTAAAAGATCCTGCACTTTTTTTTTTTTTCTTCAAAAGGTTTATTTCCATGAAGCATCTTGAGTTAAATATATGCCTTTCCCCTGACTGTTTCAGATTAAATAACAAAGCGCATTTATTAAGGACAAAAAAAAAAAACCCCAACCCTTGGGGTAGGGGGTGGTATCTGAAGAGGCCTTTTTCCAACTGTCAACATTTTGAAGCTGAGTAATAACGCAGCCTTGGGGTTGCCATGGGAACGTGTTTCATTTCCTAGGTGACAGTGACTGTATGTCGTCACCAGTGAACCACACCGACTCTGGAAATATGTCAAGTTTCCTTCAGACGTCGGCGTCCTGAGACTTCCTGCTCCCGCCGCAGGCGGTCACCCGGCTGAGCTGGGTCCCCCGTGGGACCTGGCTGCTCTTCCCCTCCTGGGAAGGACAGCTTGGCTTGCCTAGGGCTGGGGTAGGCTCCTAGACGTCTCGAGTTGAAGACCCTAATAAAGAGCAACGTCACCTCTCCCCTTGGTAGCCTATTCCATGGCCTAGCCAACCTGCTACAGGCACCATTTCGTTCTCACTTGAGCACGGCTTCAATTTCCAGCCCTTTGGCCCTCGATAAGCCCCATCAGCAGGGCTTCTCAGCATTAAAAACACCAAGAAGCCTTGTGTCACGCTAGTAACGGACACATTATTTAAATCAGCTATTTCTGAGTCACCCGTACTAATAATCAACCTCTAAAAATACCCATATCACTCAAAGACTTGCCTCACTAAGATTTTTTTTTTAACCTGAAGCCTTTGGTCAAGTGACTGAAGACTCCTCTTTGCAGCACATATGTTCCCCAACACAACTTCAAGGCCACCAGCGGCCCACTATGACCAACAGGATTCACTTGCCTGCGAACATTAGGGAGGGCAAACAAAGTAGAATAACTTCTCCGCAACAGCTCCTCAGTGCTCATGCAGTAGTCCAAAATAAGCAACTCTCATTCTGTAATAATTAGTCTGCTCTGGAAGTAGAGTGATTATTTTATTCTGGGATAATTACTCCATTTCCAAAGTGAAATAATTGTTATAGAATAAAATCATTTTTATTTTGGAATATTTCATCCACATGTGGGAGTTATTCTGGAACAGCTAAATTATACCCTAATAGCTAGAAGAGAACAGCCCTGCCAATCAGTTTACCTCATATAGGCAAATCCTTGAGCTGTAGTGCTACTGGAACAGCGCAGAGGATCTCGTTGCACAACTGGAGACGCCTACTCTTTGACTTCAAGAAGAATCTGCATTCACTTACAAGAACTATGGCTAACAGTTCCCCTAAATCATCTATACAGAAGTCCATGAAGGGAATCACAAGTACATCAGGGGATTTCCAGAGCGCTACAAACATTACTGCTGGTAGACGTATCTCATCACGGGATATGAAAACACTATCCATGCTGTTCAGTGCCTTCTCCTCCACACTCACATGGTCAGAAATCACTGCCAAGGACAGTCCTGGTCTACACCACAAAAAGCCCTGCCTGCAGAGGTAAACATTGGTAGGGGCGTGTACCATCTGTACCAGCATTTGATTTCTGAAAGAACTGGGGGCATACTCCAGACCGTGTAGCTATCGTGCTCTCTCTTCTAGGGTAACTAGCTCAGATAGAAGTAAAATTTAAAAGCCCTTACTTGAAAATAACATTCAAAATCTCCTTCTACTTTGCCCACTGTTTTCTAACATATCCAGCTCTCAGGAGAGTAAGAAAAGAGTTTAATGCTAGCACCCTTTTTACACTGCGAATTTTTATAATTGGGCATTAAGCTAGGCAAAGAAGTCAGGAGGCTCAAAAGTTTAGGTTCCCACAGCAACAGTAATTCAGCAACATTTAAGATATATAGCAGAGCATAAATTAACAGTTATTGAAAATGCTGCATGTGTGCAATGTGGCCGTGTTAACATTGCTATGGGAACCTTAATTTTTGAATAGATAAGCATTCTACCAAAATAAAAACCATACAAAAGAAATAACCATTACAGATTTTGTTGGAAAAGGTTACAGCCAGTTCCTCATCTGCAATCTGTTGATGCGGAGCATAAGGACTCTAAAGCCTAAGAAATCCGAACAGGTGAAAAAGTCATCACTAAGAACAGTGGGTGCCAGAGCCATAACCATGGCTGACACTGATGCTGTAACTTTGCTTTAAATTTGAATTTACTGTCAAACAGTATGCAAAATCTTTCCAGAAATTACAACAGAAGAGAAGAAGCAGCCCATGTACAGCTATCACCCTTCCCTCTTTTCCTCTCAGATTTTTCATACATTAAATATTTTGGAAGAACAGACTGTAAATTTGCTACTGGCTTTAGTCTTTTCCAGCAAATTTCAATTTTTTTGGGGGGGAGGAATCAAGCTGTGCTCTAGTATACATTTATTTAGTAGCAGCAAGTCTGGATTGTCTCTCTCATATTATTCTAACTAAACCCAAAGTGTTCATTTCAAAAAGTTTGATTTGAACAGGTCTTTGGGGATAGAAGTCTTCGTATTTTTAAATGAATCTAGTGACAGTAGGGCTGCTACCGAGGCCTTACTACTCTCTAGTGGACTGGATGTTGCTTCAGATTGAAAAGCAGCGTTCTGCTCCTGGTTCTACTGCTCTGTCCGATTCTCTGTGCTACACGATCTTGGGCAACCCAGGCTCACCTCCCTAGGCTTCAGTTCCTTGAGCTGTGAAGCAGGAATAATGACACTCACCTTCCTTTTTATGCACAAGTCTAGTGCTTTAACTAAGTAGGTTTTCTCCCCTGTTTAAAACAACAAGAAAATCTTCAAAGCAGTCTTTTTACAGTATTTGAACAGAATTCCAGCAGCATCTAAAATAATGACTCTGCAAAGAATTCTGCCAACTTGCCATCTATGGAAAGAAAAACAAAATAGAAGCTCCGTTCTGCTTCTGCACCCTTTTGTCGCTGTGTGGCGTACATGGTTAGTCCCATCCAAAATCCTGCTGAACAAGCTTCTTCCTCAGAGTGACTGCAAGATCACCAAATATTTTGGACCAACAAATAGGGCAAGTTCCAGAGTCTTGGAACTGCAGAGGTGAGATAAATAGCATTCTCCAATTCAAGCCAGTGCGACAAGTTTTCTCCCCGATATCCTGGCATGCACGCCTGGAATTGTACTGACATCAGCAGGATTTCCTTGCTCATAGGAAAAGCAGGATATTGGCTCCGAAACAAGCCACACAGTTCAAAGAGACCTAATCTAAATTATCTGAGGTGACCCTGATTTCTTGGCATTTATAGCACAGACTTTATAAAGATTACATTATCACTTGAACATGTTTTCTGCATATCATTAAGATTTTACTCGGGCCGTAAACTTGAGTTTCCCTAGAGTGATTTAGAAAAAAGTTAACAAGTTAACACTGGTCAGAATAGTGCTGCCTTTTACAAAAACAGATACGCACGCTTAAAATAGGTTGTGACATCCCTCACTAGTAAATGGAAGACAGACAGACAGACGATTTTGCCCTGTACATGCATGACTGGGTTTCTCAGAGCAAACAGCCACTGTATTATTGGAAGAGTTTATACTCCTTTATACTTAAAACACTGATTCTTTATGTTCTTCCTCCAAAGCCTCCAGGCAGAGTACTGTATTTTCTAGACTGGAAGAAACAAGGCTGCTATGAATGGAGCCTGTGAAACACAAAGTTTAGGTGGAAGAATTGCGCTTTCAAACCATACGTACAGGGTTGCCGGAGAAGGAGAGAAAGCGTGGGTTTATTTGAAGCCCTTGCCATTTCAAGATGTTTGCAGCTACCCTTCAGCGAATTGCAAAGTGCTTTGATAACCAGTTGCCTTCTGTGTTTAGTCATCCCTCGTAAATTGTAACCTGGACACATTTCAACCTCCATACCACTATGTCCAGTACCCCAAAACCACTCTTTCACTCTAGCCAGCACCCTCACTATCTCCGCTTGCCTTGACCCCAGCCCAGCCTCACGGTATGAAGGGCACGTTTATCCCGACAGCCTCCGTTGCTGTCCAATTACCTCCTGAGACAGCTCCATTCCTCATGTCTCTTCCTCCGTGGCTGACCCCAGCCCCCTCAGAAGCTGTACTGTTGCATCCCAATTCTTTTCCTTCAGAGGTTACATCAGCTGTGATGAAGTCCAGCGTTTGTTCGCTCAGTCCACAGAGTGAGAAAAAAGGCATCACATTTGCTAGTGAAGCTGGTAAATAAGTTACCTTTAAGTTATTTAAGTTACCTTTTGCTCATCAGCAGATCTTAAGTGAACTTTTTCGGGCATGTAGGTGGTAAATTTTTGAACAAACGCTTCCCCACCTCATGAACTTAACTCTGATGTATTGGGAACATCCCTAGCCTTACAGTCTTGCATTTATGACAGGCAGGAATTATTTAGCTTGGTTTTCTGGGACAGCAATGGGAGTCACTAACAAAGAAGACCCTTCTGTGTACTTTGCGTCCATATGACAATACCCATCAGTTTGTCACAATTTCATCACGCTGCCTACGGAAATCATTTCCACTGTTCCAGTGTTTTCAGCCATTGCCTGCCCTCCTGATCTCCACAATCACTCCATTTTCAGAGGCATCTCCCAGTTCCAGGATGTATAATGCGCTTGTCTCTGCTGTCTGACATCATACTCTGGAAAGTGTAGAGTACCAAAACCATGCTACTAGTCTACAAGTTCTCTATTCACTTCAGCATCCAGTGCTGGTATGACTTACGTTCACATTACATTAGTTTAATAATTAGTACTTTAAAAAAGAAAAAAATCAAGATCATGTAGTAAATCTCTTCCAGATTCCAGCACTAATCCAGCATCAACCTCTGTCCTACACATAACATTGTGACTTTTGGTAAAAAGGACTTTCTATTAGCTCTTGCTACCTTGAATAACCACCATATAGCATTCAAACATTTAAAACAGAGAACATAATTTTTTCCTCTTGCCCTTAATTTTCTTTTTCCTTTCAACTCTATCCGTTGCTAAATGTGAGCTAAAAATAGTTCATGACTGTTTCAAGCTATTCTCCCTCTCAATGGCATAACATAGTACGGGCTAAAGCGCTGGTAGTGAGTGAGTCAGATTATATATGCAAACATAGTGCTTCCTGGCTAGATGTAGATGAGTTTCGTTTATAACCTGGTGCCTTGTCTGAGAGCTACACGTCCTGTATGCAAACCATTATGCCAATTTGTTTTATTGGATATCCAAATTCATCACACTCTAAAATGTTAGTAAAAGAGGTTGTTTCTGAAACGTCAGTGAGATTAAGCTCTGCTTAGATGTTTCTGTTTAGATGGTACTAAGTGAACAACACTCAACACACACAAGTTCTAATGAACATAGGTAAGCTGGAAACATCTACGTGTCACTTTATAGGTGACTCAGTGCAGGTTTGTTTCCCTTCAGGTCTCATTCCATATTGCTTCTTAGTGCTCCTGCCATAACAGCGTATTGTTGTTCTAAAACGCTTCAGAGAAAACAGAAAGGATTGCCTAAAGTCCAGGTGAAGTTTCCATTCTGCCTATAACTGTACGCCTCTTTATCGTTGAGATGTTGAGCCTCCTTTTTATTTTGCTATCAGTGCCAACGATGGCAAACACAGAAGCCATGTTTCTTTGCCTCCTGATCTACTTTTGTATCAGCCAGCAACAAATTCCAAAATGCAGTGTACAGCTGGAAACAATCCCTGAAGGCTCTTAACTCGCTCAGACTTTCAGACAGAGAGAATAAATGAGACATTCAGTGTAGCCTTATTAACATCTGGTATCCAAGTCTCCTCTTTTCCCAAGCTCCAAAGAGGCAGAGGAAAGGGAATACTGGAAATTCTCTGAAGACCTGAACAGTTATCCACAGTCTGGCTTCTACATGATCCAAGTCTCAGAACAAGCTTACAAAATACGCAGGAACAAGCTAATGACAGATTTCAGTTGAAGAGTTAAATTATTTTTTATGTCATTCAAGATGCTTTCTGCCACCTAAAAGTTATGCCACGTTTCTTGCGCATACTGTCCCAAAATTTGCTTTCCCATCTTCCTTTACAATTGTGTTTGGTGCTTATAACTGTAAAAGAGCAATTAAATAAAGAGGACATGCATAAAACCACACAGCTTAAAAGATGATACACCATCGCTGGCCAAAATCCGTCCTAAAATCTGCTACAAACCAAGTCATGGCAGTTTGGCAGCAGCACACCATTAAATTTATTAAAATCAATTTCTGCTTTAAAACAAACTACGCTGACTACCATATCTCAGACAGCTAGGCCTGCAGACCTCTCTCTGTTACACATCTACTTGATGAGAAAAGGACCGGAAAGAAACTTCAACAATAACCTTGCTCTCTGCATTATTAAATCTTACCCCATTTCTACTGTTATTGAAGCCCTCAAGATAGTCCATTTTTCTCTGTGTCAGCCTAACCCTCCTCTGTATTTACAGTGCTTCTCAAATTTCTGCCATCATCCAATTTCGTCATTACTCCCAATTTTTGTGCCTGGAGTCAACTTCAAAACATTACCCGCAGGAGGCCCAAGACCAGTCCTCAAGGAATTCCACTAGTAGATCCTCACCCAGCAAGCCGGGCGCTTCCTCCTTCATCCCTGCCTGCCACCCGCCCAACTATTTCGACCCTTACGTACCACACAGTACCTGTTTCTTCCCCTTTCTTTCCGTTTAACCAAATGTTCTCTATGTGGCACTGTACTAAAAGTTCAACTTTACTGCCTTTGGAGACTGCAGCAATGTTTTCCTCTCCATTTTAGATATCCACCTAGCCGCAGACGGGGACAGCTATCAAGTGGGTGAGCAGATGGGGGAAAAGCACCCCCAAACAGGGTACCCAGCCAAACGCCACTCGCTAGTGACAGCTGCCACCTTCCTCCCACTGCTACCAAACCCACTCTTCCTCTCCTGTATGGAAAGCTGCACGGTGCAGCAGCCCTCACTAAATGAGAGGTGCCACGTGTGATTATTTCCAGCCTCTCCTCCCAAAAAAACCCAGACCTCAAACCCGCAAAGGAGCGGAGAGTCAAGTCTTGTCCCTGCTCCGTATGAACTGACACCAGCTCCAGGAAAGGTTCAATTAAGAGCAGAAAGACAGCCACCAATAAAGCAAAAATATCTAACCAGAAGGGCTGATCCTGCCCAAGCTGTCAGTAAACAGGGGCTTGCTTTCAGCTCTTTGGGCACAGCGCGGGATCACGATCCCAAACTGCCCTGTGAAAAGAGTGAGACAGTTGTTTTTAATTATTTACCCATTCTAATCCTGTTCATTAAAAACATTTTAAGGACTAGAATATATGACATTGACCTAGCCATGAACTACAACACAAGTACATATTTTCACTGCCAATGAGATTTTCACAATCCTTTTATTTTCATAAAACGTTTGGGAGATTTTTACCAAGCCAAAAGAGAATTTTCCACATCCACCCCATATAAGTGATTGCTCATAATAAGGATAAGCAGTCTTACCTTGTGTAACTTTCCACAAAATAAACACAGGTCTCAAAACACCAGTTTTGTAAGAGGTTTTTGTTACAAATGTAAACCAGAAAACTACTGGCTAAACATATGGAATGCAAAGACAAACCTACCCGCCTTACAAAGATATTTCCATATGTTTGTTTAATACTTGGAATATGAAGGCATCCCTCTTCTGATTACGCTGGAGTAACAACCCCAGACTCCAAGCAAGCAGGCAGCATTGCTCAAAAATTTCTTCTAAATCTGTCCAGTAGAGGGCAACGACACACACACACAGAGGGAAAAGTGGAATTTGAAATGCACGCTTGAAAAAATAAAATTAAAATAAAATAAATGCTTTAGAACTATAAGGATATTTTAAAATTGTTTTATCTAGCATATTTATCTTGATGGGTATATAGATCACTGTCCTCCACTTTAATGCCTCAAAGGACTTCAAAATTATACATTAAAAAATCTTTACGATGTTTTTGCAAAACTGACCACCACCTATACAGCAATAGGACAGCCTTCCATAAAAGACGACTGTATCTTTCATCCTGCAGGCAAATGTAAAATAATGCCAGAAGTGGTTTTGTCCCTTCAGCAACACATACTTGGTTGCTAAAAAAACTTTGCTTTTTGTTTAAAGTTGCTCCAGAAGGATACGTTTAACGCACTTTCTTCCTGCCACACACCCGTTTACTGCAAAGAATGCTCACAGCCATTAAATAAGATATCGCATTTACACGGAGAGCTGCTGCCGCACTCCAACTGCTTCTTTTACAGTTCTCGGAGACGATCTGTGCTTATTCGTTTCAACTATGCTTAGAAACAACCCCAAACTCCTTCAGGGGTCTGCAGCACATTCCCCTGGCTTGCAGGTACAAGGCGGGCAGGGGCTGAAGTGCTAAACCACCCCCGCCAGCTCCTCACGGACCCAAACAGCGAGGCAGGGCTGCGAGCAGTGCCCAGCCACCCCTCTTTCTCCAAGGATCGGAGAAGCCCTGCTGCAGAACACGGACACAGTAGAAAACGTGACGGACACAAGACAAGCACTCTTCGCACCAGCCACCACGACAAGTGGCTGGTGGCATCTGGTTGCGACTTGTTTCAGATGCTGTCACCTCGGGTTATCGGGGCTCCCAAAACTTTCCCCTGCAGAGCGTGGTATGAGCTCAGGTCACGTTCCCAGGATTCCTACCTCCCAACTGCAGGAATGGGGAAAAAACAGCTGTGAAATACACCGCACTAGCAGGCATGAAAATGAGAAGCTCCTCACAAGTAATGGCACATTTTCTGAGTTTTCTTTTTTTTGGGGGTGGGGGGGTGGAGGGTGGGGGTGGGGGGGAGGTGTGTGCGGGGCGTGTGTTTTTATGGCAAAGAATGGTTCACGTCAACACATGTGAACATCTGAACAGTTTTTTCCGTATCCAACTCACTTGGCTGAACATGGTAGTTGCTAGGACAGCCGGGCAGGACGCAGTTTGCTACAAGAACTCTGCAATACACTCCCCCTTGGAGGGAGGAACAAGCCTCCCAAAGCCCGAGTACGCTGGCTGCTGCCAGAGTTTGCAGCTGGCAAGAAGCCTCAGTCTCCTGATACCAAGATGCTGATCTCATGATCTACTGGTTTCCTAGCAGCTGGCATGGCTGGAGGCGCGAGGGAGTCCCTCAGCCTGGAAAAGCATCCGCCGAGCAGCTGCCCAGTCTGCAGAGAGTGGAGGCCCTGGAGCCTCACAGCAAGAAACGTCGGTTTCAGTGAAAGCTCATCAAAGCTGAAACACTTCTAGGACAGCCCTACACGCCGTATGGTTTGGATTTGCCTGTGCAAAAGAGGCATTTTAGAAGATCCACGACTCGCTTTAATTCACACCTCACGGAGTGACTGTTGCAGGTTGTACGGTGACCCCTCACTGCTCCGGTTACGTTCACCTCACAGTTTTCAGGTTTTCTTCATCATGAAGGCACCTCAAAGGTGTTTAGTTTTTTAATCAAAAGAGATGCTTGAAGAACTTGATCATTGGTTTAGAGAAGCACAGATATGACTGCCTACGTATGCCAACTGGTTTAAAGCCTTGGGTATAGTCTGTATACAAAGCACCAGTGACGTTTATCAAGATTGACAGACAGAAGAATTATCTTACTGTTAAAAAATAATTCGGGTTAAAAAAATGAAAATAATTTTTATAATTCTTTAAGAATATTATTTTTAACTAAATTCAAACCCACTGAAGGATATACATTCTCAGAAAAAAAACAAGACTGCATACTGATACTGTTTTTTCTTAAGTTAGATGTTGACCAAATATATCTATTTTAAGGGAAAAATAGTATTTATATTTTTTTACTATTGTACTTCATATATATACACACATATTTATGGCACCATTGTAATAATTCATCTTTCCATGAAACGGATCTCAACGTGATTTAGCTATCAGAAGGCTAGTTAAGTATAATCAATAACGTACCTCTTGAAAGAGGGAAACACCCAATTTTAATGAAACTATGCAACTTGCACTATTGTAGGCTTACCTCATCAGGAAAGCAAAGTAACTAGATATATCTAGAAAGGATATACCTAGAAATAGCGTATAATCATCATCCAACATCAATCAATTCGTATCTGTCAACATACAGAGGGTTTCTGTAGGCTTGGGCTTCTGTAAGCTTGACTCAAGGAAATCCCTTCAAATTAAGACAAAGCAAGCATTTTAGCATTTCACACCCATACTGCAAAAGCACCTGTGCCTTTTGCTCATGGATTTGAGTCTTTTTTTGTTAGATGCTATGCGAACACCAAGCAACAGATGAAGCTCCTACCTCAAAGAGCTTCTGGCAAACTATTAAGACAAAAAAAACAGCAAATAAAATATGTCCTCTGTGATACACAGGACCTTGTCAGATGACACCAGCCAGCACGAGCCACCACAGCTAGGCTGCATGCACCAGGCATGGAATTAAGGTACAGCGTGCTGCAAAGAGCAGCCAGCATGCACAAACTACGTACGAGGAATTCCAAAGCATATAGGTCACTCATGCAAGATGGCGCAGGTCAAAGCTCAAGTGTGCCTATATGGAAGCCTGACAAATATACAGAGAGAGCCTGCAGCCAACACGCTCGTACGGCACAGGAGGTTCTGTATCAGGAAGGCAGAGAGTCACATAAGGCCTTGCAGGGCAGTTCCAGTACTTTTACTTTATAGAGGTAGAAAAAAAGTCAAAGCCACCAGCTAGAAAAGCTCTTTTGTGTTATGTGAATGGGAGTCTTTTAAATGCAGTAAAATCATTCTCCTACACCACCAGAAGAAAGCAAGCCCCATGAGATACCTGTATACTGTCCTTGGGTCCAGCAGCAATCATTTCTCCCTGCCCAAAACCCCAGTGAACCATCTGCTCTTCAAGCAAATGTATGTCCTGCTATAATTAACATACATTTTCCATACATTCTAGTGAAGCCATTTATTTTCCCAATGGGCAGCAACATGCTAACGTAATTGCCCTCAGAAAGTTAACTTCAGCTAAACCTCGCCTACAATGTAATTTCCCACCTCTTGGAGGCAAGCCTACAGCCCGGGCAAGTCCTGAACCCTATCTCGGGGTGAGACCTGGGCATGCCTCCCCCCAGCCTTGGTTCTCCAAGGCAATGAACGCAGGAATGTAAGGACCCACAGCAGGGCACATCCTCAATCTGGGCAATCAGAAGGCTCATAACATTCCTGACCCACAGCCTAGATGGGACCACGTTGACACTGTTTTGAAAATGATGAAAATACAGCTTTGCAGGGCAGAAACACCACAAATACCACTAAGGCGGGTAGTCTTTACACATGCTAGCAAGTGAGCAGGCACAGAGGTGCAATTTGGCAGAATGGGGATTTTCAGCCAGCTTGCCTTACAGCTTCAGGAAGCCAAGTCACATCATATGCCCTGCACAGCTTCGGGGAAGGCGAGAGATTGCCCAATTTCTAGCCAGTTTGAAAGGAGTCACTCACATCCAGTACTAAACAGCTAAGACTGAAGCGAACCTAAGGAAAGAAACTGTCTCCCTCTTCTGAAGTTCGCTGCCTGGGTCGCAAGCACCCTTTTAACACCGTTACGGCTTAGCAAGGTCTGCCGAGAGCCGCAGGCAGTGGCTGGTGCAAAACATTCTCTCTGGGGCCAATTTTAGCCCTTTAAGTCACGTTCACAGATCCACTAAGCAAGGTAAGAGATCCAGGTTGCTTCAGAGAGTGGAAACAGCCCTCTTACTCCTCCCTGCCACTCATTCTATCCCAACTTCGAGAACGAGATGCTGGATGGTGTTGCAATGAAGATCCATAGACATCAAGGTCCCCTCTTTGGAACAAGACTGAATATGGAAATACATTCATCTGGACCTTCATTTTAAAGCATAATACTTGCACAATTCCACATTCAATTATTTACAGCTTAGTTCTGGAAATAATCTGCTAGCCTTAGCCATTAATGTCTAAAGAACCTATTCAACTGCTTTTCTTTTTATACCCCACTAAAGCTGAATCAACAAGATTGCAGAGATGTCTGAGATCAGAGTAACTGCAGAGCTGAATTTAGCCCAGTGGTATTTTTGTTTAAAGGAAAAGCACAGAACGGAGAAACACTGTACTCTAAGTGGTTTTTGGACTGCACGAAGGACAAACTCATTAGGCTGAAAAGCAGTATTTCTATCTATATCTAGTAAATGTACGCATAGCACCTTAACCGGTTCGTCTGGAGGTTCCTTTAGTAACTACTGCTTTCTAAAGAGGCTTTGTTTAAAGGCCTTATTGCTGTATAGAAAAAAGGAATGTAGCAATTGAAATATATGGAAACATACGAAATGTGACATGCCAAAATGTCACATTTTCACCAATTCACAGCATTATGTCTCATTTCTTGCACAGTATTTTAAACAGGAAAATATAATTAATTCCTGCACCTGCCTCCTCTCCCCAAAGAGAACAAAAAATAATTTTAAAAGATGAGATGAAGGTGCTAAATACAATTCATAGGATCGCAGAATAATTCAGTTTGGAGGGATTTCTGGAGGTCTCTACTCCAACCTTTTGCTCAAAGCAGGGTCCGCTAAGATCAGATCAGGTTGCTCAAGGCTTTATCAGTTGCGTCTTGAAAAACCTCCAAGGACGGAAGTTGAACCACCTCTCTGGGCAATCTGCTTCACTGCTTGACTGTCCTCAGGGTGAAAAAAACCTTTTCCTTATAGCCAATCTAAACCTCTCATTTCAACTTACACCCGTTGTCTCTTGTCCTTCTACTATGCACTACTGTGAAGAGCCTGGCTCCACCTTCTCAATAACCTCCTCTAGAAATTATGGTGCTGCCATTTGGTCCACCTGAAGTCACCTATTCTAGAGACTGAACAAGCCCAAGTCCCTCAGCCTCTCCTCACCAGCCAAGCACTCCTGTCGTAGCCATCTTGGTGGCCCTCCTCTAAACTCATTACAATTTTGCAATGTCTTTCTTGTATTTGGGGATCCAAAACTGGACACAGTACTCCAGAGGCAGCCTAACAACTGCCGAGTAGAGGGGGATAATCAATCCCTCTACCTACATGCCATACTTCTGTTAATATAGCCCAGGATGCTGTTGGCCACCACCTTCACTGCCCGGGCACACTGCTGACTCATAGTCAGTTTGTTGTCTACCGGGACCATCAGGTCCTTTTCTGCAGAGCTGCTCCCCGGCCTGTAGTGTTCCAAGGCAGGGTTTCTTCCCATTGCAGGACTTGGCATTTGTCCTTGCCGAATTTCACAGAGGTCCTGCTGGCCCACCCCTCCAGCCTGTCTAGGTCCCTCCACGGTAGCTCTGCCCTTAAGTGTATTGACAGGTCCCCCCAGCTCAGCGTCATCTGCAAACTAAGAGCAAGCCCTCCATCACCTCCTCTGCATCACTGTCAAAAAGACATTCATTGACGGGTCCCAGCACAGACCCCTGTGGTACTCAGTCCAAGCAGACACATTATTGAGAACATTTCCATCTGGTACATCCAAACTCTGAGCATTTAATAAGCAGGCAGGATTCCAAGGCTTAAGATTACAAGTATAGCAGCATATCCAAATTTAACATTTAATCTAGTCATAGAAATCAGCTTTTAGGGTGGTATTTAAGGATTTAGCATTAAGTCTAGTCACCAGAGGTTTCCTTTACGGTCAGCAGAGAGAAAAAGAAAAAAATCAGTACAAGCTGAGGCCCAACTGGTTACACTGGTTAGCAGCTCTACAAAAAAAGGACTTCAGTACAACAGGGTGTTGACAAACTAGAGAGAGTACAGCAGTGGAGCATTAAATGACTAAGACTGGCACTTAAGCAGCTGGAGGTACTAGGAGACATGCAAGGAGAGGCTAAAGGAACTGGGTTAGGTTAGCTTGAAAAAGAGAAGGCTAAGAGCCAATTGCTGAATTCAACTAGCTAAATAAAGGCGAGTTGTGGAGAAGGTGGCACAAGAGTCTTCTCAAAGGTGCATGGGTAAAAGGACAGGAGACAGTGGTCACAAATTGTGATGCAGGAAATTCTGATCAGACATAAGGAAAAAAATTAATCAAAGTACAAGTGGTTGAGCACTGAAAAAGGTGTCCAGGGAGGCTGTGAACTCTCAAACCTTGGACATTTTCAAAACTCAACTGGATAGGCCCTGAGCAATCTGATCTAACTTGGAAGTTAGCCCAGATTTGAGCAAGGGGTTGGACCAGCAACTTCGAGAGCATCCTGCTAGTCTAAATTTTTCTATGATTCGATGAGAAAGGCCCCTTCACCGGGTGATTCATCTTGTCTTAAAATAGGTGTCTAAAATAGATTAGATGAATCATCATCTGGTGGTGCCTGTGTCTCTCTGAATATATTCTCCACTGAATACAAAGGCAACATAAGCTGACCAGCTATGATCAGATGTCTTAGAGTGAGATGTCTGTAAATTGGAAGAGGTGAGAATCACTGTTAGTGACTTGCAACCCAAAATGACAAAGTTCTTGCCTTGTTTATATATTACCCTTTTAGGGCATGAACCACTTTCTTAATAGCCAATCTCTTAATTGTGGGAGAGGGTGGACCCTCATATAACATCTAAAAATTAAAAATTACAGTAACCTAGAATTCGATCTACACAGTTAACTTAAATAGCTAGTTGCCGTATGAGCACTTCCCTTCATAATGCAATGGCTACAGTTTTATGATCGGGTACACAGATTATAATATGTAGTGGCTTTGTCTTTAAAGACAGCTGGATAATGAGAAGCTGACAGGACGTTTTTCCCTAGCATAAAGGTATTTCTATTTTGACAGCAGTACATGTCAAGGCCGTAGTGGATCAAGGAGAAATGGGTTTAAATGTTCAGGTCATGTAGAAAAAAAAATTTTTTTTAAATTATTTTATGGACTGTAAATGCTTTAAGAACACGCTTTAGAGCCATCTAAAGTTTTCATTGACAGAAAATCCACATATTTTACATGAATGAGTAGAAACAGTTGAAGTTCCAGGCATCTTTTTGGTATTTAGAAATAGTCTTTGGCTAGAAAACATTTCTTTCCTCCTTTTAACCTGGGAAGAAAGAAAAAGGGAGGTAGATAAAAAAGAAAAATGAAGTCTTTTTTCAGCCATCCACATCAGCAAAACAACTCTGTTTTCTTTTACCTGAAAAACAGAAGCTTAATTAGAAGTATTAAACTAATTTAAAAAGTCAGCTTAAGTTTGCTGATACTTTTCCCCTTCTTCTACCAGCTCTTTTCTCTCATGCTCTGCAACAAGATCGCATTAGCGCCCTGGAACCCACCCATGTGAACTTAATCACAAAACATAAAACAGACACTATTTATTTATTAAGTGTTTTGTTACAAAGGAAGGGGAAGGGTCAGAGAGTGTATAGTGGGATATACACACTTACTGAGGTCAACATTCATATTATTTATTAACTTTGGCTTGTAATTTCTTTGGTTTTCCTTCAACAGGGTTTTTACTTTCAGTAGATAAACCAAGAGGCATTTATCGAGTGTATCTACAGCAGTTTGAAGTGACAAAGCTTCCAAAGAATGCTGAAACTTTTTAAACGCACTTATTTATTGAGAAAGTAACCTAGGCATTCAACTCCCAGCAGTTAACTTCAACACAGAAACCCAGCCTTCCTTCTTTTCATGGTTAAGAAGCCATAGCAACCTGTATCTGTCACTCGAAAACTTACTGGGACACCTTCAGTCCACAGCCGCCTTACAGTCCTGTCAAGCATTCACATCTCGGGATCCATTTTCTGGGTACCTGGGAGTCAGCCGAGACGAGGCTGGCTCATGCCTTCGCCAGCAGACTCCGCTAGCCCACGCGGCAGGGAGCGGGTGGGCACAACTTCCCTGGTTGCCCGGCCCTTCCTTCGGAGAAGGTGACAGAAACCAGGATGAATGAGCGTATCCGGCTCTAGCTTGCCAAAGACAACCGATAAAGCACTCGACTGCATAGAGAAAAGCAAGAAACGTTAATGTATACAGCACAGAATTCATTCTCAAAAGACAATAATGTACTTTGGATACACGCAGCCTATCTGCAGCCACAGTAGAGATTTATGTTCTATAACAAGATTTTAACTACCAGGTATTTGAGAACCCAGGAGCCATAGTAAAGCCTTCCATTAAGGAAAAGGAGGTTTAACACATGCTATACTCCTATACTTCACTATGACTTTCATAAAAAACTTAGAGATACAAACCTTTCAAATGCGTATTTACTTTGCATCAAAATTCTCAAGAAAGACAATCTTGAATTTACAAAAGCAAGTCTATATCCTATAAAAGCCAACAAATAAAACACACCGGGACCCCTATATGCAGGGTCAAGTATTTGTTAGAAGCGTTACACTATCAATCACGTCATTAGCAACTTTTTACACGGGCAGACAGTGATAGGACGAGGGGGAATGGTTTTAAACTAAAAGAGGGGAGATTTAGGTTAGACGCTAGGAGGAAATTGTTTACTCAGAGGGTGGTGGGGCGCTGGCACAGGTTGCCCAGAGAGGCTGTGGGTGCCCCATCCCTGGAGGTGTTCAAGGCCAGGCTGGATGGGGCCCTGGGCAGCCTGAGCTAGTGGGGTGACCCACAGCATGAGGGTTGGACTAGCTGTTCTTTAAGGTCCCTTCCAACCCAAACCATTCTATGATTCTATGATTCTGTGATGTCTTTCACATTAGCATCCCAAAGGTTTCAATTCATATATGGCTTCCCTGTCAATGGATGAGCCTACATGCTCCAACTTGCAATTAATTTTTCAATTTTTACCCCAAACATAAAAAACCCATTCTACATAGCATAATAAAAACATGAATTATTCCTTTGCAGGATAAATTACCTCAGTGCACTCTTCTTTTCAGATCTACCACAGCAAAACAAGATGCTTATTCAACAAAATGCACTCCTGTAAATGCTTATGGGGAAACAGCAAAATCCTAGCCAACAGCATGTGTATGTCCACATGTGCATATTTTGTCACATAAGGTGAAAATTCAGGTTGGAATTAATGATCAAGGTGACAGAGTTAAGAGGAGCCACACTTGAAACCTGTTCACAAGTCAGTTTTATATTCAGACAGATAACTGCAGTGAGGTTCTGCGCGACACACATTCACAGCCTTGTCCAGCACTCCTCTTTTCCAGAGAGCTTACTGCAGGACACAAAAGAACATCACTTGCTCCTCATCCAGTAGCCTGCCAGCATTTCTGAATTAGCTGTTAACCTTATTAAAAAAGTAAAAAGTTAAACGGACTTCAGTTTTGCCAGAACAAACCCAGAGGGAAAGACAAGGTATTTATCATGGAAAGGCTGAAGGGTATTTTGAAGGAACTATGACAATGCTTACGAGGAAAGGCCCACGCGCTAAAGGTTTCTACAGAATATTATCCTCGCTATGAAACCTGCTAGACTAATTTAAAAGAAAAGCCATAAAAAGAATAATATTTTCTACTAAACAATTAATGTTGTCAAATAACGTCTACAGAACTGTATTGGTCACACATCTAATAAAGTCAGCATAACTTTTTCCTAAGGGAAATGGCATTTTTCCTACATATACTGAAAAGTTCCCTTCTCCATGTTCCAGAGATTCTCCCAAAGCCAGCTTCCCTTTCATTAACTAGATATCCAGCATCCAGCTGTTTGGTACATCGCACAGAGGAGAAAGTTCCCTGGCCGCAAAGAACGACCCAAAATTAGAGCACAACCGCAGAAAACTATGGTTGGAAGGGATGGGAAGAACAGGAGCAGCAAGTAACTTCTGCTACATATGCTTTGCTTGGCAGCAGAAACAAGGATGGGCTTTGTTGGGCACGCCAGGATGGGAGCAAGTACATTCTGAAAAGACGATCATGGTTTCGCCACGCAGCTGCCAAAGTCTATGAAACCACCTCACAGGTCCTCCTACCAGCCCTGCCTGCTGGGAAGTCACTCTACACGTCCCTGAGCAAGAGAAGAGGGGAGTGGAAGGACACGGAGACAATGACAAACACAGTTCCACATGGGAAACGGTCCCGTGCAAGCACTACCTCTCAAGGCAACCTCTTTGGCAGTTCAGAAACCAGCCTCTCTCTGTAACTGCTTCCCTGCCCCAGCAGTGGAACGTACTCAAAGACGAGTGCTCGTGCCCTGTTGCGACTTGGCCATCACTAAGAAAAAGCGTGTCCTAAGTATCTTTTAGTTGTAAGTTTCTGGGACAACGATGATCTGAACCAAAACTTAACAAAACTGTTAGCTTTTATTAGGTTCAAAACCAGTCTACACTGATTAAGAAGAGCGGATCCTATAGAAGCCTACGACAAAACCACCAAACCCAAGATTTAACATTTGACTGCTGTTTCAGAGCCACTACTGGAACCTTTAACATTTCAGCTATGCAAATATGAAAACTTTATTCTTTTACAGTTAACAGAGACCAATGCACACATGCTTATTCTCAGCAAGTACTAGTCTTTACTTCAGAGGTGTTCTGTTGGCTAATTGTAAAATAGGAAATGACTCAGTATGAACAAAAAGATTTCAGAGTCTGGGTCTTATTTTAGAACATTAAGATTTCTATATTGACACACACTCAGTACCATCAGATCTTATTTTTCTTTTGAACTGGGGACTATGAAATATTGTTTCCTACGTGAGAATGTGTGTAAGACGTCGGGTTTTAAAATAAGTTTGCCCATGCTTTTCCTGTAACAAGGCCAGATCAAAAACTGCAGGGGCAGGCTTTTAGAATTTTGAATGAGTTGTAGTCTTATGAATATCCTCAAGCATGTTCAGGCAGTCAGCTTTAATCCCACATTCTGGGGAAAATATTTTTTTTTCTTGTATTGTTTCTAGTATTTTGTGCTGACAGCTCTTACACTCTATTATATTTTGTGTCTACCCTGAAATGCCATCCTATTTTGTATGACTGGAGTTTTGAAAGCTGTAATTGATTCATTGTAACTACAGTAAAATCATCCTGTATTATGTTATTTTATGAGAAGTCCTCATTACCCCCTCCAAGGTGTGTGTGGGGGGGGGATCAGTTAGCCATAATTGGGGAAAAAAGAAGAGGAAGAAAGGAGGTGTATATGAAACTGCCTTTTGTCTGGCTCGGCTATGCAAAACTTTTTCCATCATAACCTCACAGATCAATAGAAAATCCAGTTTAGGACTTCCTTACAACTTCTAATTACTAAACATGAGCAAGATCCCAGTACCTGCTCTCCAGTGGGGACAAGTCTGTGATGTAACTTGAAATCAAAGTTATCATTGTTTTACTTCAGCAAATTTTACCAGTCCTGATTGTGACAAAAAGGACTGGCTCAATTTGAAAGTGAAAACATTTGTTTTATCAAGCTTCGGAACATAAAAGTGATGGAGAACCTCATTTATCAGACATATGAAAAACAGGTAACACTACTGAGCAACAGCTAAGTAAATACAACTGCCATTTATCAAAAACGCAGTGACAGAAAGACCAGCTTCAATCTAGGAAGGTATTTCAGAATGTAAAAAACAATACTTTGAGTTAAGAGGACTTCAGTTTTCTTCTTAAATATTGTTAAATAAGGGTTTATAGGTAAAAGGAGAAAAAGAGCCACCAGATTTCCAAAACCAGGGTCAAAACCAATCTGCGTGAAGTGCAATGGTGTATTGACTTTCGCGACCACCACTTGTAAGCACTGCTGACACACAGATAATAAAACACTGAAAGCACCTGGAAGGCACAGACTCAAGAGAGTAAAACGGAGACACAGAGCCATTCAGTAAAAGCTCTAGTGACTTTCAGACCAAGTCCCCGCTCTCCCACCCAAGCTTTGCAGAAATTCACATCTACACCAGACCTTCAGCAGATCTTCAGATGCACAAAGCGGGACAATGCTACAGCAGAGAATCCCAGAGTAACTGGGATAAAACCTTTAGATGTGTGATTTTAAAAATTTACTCTTGAAAACTTACAGAAACTTACGTACTTTCTAACGGGAGAAGGGAGACAAGTCAGACCCTCATGAAGCATCAGTCTTCTAAGAAAAAACTAAACATTACTCAAATGAGGTATCGCTTAACTCCCCCCAGCCACATGCCACTAATCACAGCATAGTAACTAAACATGGTCAGAGAGATTATAAGCCAGAGGAAAGCAAGAAGAAAAAGGTACAAAACAACCTAAAATTTTCCATACTACTGATGACACAATGAACTGAAAAAAAAGAGGACAGAAAACCAGTTTATCACTTATATTTGACTTTCCGAGAGCATGCATGCAGGCAGAATCATTTAACAATTAAGGGTCAAAGTAACTTTACACCAAAAGAGTAAAACGAGAACAGCTCTTTGACACCTCTCATGTCCTAAGAAGGCTTGCAGTATATGACAAGTACACGCTACTAATTCACACAGATATACGGAAACATCATTGTGCCAGGTTCACGTGGGTTCTCGGTCGCTTTAAAGCTTGGGGGCTGAATCATGTCAAAAACCCCAGGTAAAAATTCTGTTTAGCATCGATGCGAGATTTTAAACAGGAGCGAGCCTGAAGTTGCTCAGCTCAGCCCACGGGTTTCAGCTGAGCTTTCCGGCAAGCAGAAGCCTGGCTTAGAATGTGTAACACAACCAGCAAGTGGCTCAGGCGACGAGGAACCCCAGTGCTCCCGGGCACCGCCCGACAAAGCAGCTTTTCGTAGTAACAGACACTAGTGCAATCCAAAACCCTAAGGAAAGGTTGTAGCAAAAGTACATGTATAACCACATAAATTCCATAAACTCTACAAAATAGGCCTGAAGCGTTTCTAAGCAAGCTGTGAAAGGAACGGGATGCGTACAGTGGAACAGCGTAACATTTCATTAGATATTCCAGGACTTTTAAGACGATTGGCAAAAGTTGCAGAGCATGTTTCAGCCACTCCCACCCTTCAACATTTAAATAACAGTTTCTGCAATACACATATTCCTTCCCAAATATTTTAAAACAAGCAAGCAGGGACTGATTCAAAGCCCACTGAAGAAGTCAGTAAGAGTTCTCCATTAAATTCATTTACCAAAAAGCCCAACCCCCTAACACAGATGAGCTGCAGCACCCACCAAAGTAAAAGACAAAAAAACCTCACTTCCATCGTGCTTTGGAGATTACACCTTTTGAGCCTGGGGAGGCAGGACAAAGCCAGTTGCTATCAGAGAGACTGCTAATAGCAAGTCCATTTGGGAGCAATAAACAAGAAGACCCTCCTTCACTTTCTAGTTAAAAATGGAAGATCAGAACCATTTTGAAACCATTTATAATCTCAGCGGTCCTTTCAGTCCTCATCAATCAAAACAGACATTGTGCCACGGAATTCACACGCTCCCAACTAACACATGAATGCTTCTCGTGCATGCAGGGTCACTGTCTGTGCTGACTTACAGCACCAGACAGCACTTCTAAAATCAGGTTGGGTTTGGGACCACACCCCAACCCCCCCCCACCTGCTCTAAAATGGCCAGCTCTGATCACCTGCACCTTGTGTCAAGAAGTCAGATGCTGTGCCTCTGCCAACGGGAAGATAAAAAGGTCACCAGAGGGACAGCGAGAAAGCAATGGCTAAGGCTTAGGGGAAGAGAAGAAAAGAGAAGGAAGACAGCAGCATGTCTCCCACCCCCTTTTAAAAAAGGACTCTGGACACAGAAGCTTCTCTGGCGCCTCGTGACAGACCTGTAACAAAACGGTGCAACAAAGGCCGAATGCCTCAACAAGCAGGCAATGCCGAGCCCTCGTACCCAGGGTATTTTGCTCCCAACGCAAGTGATGTGGTAGGACAGAACAAAAGGCAGAAATGTTTTAGTAAAGATGTAACTTTTAGGGCAGAAACATCTTGAGGAAACCATTGCCATGCAATAGCACCAAAGGCAGCAACCGTTTCTTTAATGAACCTTTTCTTTTCCCCAATTCTCTCTCCCCTCCCCCACCAATGCAAACCAACCTGATAAGCTTATTCCCCAAGCCATTGCACCAAGGTCATCAAGAGTTCAGTATCAACCAAAATTACTAAACGTGAACAATAAGAATATTTACTCAAACCAGACAGGAGCAATCATTCTGCTCCAGAGTACACATCAATCCCCTGCTGATAGGTGTCAGGAGCTGCCCCTCTAATTCTGTTTCCCTACGTAAGAACTGCTTGCCTGTTCTTCCGGAGCATCCAAAACCACCTGAGACAGCAGGGTTACACTGGCTGTCCAGCATCAACTCTTCCGTCCCCGAATAATCAAGGCCTTTCCTCTGACCTCTCAACGACGACACAGTTTTTTCAGTAGCTGACTGCTCCCGGCAGCATGCAAGGGCAGCACAAACTGGGAGTTACGGACACCACCACCCCCTCTGGGTGACTTCTCCATAGCACCCAACTCTGACCTGGCAGTTTCCCACTGACCAGCGTTCCCTGCTTTGCAGGATAAAGCTGATGGGGGAGCAGTATGACTGCAGCAGAAGACATTACCCTAATGTGTCAGACTATCTAATAAGTTAAAAAAAGAATAGCCTAACTTCATGCTCAACACCTCTCTCTCTGGCTGTTCTTGGCATGCTATTTTTATATATATTAGAATAAAAAAAGTTTACAATGTGTTCAGTAAGCTGAGAGCCAAAGTGAGGCCATCCTTAAAAAATGCTCAGTTTCCTACTCCCAACCAACCGCTCCTAGACTAATGTCTACAACCAGAGTCTTACAACTGTAGGATGGATTTTAATTTTTCATAGATTTCTTGTTTGTTGCAGTGAGCTCAGATTGTAGAGGAGCAAATTCACCAAAGGCTGCCCTATAATAAGAAAAAAAAAACAAACCAAAAAAACCACACAACCAAAACCACAGAAGAAAATGATGGAACAATTTCTGAAGGACAGGTTGTGTTATACCTAGAAGAATTTAGGGACTGCATAGAAGATTTCCCAGAATGAATTCAATGCGCTGACCATGAATGAGGAGAAAGAACACAGCAGGTCTGAAAAGGATGATAAAACACACAAGAAAGACTATAGCAAGATAGAGTAACACCAAACTGATTTTGCTAAGACATACTCTTAGTTTGTCCAAATTTGATATATTTGCTTTTGCTCTTCTAGCGTATCCTGACTGAGCAGCACAGCCGTGAGGCAGTCGTAAAGCTTTGGTACAATCCTCATCATTCTTCACAATGATTCTTAAGTCATAGCAGCATTGGCCAAATCTTGATTTTTATGTATTCGTTAAGTAATCTAGCTAAACGAAATACTACCATACATGTCTGTACTTCATAACATGAATGGAAAATTCTGGATAGAACCGAAATTTCCTGACAGATTGTCAGCAATACCAGACTCTTGTCCATTGTGCCCAATAAATGCACAGACTTGACTGTTTTCTTACCGTGAAAAAAAAAAAAAATCAGCCCATAAAAAACAGTAAAAGAGTTCAGGAAGTACATTTCAATGTGATTCCAATACTTTTTGGGTAAATTAAGTCACAGCCTTTGGCCATAACACGACCCGAAGTATGTTGTAATGGTCCACAAATTAAGTGCCTTCTGTATGTTACGACTTAGGTATGTACTGCAAAACTTGGCTTCATCATACTTCAAAATATCAAGAAGAGAAATTTTTATGTCCTATGACAGAATGCTTTATTAAAAATAATGAGGTTTCAAGAACTTATAATATTTGCAGGAAAGAACATTTTGGCAGGGAAATACATCTTTGCAGCATTTATAGTTTTACAGTGAGGCAAGTTACATCAGCTTTAACCAAAAAAAAAAAAAAAAAAAAAATCACAACAAAACTCACCAGCCTACACAAATATGTTCAGGTCCTCTTTTACTACAACATCAACATGAGAACTTCCCTTGTGTATGCACATACACCAGCCCGACAAGTCCTCTCACACACACATCCTTTGACACAAACACTCCCGCCTTTGCATGCTTGCACACAAACACTGCGCTCACGTGTTAAGCTTCTCGCACGTAATCAATCCTCCAAGCTCTGGCGCCCTCTCACACAAACACAGACGTGCTTCATACCTTCTCCTGCATCAGAAAACCACGCGAACCATCTGTCACTACTTAATCTCCCAACCCAAGTTAGCCAAATGTGCCCCATCTCTGCCCCAGGCGCCCCAGCCAGCCTTTCTAGCAATACACGCCTCACAAACAGACCACTGGCTTTGCTGCTCCCTACCTAACGTTAATTTGTTTTCCACCCCATCTCTTCTCCTTCCGCTGCCGTGTGCCCCGCAGAAGGAGGACCTGTATTGCTGCTCTCCCCGGCAGCCGGGCCTCAAGCAGTCCAACGCTGGCCGCAGTGCAGACGGGGCCAAGAGGTGTTCCGCAAGGCGCAGCGTGCCACAAACTAGCCACTGAGACCGGTGGGCACCACGGCTTTCCCTCCTCGTTAATAACATCACACTTCACTGTCCTTTGGTCGACAAGCGTTTGGGCAGATGGGCACTAAGAAAGCCTCTTAAAAAAAAAAAAAAATCTAGTAATTATAGGAAGAAAAGAAAGAGAGCTACACTTTAAAACCTGGACTGACTCGACTCTCATTTCATAGGTAAAAAGAAGGAAGGGACAATTTTAATGTTTGGGGCAAACCCCTCAAAACACAGCCTCAGAGACACGAAAGCTTTGGTTCCAGTGTGTAAAAGACAGGCTGGCCAAAACACAGAAGAATAAAGACCGCTTTGTTGTTAGGGACCTCAAAAGTGCTGCTGAAGGCAGCAGGCTGGACTGGGAAGGAGCAGGATCAAAAGCAAGGCTTAAGCACTTTTGGCATTTCAGGGAACGTTACAGTACCCTCCCCAACCACTGCAGAAGGTTGCTATTACTCACAAAGGTGGTTAAACTCTATGAAAGACCTCTCCTGGTTAAATGGGACTTCAAACCGCTCCTCTTTCTCTCCCCAGATGCAGAACAGAAGTCCACATCCACCCTCCGTACCGGAGAGATCCCGCAGTACCATGGGTGGCGATACTCCCGCATGGGAGCTTATGCCAGTCCTGAAGAATTGGTACCAATTCCCACCTGGAGACAGAACCAGAACATAAACCTCAGCACCTCAAATACCGAAAAGTCTCCAAATTCAGGATTAAAGCACAGAGCTTCTGCTTAGCATAGAGTGGACCAAACCCACACCCACTCCTAAAAATGAGCCAACTCATGCTGGGTATTTTGTTCCTTTCTTCTCAAGATGGTTAAGTTTGTGTGCACTGTAAGAAAAGGCTTAGATGTATCCAGAATCTAGCTTTACCTAAATATTCACTTTATTATCGGGTTTTTGTTTTGATCTGCAAACTCTTTGAAGAAGGAACTGTTACGTGACTTCTGTTTGTACAGCATTTGGGATAACTACACCTACAGCAAAGACTAGGGGGTCCCAAGAAGATTTGGGAAAGGCGTCCACCTCCCTCTTTTGGGAAATGGGGCCACAGCTGGGGATCTCTGCAAGCAACCAAGTCATTCTGTTAACAAGTGAAAGAAAAATAGCCTACTGGGGAAACTGTCATTCAAAAGCCTGAGAACCATGCATTTCCAGCAGGACTAGCAAGCAGCCTTTCGATGTTACTGCAAAACGGGGAGTGTTTAGGCAAGCAAAAACCTCCAGAAGTGTTAAGAGAGCTCTGCGTATCAGACTTTGCTGAAAGCAAAGCCCCCAGAACTGCCTGCCTGTCTTCAGGACACATAGCAAGTGCTATGTGCAGAGGCATGAGCAGACTCCAGGAGAGAGGAACCTGTCTGCTCTGTGACCACCTGACCTCAGCGGAGATCCCATTTCTTCCCTGATACCAAGCTTCTTTCGTATTTCACACCACACAGCACCTCTCACCTAACTGTAGCTGGTCTCTGTGCCCTAGTAGAAACTAAATTGAGACAGAAAACCCGTGCAAGTAACAAGGACTATTAAAACTATTTGTGAAAAAAAATAATCGTATGAGGACTGTTAGCAGCAAATGAAAGAAATAGCATTCCACTTGGGACCACTCTAGTTGGGACATTTTTATTAAGCTGTTGTAATAAACCCTCATTTGGAATTGCGTGTAAGCCTGCAAGGAAAGAGATCTTCAAGAGGAGCTTCACTACAGAAAGCTATCAGCAAATGAAAGATGGTTGGACAGTGGCTAACCTCCAAATCCTCTCCTACCACTTCATTACTAGCAAAGTCCCAAAAGCTTCCACTGACAGATCGTGTACGTTTCCAATACAAAAGGCCAGAATGGAACCATTTCAATGGAGCAGGTTGCCCCAGGTGGTGAGATCATTTGTGAAGGCCGCTGCGAGAGTGTGCTCTTTGGCTTCAACCTAAAAATTACAAGTGAGTGGGCCATACGGTTGGCAAAAAGCAGGGAAAACATTTGCCTTTTACAAATTTACTAAAAACTTTGTTCTCAGCTTTCTTTTCGTTGGAACACCGTGGAAGCTGGCCCTCCTACCTAGCACTTGCGTGTTTGGCGAGCCTGCCAGGAAACACCAGGTAACATTTCTCAGGCTGTCTCTGGTTTCTTCTTAGGATACAAGAAAGACCTAAATAACGTAAGCTGAGAAGCATCTGGTCTTCTCTTTTCAAATGCCGTCCTGCCATGAACTGCTGACAGAACCTACCTCTTTGATCCCTACATACGTATGAAAACATGAAGGGAACAAAATCAATACAGGCTGTCTCTTCTCTGAAAGCAACCACTGCTCAAAGCTTTCATCGGTGATAGTCCTCCTCTAGCAGATCCTAGTGCTGGGAGATAGTTCCAGTAAACACAACAGGAGACATGTCTTGAATGTCCATTTTTATTTAAAAACAAACAATCCTTCCCCCCGGCCGAAATCCCTCCCCTCCCTTCCACCCCAAGGTGATCCAAAGGATTTTCCAAGGGCAAGGGGTTGTTTATACTGACTGCCTGTCGCTTAGACAAGAAGCAGGAGAAGTCAGTAACCTTGATATAAAACATCTGTTCAAGCTAACATAAGATGAATGGTCCACTACTGGAGGCAAAAAAAATCCTCCTCAGATGAGAAAAAAAAAGTTTGGGAAAACTCAAAAGCCAGACTCAAACAGTAACTGACCCCCAGACTAACATGAAGGTAGAACTGTCAAAATAGAGAGCGTGGATGCTTGCAACTCCTACTAAAGAAAGCCCACTCACAATAAAGATAATCTGGATAATTCACCTCCTGCAGTGAAAGGACTCTCACAACACACATAAGGTGTTTGAAATGCAAAACTTCCATGAAAAGACAACAGAAGATATTCGAATGCCATAGAAATTTATTACTGAAAAACATGTTCAGCAAACATTTAAAAGATTTATTACACACTATATTCAAAAGTGAGTATTGCTTCCAGTAACTGTTGCTTAGAGTCTCATGCCAGATTCAATTCAATCACCTTAAACACCACATCAAGAATATTCATACCAGGCCCCTCACCAGCTCAAGCAAGGGCGAGAACAGTGGATGAATGTTCATCCCAGTCTCCCTTTCCCAAGCAACATCAATTTGTTGCTCTAGAGTAGTTAAGCAAAGCCCAGTTGTACTGGCCAATGCACTACCTCTAACTTTAACAATTTTCTCTATGTAAGGATGTGGCTTAACGTCATATACCATATTCTATGCCATGTCAGCAAGGACAACATTGATTCCAGAAATAAAATTCTGTTCCTATCTATGCTCAAAGTATTTGCACTCAATAATTTAGATTTGGAAAAAGTTAAATGTCAATAAATGATCTAAAATTACCAATTTTAAGTCAGTTTTGGTAGGCTGAGAAGTCACCTTCTTAAAGAAGAAAAAAAAAAAAAAAAAAAAATTCTACAGATTCCTGCAACTAAAAGTATCTCTTCTGGCAGGTAGAGAAGTTCTGGCCTGCAGTTAATCAATACCAGTAGTCAAGCTGAGGAATTCTGGGTAAGAGAAAAAAGGGCAACCTTCCACAGAGAGGTTTCAGACCTCTCTGAAGCAAATTATTTTTATTATTACTACATATAGATATCACTCCACCCTTGGACTCATTTCCCCCATTCTTTCAGTACATCCTTGAACTCTTACTAAGTACCATCTGCTCCACCTGGATAATTCAGCTAGCTTTTCTGGAGTAGGTGCTTTTCATCTTCTGCTACCTGACAAATAAACTTCTAAGTTTAAGTTATTATTTTAAAATAATACAAATGCCCAAATGCAACAAACCAGTATAAGAAATAGCAGGATTCAGTCTGCAGAATGAGGTGGAGATGACACCAAAACTTACCTCTTTTTCTTTCTTCAGTCCCTAACCCCACTCCTTACCAAGTCCCAGATCTGACAAGATGGTGGTCATTCATGCTCTAGAAAGCAAGTTCTGAGCAGAGCAGGGTAGATTTAGAAAGAGGACAAGGAAGGAGAAGAGTTTCTACCAGGATGGAAAAGGAGGAGAAAGCAAGATGAACAAAGATGGGTACAACTACAACAACATGTAGGCAGCACAAAGACACATTTGGGTTTGTTCAGCATTGCCTTGTTGTCTTTGTGCTCTTCAGCGATTAGCAAATTGTGAGAGAGAATACCTGCTTTTACCAATCTCACTGAGCTGATAAACAGCTGAAAAAGTTCATAGCTTCTGACCTCAGCTGAAGAGCTGGTCATGATAGCGTAAGACCCACCATGTCTGGTCATCATTTAAATAAAAATGAGTGGAGACTTGCAAGACAAAACTTGACAGTTAAAGAACAAAAAGCTACCTACAAAAAAACAAAACAAACAAACAAAAAATCCCCCAACAACAAAAAAACACAAAAAACCCCCACAAGCCTAACCTAGTATTAATACTGTTTAGGCATATCAGTACAAATATTAAAAACTTACACAGGACTTTAGTAATAACTTTTGGAGTTTTACAAATGCCATGCTCCAGTCATATTCCATCTCTAATAACCCCCAGTACCACAGCTGTACAGTTCAACAGCACTTCTAACAGCACCGGCATGGTGCATGTCCTTTTATGCAAGGATATAAGGTAGATGAGGAGTTACTTAATGTCTCATTATTTTCTAATAAAATGAGAAAGGTTAAGAGAACTAAAAGTTACTGAAAAGCAGAGCTGTGCCAGCAGTTTCCAGTGACGACCTGACATGATTTTTCCTCCAACTGACATCCAAGTAGTTATGGAGTTTATATAGTCCAGCCCAGCACGCATTTCAAAATGAACTTTCTGTACCATGTGGTACTCCAGAGACATCTGGAGGACGGAAGAAAACGGTTAAGGAAAATCATTAGCTTATACATTATCATAGCACTTATTTAGGTTTTCTAAATTAAGCATAAACACTTGGAGAGGAGAAAAGCACAGTGTCCTGCAACAGAATTTGGAGGATCATTTTAGAAGGGAAAAACTAAAAAGGAAGAATCCAGCATGAAACACCAGAAATATGGTGAAGGGAGCTGTAAATTGAAGTCACGGCATTCCCTGTTTGGAATCTTTTCCTGGATTTCCATTCTCAATAAATCTGTGTAAAAATCTTCCTTGTGTCTTTATTGTAAGGAAGAAAATTCAACTTGTGTTCCAAGAGCCATACTGAAACCCCTCCTCATTTTACCTAGCACTACAACCAGTAGCAAAAAGCTCCACTGGTCAAACAAAACTCTATAATAAACCTGTGCTACTATAGCCTTCGCGGTGTCCTCAGTAACCCTCACCCAAGCCCATTATCTTTGGTAAATTTCCCTGCATGACACCCCCAAAACCCCCAAACAAACTAAAACAAAACAAAAAAACCACCAGTAAACCACTCTCCCTGATCACCAGGTGGGTTTTGTCTCTTTTCCACTAGATTTAGTGGGCAGCAGAAAATAAACAAAAAAAACCCAACCATCCTAAAACAATACTCCCTCATGGTAAACAAAAGGCATCTTTAAATACCTTCTGCAAGGTGCTTTAATGAGTGAATGACATTTTCTTTCTTCCTTCCTCTTTTTTGTTGGTAAGAGAGAGACTTTTCACAGCAGAATAAAATACTAAGAACGTTTAGTTTCTTTCAAAGAAAAGTATTTTCAAACAGGTAAAAGAAAGGATTATCAAACAAGAATTTCTATACGTCTAATATCATTGCTTTCAATAGTACTGAGTTTTGGTTTTAGTAAAAGGAGATGGGATATTAAACTTCGTGAAGAAGGGTCATCCTCAAACGGTAACACAGTGCAAAGGACCACCTTACCGTACCAGAATGAACCACGAGCTATTTCACAGTTTAATTTGTATAAACTAACTGGTGTCATTCAAGCTGAGTCATGACAAGCCTGCAGAGACTTGAACAGTCTACATGTATTTGGAAACAGAGGTCATCGCTTCGAAGGTCACGAAATGCCACGTAAGGCACTATGTGGTTTGCCATGACTACGAACATCGCACAACAAGGCGAGGCATTTTTTCTGAGCTTTTTTGGCTGAGAAGTCTTGAAGCAAAACATTCTGGCCAAATCCTGCTTGAGTCTGTTTGACTTTGGATATTTTTCTCTCACCTACACGCTCCATTCCATCCTGCCGTTTGAACAGCAACGTTACCGCAGAGCACAGATGCAGTTGACTATCACAGGGATGGGCATTTCTGAGGAAAAGGGAAATAGTATCAGAAAACTGCAAATAAGGGAGAAGGTAGGAGCAAGCAGACAGAACTTCCTTGCCCATCTTTCCTGCTCTCTTTGCAGGCCTACCAGAAAACACTCTCTGCCCTGTTTGCTGCTTCCCTTCTGTCAGTCTCGTGGTTGTCTTCGCAGGACTTGATAGTGTTTCTGTGAGGTAAAGAAAAACACTGCACAAAACCGGCTTGCTGGAGTACTAAGACAGAGAAGAGAAGAGTAAATAGAGGGAGATAAAGAAGGAAGAGTTCAATGACTTCAAACAAACAAAAAAACCAAACCCAAAAAAACATTAAATGGGCAATTTTAAAAATACAGCCCTGTATGCGTGTGCCAGATTTATTAGATTGCAGGCTCTTTGGAGCAGGGACCACGCAAGACAAGGTGCTTATTCAGTGCTCAAGTACAAGCTTGCCATCAGCTGAGGCTGCCGTTGGACATGACCTCATTGTAAAAACATTACCCTCAATCACAGTGGTCCTTGAAAATTCCCTCCTGGCTAGTTGATCCTTATTACAGATTTCACAGTAGCTATTAGGTATATTTGCATCTGGGGGGGGGGGGGGGGGGGGGGGGGAGAGAGAGAGAGGGAGAGAGAGAGAGAGAGAGAGAGAGAGAGAGAGAGAGAGAGAGAGAGAGAGAGAGAGACCTGGGGAGTTGCAGGGGGAGAAGTAAAAAAACACGGCTGAACAGATGATCTTTACAGTCCCCCCCTCCTGCTGCTAGAAGCTTCCCACTCAGCTTCTGCTCCTATTTGTTCATCTTTCTCTGGCAAGAACTACTCTTAACTGTGTTAATTTTCCTTTTTGTGGGTTAATGTTGGGTAACGCACTTGCAATTGCCCACAACTAATAGATTTCCAGTGATTGACTTTACTGCACTCCTGGCAGTAAGTAGGGCATATTCCTTGAACCAGGGTCATTTCAAGGGATTCCAGAAAGTACCTTCAGACATTTCATGGCTTCATTTAAACAGCTACTTTCTTGGTTCCATGCAGGGTTTTGAGCAGGAGGACAGCATCTTCACAGGGAGGTCACTATCCCCTAGAATATTCAGTGAGAATCATTTCAAGAGTTTGAACAAAGCATGAAGCATGACCTTTTTTCATTTATTTACTTAAGGCTAAACTTGGCAGATATGAAAATATCCAACTGTAGTTAGACAGCCATGATCTCAGCCTCTGGCTGTGCAAAGACATCTTAAATCTGTAGGTTCTGTGCAGATCCAGGGGATTTTTGCCAAAATGTTTCCTGAATAAAATTAAATATTCCTTCATGTTAAGCTTTACATTTTTTTCTTCCTCCTTTCTTCATAGCCTATTATAATCCCGAATTAAAAATACATAATGCTTTAGGATTAGTGGTGCTTATTCTGCAGTTTCCCGGCCAAAAATGACTGCTATAATTCTTTAATCATTAAAAAAAAGGTTAAGTGTCACACATACTCTGCCTTTAAAAACCAGTGAGGCACAGCCTATTCCTACTTACTCTCCATTTACCTGGGAGTGATACAAGGAGAAGGCGAGAAGACCAAGTCCTACCAAGGAAAAAATCTCGGGAGCACTCGAGGCCCGGGTTACAGTTGCAGAATGAATGGCATCTGCCAAGAGCACCCTGTAAGAAGCTGCATACCAGAAGCCCCTTGCATCATTAGCTGCAAAGGCCTCGATAAAGCATTATCTGGATGCTTTGGCTGTTCAAAACCCAGTAAAAATGTTGTATGCAGCATATAAATGTATATGTATAACTACACTGGTTTCTTCCCAGTGTTAATCCACTCCTTCCTTGGATTTAGCAGCTTCACATCTCCATGAAAACCTTTTCCAAAGCTGCACGTGCAGCGCTGGCAGAGGTGTGCATTTAGGTTTCTTTGCAAGTAGTAGCTAACCACCGGTTAGGACTGTGGCTTTGTGTTTCACAGAGCAGAGAGGAAAAGATGACTACCTGTAGCCTTCCCCGGCCTATGCAGACTAACTGCAGCAGGTCTGTCCTTCCCCCAGATGTGGCAGAGGAAGGTATGTGGCTAGGTCACAGTTGTCTTCCTGTGTACTTTTAAATCTGTGGAGCTGTATGCTGCCATTGTTGACGTGCCAGCTGCAGGCCTTTCATCTAGCCAAATGCTTGTGTCTCACGTTCACCTTCAGCTCCTTGCCTCAATCTCAGCATGTGGTTCTTGCGTATGGCACTGAAATCCCAAGTATCTTCCAACTTCCTCACGCTAAGGTAAGCACATACAGTTTGCAACTAATGGGCTACGCAAGTCTAAGGACAAGTCGTGTAACAATGATCACCGTTCAGATAGGACCTTCTGCAGAAAAGTATCTGGATCTTAAGAATTAGCCTGTTTCTGGTACCATGACCAGAACCCAATGCAGTCCATTTGCTTCAAAACCCTACATGGGCCACAGCACCGTCTCCTGGAATCAGAAGTTCCATTGCAAGAAAATGCTGCAGTTCTTCACATTCTGTAAAAAGAACAAAACAAAAAAAATCCACCAACATCCCCAAGACACTGAAGGCAAGGGCCTTCCATTAACCAATGCAAAAGTTGGCCTGTGCAACATTTCTTGCGTTTCCAAGAAGGAACTGAGCTTCATAAGCAGCCAAGCCTTCCTTACACTGAGGAAGAAGGGCAGAGCAGAGAGAACTGCCCACAGCTCCCTCCATACAACCGAGGATGCTCTTCATGCCCTGCAGGCACATTCAGCTGTTAGTTACCGCTGCCCAGACAAGCCATGATACGACTCCGTGAGCCTGTTTTTGGTCTGGCCTTGAAAGAGACTAGAAGCACTCATGCAGTCTTATATAGATGGCAAAAAAAGGGCTGAAAAGCAGCAGGAAGGCCACTTACTCAGTTGTTTCTTGACACCCTCTAGGTGTGAGGACTCCTAGTCCCATTTCTGGCAAGGTCGCATAAAATTGCAGCCACCTGTAACTTACTTAAATTTTTTCCCCAAGGACACCTGGAGAACTTGCATGGGCAGTTAAAACAGAGACCTACCATCTGATCTTACTCATTTTCAATCCTTAGTTACAAAACATAACATTAGAAAGTGACTAACAATATACAGAGCAGATCTGCAAAGCCTGAATAATAATTATAGACAGCATAAGCCCATCTTGGCTGTATCCATGCTAAAGGAAAAATGACAGAAAAGTAACGCAGGTGAACAAAGACTAAAAGTGAAAAATAAATCGGACTTTCCATGGGCAAGGTCTAGAAAGCTAACCTGATCACGAACAGAACAGTCAATTTGGTTATCTTGCATAGATATTAGTTTGTTATGCTAACCTAACAGCTACATAAAGGTTAAGACAATTGCATAAAAATGATTATGAAAAAGGGCTATTCTTGAAGGTAGTGTTCTTCTGACATTTAGCCTATGCTCATGCAGAGGTTGCCTTCTCCAGGTGCCTTGACATCTTCGCTCTGTCATTTTTCTACCTTCATTTCTAAACTTAAGTAAGCCTTCCCTTGAAGGCTGGATGTCTTAGTGCTTTCCAAGCACAATCTGAGGTTTATCTTTGTTTCCTCTCTCATTTCTTATAATTATCATTTCATGCTGCTGCCATGTATGACGACTCCACCTCTGATCCATATTGTACTTGTTTTCATTTTTAATTTTCCTGTATTATGCCTGGGCCCAACACTAACTGAAAAACAACGTAAGAATCAATCTATTACCAACTGCCCCTCAGCTGAGATACGGTACTCAACTAAAACACAGCGTGGATGGCTTTAATGCAGCTTGACACCCGAAATACAGCTGCTCATTCCACATGTTAGCAGACATACTAGGAATGAGCTTAGGAACACAAGCTCAATTGCTCAATGTGTGGGCACACCTTAAATGTCAACATTATTAGCCATCACACTGTGACTGAAGCGATACACACAAACCGACTGTATTCTAGCCCATGCAACCCAGACAGCATCCCTCTTCTCCTCCTCCAGCATAAAGCCACAACTGTTGCTCACTGAGTTGCCAAGGTTCCTGCATTATCACTAGTAACTTAAAAACAGCATTACGCTCAAATGGTACAAAAACTTTAAGGCCACATGGTGGAAACACAAAGGGACTTTATTAATAAAAGGTGCTTCGTTAGAGATGATTAGAGTCTCTGGTTTTGCATATTAATAACACAATGCCTTTAAAAAATAAATACACCTGCATTTTCATGTCACTTGGCTTGTGCAACTCTCCTCCTTTCCCATATAGAAGCTCTGGACTCAGATATGTTCAGAAACCACGGCAAGGTGGTATCATCAATAAAACGCAGCCTCCTGCCAACACTGCGTGGTCCGGTGAATGTGGATGCCGTAACAGGGAGACCAGGACTCTCCCCTGTACATTTCATAGTAAGGGTAGTTACGCATTCCTTGGCTGATCAGGAATAGGGAAGCAGCTTCATTTATTTATTTATTTACAGAAAGAGAAGAGGGGCTAAACAAGCAGAAACGATACAACACACTGTTCGTATATCCAGGAGATTGTCACAGATTTTCATTCTGCCAGGAACTAAAGGAAACCTGCAAAGTTTTTACATTTTAATCTCACTTCCTTTATAATCCTCTCACCTTTATGACTCTCCTCCCTATTTAGCTTTTTCTGCAAGTTTTAGAAGGCGTCCTAAGCCAAGAGCCTTTCTTCTGTGTCAGCCAGGGTCTCCATTACCCAGGCAGCACCTCTACAAGTCAGGGGAGCACCTGAGGCCAGGTGAGGGCCGGGGTCTCCAACAACTAGTCCTAGTCCCCTCCGGGAGGCCACTCGGACTCACTCCGCAGTCAGGAGGAGGTCTCCCTTGAAGATCTTTTGCAGGGCCCCTCTCTCCCCATTGACTTTCTAGGTAGGGAGACAGTAATCACCAGGTGGGGGCTCAGCCAGCTGCACAACTCAACTCCGTTTAACAGCAGTTGCCACCTTCAGTTGACACTTACTGGTACACGGGAGTATCACCGTCCGCAGGCTGGGGCCAGCCAGGAGGATGGGCTGACATCTTGCATTTACACCCAGACGGAAAGGAAGCTACAGCACCATCATCGCAGTAACTATCCTACAGCTTCGTGGAGCCCAAAGCAGAGTCTCAAATAGTTATCACAGAGCTTCAAGAGATGCTTCTCCAGGAAAGGCTGGTTATTTAACCGAAGTCCCATTTTTAAAAGTCACTCAGGAGGCTTCTCCACTGCTTTTCACCGAAATTTCAATTTCTGACTCACTGGGCGTTTTTATAGCATTACCATACACGCTACGTGACCAGCATAGCTGAAATACCTAAGTGCCCACAAATAATTAAAAAGTCATCTCCATTTTTAAAATGTTTGGATAAATTTATTTATAGGGCAAGTCAGTAATTCACACACAGTCACACTTTCCAACCAAAGCAACTATGTGAAGTACTTAAAATATCACCCCTTTCCCTATGGCTCTGCCTCATGACGTCAGTTGGGATAGCTTTTTTCCCCCGAGAATGCAGACAGTGACCTCACATCTTGCTAGCAGCAGCTCAGAACCAAGCTGTACTAGGCAGTACTGCACTGCTGGACAGAAAAGTCCTCTCCTATGTGGAAACACCGACTCAGCAAAACGCTCAAGTGTTAGCCTTTGTATTTTACTTCAAACAAGGCTCAAACTTATACCCAGGCACACGCTAACATACCCTTCTGAAACAAACGGGAACAGAAAAGCTCCTCAAAAGCCTTTATGAGACAGTGGATGGGAAGGCAAGTCAGCAACAACATCTGAGGAAGATATTTTTTCCATGGAGCGCTTACAATGCTATTTCATAGCATATATACCTTGTCCCTGCTCTCACTTCCCATTTTTGAGTTCTCCTTAGCTTCACATACACTGAAGTGGGTTGGTAAAATTGTCTTCCTTTTCAGCATGTTGAGTTTGATCCTCTGGAAACAAAAGTTAGACCTCATCCATCGTTCACAGCATCTGGAAGGCAGATCCTTGACTGTCTCAGGAGAGAAAGATCAAAAATCAAAATCTAACACAGGAAACTATCAGCAACCATTGAGCTAATCAGCTTTGGAAAACGTGGTTCCTTTTCCATTAACAAAGTTCTTACAAAGCTGTTGCTACATTTCTTTTTCTTTTTTTTGGTGACACAAACTTTTTCCTCTGAACCGAGTTAAAAGGATCACTTTTTTCTGTGCTATTACAGTATCAGCAGAAAACCCAAGCTGTACAATAACTCCCTTCTCTTTCCCATGCCCTCAGAAATGCATAAGCCTCTGTTGCTAAACACCTTAACTCCGAGCAACCAGATCTTCCAGAGTGGGATCCAGAGACAGAGAGGGCTTGTTTGTCTCAGGGATCAGAAGCTAAGTGGAAAGAAAAGAATGGCCAGGACACAGAAGACGGAGAGAAGTAAGTACGGGAGAAACTGAAGCCTCAAATCGCACACACAAGGGAAGAACTGCTTTGCTTTTCCACTTATGTCGGAGAAACATGAAGCTCAGCAACTGTGTGCAGAGCTCAAAGGAATCCCAACAGTTACTTGCATGATAAAACAACAAATGGAGTAAAGACTGTAACTTTAATTGCATTGATGAAGACCGCGTATGGGGGGAAAACTCTAATTGGGAAGTTGGGTTCAATTCTGATTTCCATTACACCAATGTAAGCCTTGAATAACAGGACAGAACTTGGTTTCCTTTGCCTGATGATCCCAAATTAAGATTTAATAACAATCAATAACTTAATACCAAAGTTCAAGACAAACATGAATGCTAAGTGCACACACAAATCATCTAGTATTAGAAAGAGTAGTTTAGTATAAACTGCCCCCCCTAGTAATTACTAGGGGAGTATCCTTTGCGTAGAAGTGACCCTCAAGAGGGCTTTGGTTAATAATAACTAAGACCCTCAAAATCCTGCGAACACTTCCTTCTGCACACAATTAACTTTTATCCACGTGGCCAGTCCCATTCCTTTGTATTCAAAGAAAGTAATCATGTCTTAAAAGTTACTCTCGGGCAGACAGGAGTTCAGCTTCGCCTCTGGAAGAGTTCTGCAAGTTCCCTCTTTAGATACCAATTTTGTAAAGCGCAGAAAACTCTGAACCGTCACTCACATTTGTGACAATGGAGACCGTTCAGCACTCTGAACAACTGGACCACAGAGGAGGTGGAAGAAGAAATGCATTTATTTATCTTCAGATGCAATCCAAATAGAGAAAGAGCAGCCCAGTGAGAATTTAGAGATTCTTCCTTCCTTGAATCCATCATGCTCAAAAATCTCTGCAAGAAGGTTTCCAAAACACTGTATTATACTATATCCAGGAACTGCTGGATAATTGTGAGCAGCATTACTGAATAATTTAGGTAAAATGTCATGTTGCATTTGGTCCTGACAAGTGTCCACATTGTATTTGTTTTTAAACCAACACCCTCTAATTTTACATCTTCCACAGTAGCTTTCAACACATTCATAGAAAACAGCGATTCACAGAAAACAGGATCCCTCTTCAATTTTTTTGTGCTACAATTCTGAGCAAAAGGGTTATTGCCAGAAGGGAAGACCTCTGCTTCAAATGCAGCTGAAAAATATCTGTGCCATTTGACTTGCACTGAAGCCTGAAAGATGTGGTCAAAACACAGGCGACATCTGCTGAAATACAGTTGTCCACATCCACGCTAGATGTTTGGACTACCTTTATATTCAGCTGGCAGAAACAGCACTTCTCAGATGTGATTCTGCTGACTAAATGTAGACTTCCACTTCAGGAAGAGATGAATTGCTCCCTAGAAATGTTCTGCTTCCTGACTATAAAGGGAGTCCAGAGAGCTGCATTTCAACAGGCAAATCCCCCCTTCTCCATGCTGGGTATCGCACTGAACAACCATATCTGGCTTCTCCACCAAGACCCTACCAGCTTTGCTGGAGTTTCTGCCACTTAGACCGGTACAAGTAAGCCAGTGTAGTTACCCCAGGCCCCGTGCACAGCCAATGGAAAGAAAGGGGCATCTCTGAGAGGCAATTCAGCTCACAGAAAAATCTGAATTCTCCCCAGAAATGCCACTGTGTCTCCACAGATGATGGGAAGGAGCCAAAGGAGCTCACCCCTTGATAAGGTGAAGCAGTGAAGTGCCTTGAGTTAGACAGCCAGGTTCGGGCTCTCATTGTTGAGAAGGTGGGAGATGCTGAGTACTCTCACCCCTTATCTCCTCTCCACACCAGTGAGGCTTGAAATGTATAGCGTCAGACCCCAGGATAAAAGGCAAGGTTGCAGTATGGATTACAGAGTCCTTCATGAAATACTTTGAAGGAAAGTAAAAACAAAACCACACCAGGGAAGTTTGAAAAAATCTGTATTGTGGCCTACATAGTGTCTGTCCACCCACAGCTTTGCCAAGTGAGGATAAACAAGAGCTGAATGAAACTCCGCAAGCGCACGCTTCAGTTGGCCAAATATCCAACACAGTCTGGAGCAGCTAAGAATTAGTCTGCACTCTCTTAAGATTTAAAAACAGAAGTGCAGACCCTCAAAAGGGTCCGAGATTCATCTGTTAGCCACGCATGCCCTCAGCTGACCAGGTGACACAGGGACGTAAGATGGCAGACGCGGATCCAGGCTCCCACACGCTTGCGCTTCTGTCACCGAAAGAAGTCACCTCGTTAGCCGAGGACAGCAGGACTTCTGCATTCGACTTCTGCAGGAACACAGGATTTGGCAGCCTCCAGAAATCTGAGCTCTCTATTTTTCTTCCCTTCGTTTACTAATGCCCATTTCCCCTTCCCCGCCTCCCTGCTCCCAATGCACACACATTTTAATGCTAAAACCTGGGAGCTACATGGCTTTTCCATACTTCTGGGCAAATATTATACACTCTCCCTCCAAAGTAGCAAGTATGCCTTCTCCACAGAGGTAGTAAACCTGCTGTAAGAGCACAGTGCTTCATAGCGAAATACTTCAGATTAATCCCAAAAAATTACCTGCCCATCTCATGCCTTAAGCAAGCTTTGCATCCACCATCTCACACAAAAATACACTCCCTACAACACTGTGATACATTGCACACTCTTAATGGTTTCTACAGTTACGTAGACACAGACAATGTAATTAACAAGCAACATTCCTCCCTGTAAAATAGGAGGGAAAAAACAGAATAAAAGTTCACAAAAATAAATTTGAGCTCAATAATAAAACTACACTTTTAATTTGATTTCATCATTTACTGTGTCAAAGATGATACAAGCCTGGATTACCTAGGTGCAAGCACAGGTTTTCAACCAGTTTGATTTACAAAATACCTTGTGTCCCCTTACGAGGAAAATGATACCTTATTTACTTTCTTCAAATACACATCAATATTTTATTAAATATATTTTCAGTCTCCATTTCATTTTTTTTGTACACACTGAAATAAAGAAAAAACAATCCTGTTTTGAAGTTATATTTTGTTTTCTGTTCCTTGTTACATAACCAGAAGTGTTACAGGAAATACTATTGTGGAGTTAAAAAAATTAAAAAAAAAAAGAAAAAAATAAAAAAAGAAAAAAAAAGAAAACCAGGCACACATTACTGCATCACAATAATGTGTAAGGTGCTCCTACACCCACTATTGGCATAGATGTAAATTAAAATTACATGTAATCTATAGCCAACTTTCAGGTCTATGCTGAATGCCCTGTCTGTGTTTAACCTCCTCCATTGCTGACAAAGAGGTAAAATTTTCCAGGTTAGTAACAGCAAAATTCCACATTGCAAAAACATTGAATGATGTCATGCAAATAAAGTCATTCACAGGGTCTGAAAATGTCCCTCCCATGTCAAGACTGGTCTTACGCAGAGAAATGATAAGAAAATATGAACATGGATGGATCTTATTTTCTTGTGGGAGAGCCAAGCACTTAAAAACCAACAACCACATAAACCCTAAGCCATATCTTTTGAGAGAGATGGTGAATCACTACCAATGCTCCTTTCTAATGAAACCAGAAGAGCACACCAGCCACTGTGCTGGAGACATTTCCTTGCAAAAAGCAAAAACACCCATGGTGGCTAGTGAATTTCACGATCTGGGTGACTTGTGACAGGATGATCCTTCACATCCTTTACAAAAAGGGCCACAGACTCCATGTTGGAGAACACACTCATTCCATCCCTCTCTGCTCTGCGTACACCTGCGCAGGCAAAAGCACCGCATTTCTGAACTCAAGCACGCACAGAGACATACTCACATCGTCACCCGAACCCACCACACACCCACCATCTCCCACCGTAGCCTCCGGAGCCATTTGCAACAGCCTGAAACACTGCTCCGAGTCCAACCGGTATTTTCCTCTCCTTTCTGCATTACAGCCCCAAGCCCAGAGCCCGGTAGCTCAGCCTGGTTCATCCGGGCCCACTTAGTTAAAATAAACACAAAGGAAGGGAACCCACTGGGCTGGCTGAACAACAACAAGACATTCGGCAGCAGAACTCCCTCACACTTGTGAGCATAGCTGATTTTACACCACTCGGCTGCTACACTGATATTATCTTGTCAGAAAGTACAGAGCAGCTTTCACCACAAATACTTGGAGCTTGAAAATTACAGCAAAGCACCCAGGCTGGGGAAAAACCAACTTTAGCTGGATGCAAAGTGCGCTGCAAGTGCAGCATCTGAAGCCTCAACATGACGCAACCGAAATCGTACTAGGGACGGGGGCTTGCTGAAGGAAGCTGGACCCACGCAAAACCACAACGTATGTATTGGGTGCCTATAGCTCATTCGCTGCCCAAGCTGGGAGCGCCCTGCAAACGGATTTACACAAGCTACAAATCAATGAGGCAGTGTGGCTATGCCCATGCCGGCGACAAACCGCAGTGGGGAAGGGAGCCTGGACTGCTCCGCAGACCCACCGCCCGCCTCCCACACCCCCTTCCCTCTCCCCTTCCCCTTGCCCCCCCTTAACCCTTCCCCTCTCAGGAGTTCAGTGTCGGTGCGGCGGGCACAGCCCCGCAGTTTTGAGCCCAGTGATGGCAGGGAGCAGCCTGGCCTAAACACCAGTTACCCCGCTGTCGGTGGGCTGCCGGAGGCCAGCCAGGCTGGCGTGCCCCTGCGGTGGGCTCCTGGCTGCCAACCGCCCGGTCACCTGCAGGCCTCTACCGCCCTACCTTGCTCCTCGCCGGCCCCAAAGCAGGCTCTGGGGTCCTCCGGGGGGAGCCGGGCTCCGCCGCCCTCCAGGGCTTTGCGTTTCTTCGACATCTGGTCGGTGTTTGGGAGTTGAGTTTCTCTCCTCTCTCTCCCGGGAGATGAGTGTATGTGGAGAGAGAGGGAGAGTGTGAGGGAGAGAGACACGGGGAGGGAGAGAGAGAGAGAGATTGAAAGAAATCGCTGCTTAAAGAGAGGGGAAGAGACTTTGGAGTGGCTGGAGAGCAAGTAGGAGGCAGGGACTAAGTGGAGAAATCCTACAAATCACAATCCCATCAATTCAGCCCCACGTCCAAAGGGGCTGTTGAGGTCTCCCCCTTCCTTGCTCATTCATCTGAGTGTGTGAGTGAAAATTAAAGAGAGAGAGGCAATAGTCCTCTGCTGTTTTTCCAATGTTAGCGGGTGGTGCTTTGTTTCTGGGGGGGGTGGGGAAGGAC
>JAVKLA010000081.1:38654823-38703189 GCA_034782735.1 Sagittarius serpentarius
AAAGCACAGCCCGGCTGTTAAATCACGCCGCCGCCTGCTCCGGCCCACGAGTGCCCGCGCTGCCGCTGCGGAGCCTCCGGGCTGGGCCGCGAGCGGGCGGGCGGGGAGAAATCCGGCGCCGGAGAGGGGGGCCGGGGGTGGCGCGGGCGGCGGCAGGGAAGGGCCTCGGGGATGCCGGTCCCCCCCGGGCGCCTGCCTTCGGTCCTCCGGCCGGGCGGGGGTGGGGCTCTGCCCGGGCGGCTGGCCGAGGCCTCGCCCCGCGAACGCCAGGGCCTCTGCCCGTCCCCGAGCGGCTCGCGGGGCCGGCTCCCGTTTGTGGGGTGCGCCGTGAATGCTGCCTGCGGCCCTCTCTCGGCACCCCCAGCCCCGCGCTTAGCGCCCGGATTTTTTCCGTCTGCGTCCTGCCAGGGCTGGGGCACGGCGTGTTCGGCCCCCAGACGATTGCGTGCAGTAAGTGGCTACTGGCCCAAACCGCTAAGCCAGTCCGTTGCTGGAACAGTTTTCGACACTGGTGATGTAAGTGGCACCGCTGCAAGCCCGAATCGGGTCCGCTGTCTGCTGGAAGCACTCACAAGGTGCCAGGTTCTTTCTCTTTCCAAAGTTTACCTTGGTGAGAAGGCAAAGAGAGCGAACAGGAGTGCCGAGCAGGGAGAGGAGGCATAAAGCCTCCCTTGCTAGCATGGATGTTAAATTTGGCATTCATGATGGCCTTTGATGTACCTGTTATGATAATCTCCCACACAAGGCTTTGGTAAAATTTGGCTGCATAATAAAGGAGGAGATGTTCAAATCATCAGAGGAGACACCCGCTTTCTTACACAGCCTGATTTAGCAAGGTGGGGGTTTTGGTAAATGATTTCTGCAGCGCCTCAGGACCTAGTAGCACATCCGTTTCCTTCAGAGACACCCTAAAAAATGTACAGAGACCAGAACTGGATGCATTTGTCTGGCTTTAGGAGCAATCCTATGCTACGCTGTATTTCACTCTATCTTAAGTACCACATTTCTAAATGTGTTTTTCACCCACTCAGCACACAGAAGTCACGATGTATCTATCCCAATATGAGACGTTGCTTTATCCCACGTCTGCGTTGTGGGACGTTCCCATCAAGATCTGTCTTTACACAAGAGTTTCCACTGAATTACTGCCATGCTGACAGAGCATGTTTTTATCATGGAAATCAGAGATGGAAATACGGAATAGATCATCTCCTGGGGGTAGGATATGGGGTGAACAGGATAATTCCATAAACAATAGTCTCTGTACCAAGCCAAACTTTAAGTCTAACTCCCTTTGGGATTTTATTCCATCCCCTCTCTTAGACGTTGCCCAAGCAAAGCTTTCCATCCGGTCACTCTTAAGCACTCTTTTTTAAATTTCTTCACACTACATACAAGATTTGGACCATCTCAAGGAGCTACCTTCTCCATGGCTGAACTCTTTGACATGGACAATAGGAGAGAAGGAGGAAGGAAAAAAAGGGAAGGCAGCAGCAGTTTCCATGTTCTGTACCAATACTGGCTTGCTTTACTCGCAGCCTAGAAGTGATTCTGCACCTCACGTCTCTTTGGGACAGTCTCGGAGGGAAACGGAAGAAGGGGAGAAGATGGCATGTTGCTGGTTGAGTGGACACAGCCCAGAGGAGAAAAGCAAAGAGAAAGCTTTTGGGGCGGGATAGCACCAGTCTGAAATAAGTTACCAGTGTTTGGGTTTTCTTGATGTATCACCATTATTTACCAATCTTTTTTTTTTTTACGTAAGAATTCTAGCACTTCCCACTCCCACCTCCAGATGAATGCTGCCTTCCATCTCTGCCTGGCACTGTGATTAGATACCCCTCAGGCAGGCCCCAAGGCAAAAAGTCAAATATGGTACACGAGAGCTCTGCGATTAGTTCATTTTTAATGCTCTGAAAAGTAACTAATTTCTATGCTATTACTGAAAGGCTACCTGCTTTCAGTGACTTCAGTAATTTCTTTAGGATAGGATTACATGAACTGTTTTCTTTTGGAGGACTTACGTCGCCAGACTTAAGCAAGTGGCATTCAGTATATCAAGTCCGAAGTCTTTTCATCATCAGAAGAGAAGAAGGTCCGGCTCTAAGACTTGTGAAGGTAAACAGGAATCCTTACACCGCGTCCGGTGACCCCTCACTTTGGGGTTCCAGAAGCAGGCCTTGGGACCTGGAGTGGAGGCCCTACTAAACACAGTTGTACTCAGAGATAGACTTGAAGTGTCTTCAGACTTATGGAGCTGGGCTGGGTATTTGCCTCACGTGAGTCAATAACCGAAATCATCAGGCAAACGACCTTCAATAAATACAGCTCAGTTTGCAAACACTTTGCTTTTTGCTTTATTTTTTAAAGCATTACCAGCCTAGCCTGTCAATCATGTTCACAAAGGACATTCACAGCGGTTTTCAGGGACTAGTCAGTCTGAACGCAGCATATTTTAAAGGGATATAAATTAAAAGTTCAGAGGGGACAGGAATAGCGTTGGTTAAGACAAACTTGCCTCTGTACAATACACACAGCACAGACACAGCAAGTAACCAAACGCAACAGTCCTAAGACCGAGAGAGGTCTTCCATTGCAAGTTTGCTTTCTCTTACTTTTTTCTCACATGGCTGACAGTTCAGAACTACTTCACCCAGCAAACGTAACCAAAACTTAATGAAGAGCACAATGAGAGAATCAATTCTCTTTCATGCAGTGCCATACAAGCAGTTCGTAATTTTTCCCTTGTATGTCTTTATGAGGTGACTTATAACACAGTGTTCCAGATACTGTAGACATCTGTATCATTAAAGCCTAATTCTTGCAAAAGGCCTCTCCCCACTCAAAGCCATTGTTTTGGGACGTGTCGCTGAACTGTGAATACACTCCTGCACATCTTGACAGAATCTGTAGCATTTGTATAGCATTTGGTTTTGTCTTCAAAGTGATTTGCTGGCATGAGCTAATGTATCCTTACAACACCCAGAACAGTCGGTAAATTTTATCATCCTCGTTTTATAAATGGGGAAACAGCAGCAGAGAGGTGAAGAGTCTGTTCTGTCATCTTTATTCACGTTGATTACTGCCTTAATCCCTGGCGAGTTCCAACACTTTCAGTGGGAATTCCTGCACGGTAAGACACTATTTGATAGGACTGAAAATCACAGCATCTTCCACTCAGTGATTTGAGCAAGAGAGAGTGGAGAGAGTTTAGTGCAGGTTTAGAACTGACATCTCTCTCACACACACTCTTTCGCTTCACCCACTTTCCCAATTTAACAACAAACCCCAGAACTTGCCACCATGTCGGTCATTTTTGCACCCCCAGGCTAATTTGCAGTAGTAATAATGATCAAGTAGCCCCACTGCACTGACATTACATGCAATACAAGTTGACACGTAACACAAAGAAAACTCTGAGGGCTGACGCAGTTCCCAATTTCTTATGCTATGAAAATGACCACCTTTTTGATCTCGTAATTTAACCAGAGGGGGGTGAAAGGCGCATGTAAAGGTTTCATATGAAATTCAGCACTACGAGGTGCTAAGTCAGTTCCAAGATACAAAGCCATGTCTTTGTTTAACTTTTTTTTTTAATATTGTTCTTTCAGCATGAAATGTGTACTCTAATTTCACAACAGTCATCTTCGTATTTTCGCAGAACAGATGAAGATCAGTACATTAATCTAGAGAGGCCTTGCTGAATTTGCTCTGTTAAGTTAGAGGGAACTGGGTGTTCTCACCTTCCAGAACAGAGTTATTCTGTCCACTTTTCCTTCTTACTTCTGCAAACACCTCATTTTTGTTCAACACGTATGGCCACCAAGTCCTGATCCATGTCTCCTCCTAAACCTTAGCTATCACTGTGCAGTAGCATTTTTAATTGTAAAAATATGGTGGCTTATTTGAGCCTTTACTAATTTTTAGAACTGTGAATTTGTTGACTGGATTTTCACGTACCTCTCTGTTGGGAAGGATGGAAGTGTTCAGGGCAGCAGCTACTGCTTAAGACGGAGAGGGGAGTGTACAGAAAATTCCCCCATCTCCTAGTAGCAGCAACTCTGATTCTCCAGCACTTTTCCTCCCCTGCCTTGTCTCTGCTCCAGCTCTCTCCTCTCCTCTATTCCCGTGGCAGGAATTTTACAAGTCCCTTGCTCCTGGGAGTTAAAATCCACTGTCCCCGACCCAGCTGAGCAAGCACCCACCTGCCTTGTCAGTGTCTATGGCATCAATGGGATGAAACTGTAACTGTGTTATGTTTTGTCAAAGGCACAGTGGGTCCTTCTGCTCACACGTTTCTCAGTTTCTTAGGCTCTAGCCCAGCATTAGAAGCTCGGTACTGAGAGCTTCTGTGACGGGGGTATGTGAAAATAATTTGTGGCACCTTAGGTAACCAAAAGGGCTGGAATAGGAGAAAACAGCCTGCAAAGTTCTCTCGTCCTCAAACACCGCCACCCTGGCCTTTGTCCCTGCCATTTTCCATGCTGCTTTCTTCCAAAGATCCAAGACCTCTCATTTATTTATTTATTTAATTACTCCTATAGGCCTCTTCCTCATAGCCTCCTTTACAGACCAAAGCCTCTGCTTTACGGCAAGACGCGGAGGCCCACGCTAGGCCCCTGGGGGATGCTGTCAGAGTCTGTGGTGGGAAGGGAGCTGCCAGCCCAGGGCTCCGCCGCCCGCTCCCGGCAGCACACCATCAGGCTGGGAGGTGGGCCAGGGAAGACTCCCGTGGTAGCGCCGGCCACCCGGAGCCACGCTACCTGAGGAGCTGTCGCGCCTGGGGAGTATCAAGGGGGTTCACCCACTCTGCCTCCCCACTTCCTCTGGCCTGCAGTTTTTTGCAGCACAGGGCCTGTCTCGGTGTCTCTTGTACTCAAATGTTTTGAGCAGTGAGGGGTAAAACTCTCTCAAATTCATCTGGGTAAAAACTGTCTTTGATTACACAGAATTTTTATAGGAATGAGCGTAAACAACTGAAAATCAGGTTCTCCTTGGTTTTCAGTAAAAAACCTTCATCTTAGATTGTGGGGGGGGGGGGGCAGGGCAATATTTTAGTCTAAATAAGTAATTCCAGTATTGGAAAATCACAGTTTCCACTTACTGTTCATTCAGCTTCCATTCTGCTTTCAAGCTCCATCTCCTCAACCATCCCTGTCGCTCACAAGAGTTACACTTTCAAACCCCCGCCACGGCAGCCAACCTACAGGCTTTTTGTTTCTTCAAAATTTTCTGTGGCAGAAGGAGAAAAAAAAGCAATTCTAACTGCACGCTTCTGCAAGATATGCTCCACTCTATATTTCCAATGATTTTTAACCCTTTCTTTAAGGAAATCAGAATAAAATCAAGTTCTATCAGGAACATATGCAACTCCTATTATGAATTCTACTCTGCAGCAACTCATCTACCCTTACAACACCCTCTGCCTCTCAGAGAATAATTGTTGGTATTTCCATCTGAACATATTTGGTAACAGAAAGAAAAAATGAAAAACAAAATACATACTAAATGTAGGATACTCTCAAAATACACTGTAACTTTAAAGGAGTAGGTACAACAAAATATTTATAGACTTTAAAATGCAATTCTGTGAGCATACGCAAAGAGTTTTTCCTTTTGATTCAACAGCACTAGTTTCTCCTCTCCCTTACACTAGTGTAGAGCAGGAGGAAGTGCATCCACTCCCAGAAAGCACAAAAGCTTTGTGGAAGTGAGAGAAGGAAGAACCTGGCTCCCACCCTTCGCAGCTCTGCAAGGCGTGCTTTAAAACTGCTGTGCTTGAGAGGAGAGGGCAGGTTGAGCTAAGCAACCCGGGGCTGATCTCCCAGCTGACTCTGCTTTGAGCAGGAGTGCAGTGGACACCTTCTGAGGTCCCTGCCCACCTGAACCTGTAATTCTGCTCTGGGAGTTCTTTTCCCTTGCATCTTCACCAGTGAATTTAACGGGAACACATTCAGGCTTTTCTAAACGTACTGGGGACGTGGGGGTGGTTTTTGTGTTGGGTCTTTGCTTTGTGCGTTTTTTGCACATCAAAATGTTATGCCTTCACTTCTTTTTGTATGACCATCCGAGTAAACTATATCTGGCTGAAAGAACTGTTATGCTAGTGCAATTCGCACTGCTTCACTACCTGCATCTGTGTAAAAATTAAGGTAGGAACAGCAGCAAACACCCGTACACATAGTCACAAGCCATCACAAGCCTCAGCGATGTTCCAGATAGCACTGCTGATTTGAAAATGCCATAAAAACCTTCAGGAAACCTCATTTCCTCAAGGACTGAATTTGTCTTGCAGAAGCTTTGCTTTCGCAAGTTTGGTAGAACACGGACCTAGAACACAGGACAGAGACCTCTCTGGGGAGAGCAGAGAGGAGGAAAGGATTCTCTCTTCCACCAGTGTTCATCTACACATTTGACCAAAAAGCCCCCGAATTGCTCTGACGGATGCGAGAGTACAACATATGGCATGGGCTCATGGGTGCTCCTACGTACATCCCGCCTGCTTGAAGAAAAAGTAATGTACTGCATGGTTTAACACTGGCTAGGACACAGCCACGAGCAGCCTTCTTTCCAGTTTCCTTCCACAGGCTCTGCCACCATATTGGCCTCCGATTTTTCAGTCAGGGCCTGTGCATTACATTTTTGCTTGCCTTCAGAAATCATCCTGCTCAACACGACGCGAAAAACTCTTTCCTGTACTGTCCTTTTGATAAAAAGGTTGTCGTGAATACAGAGCTGGAAGTTACCAGACCGATGACCCCAAAATGTGAGTTCCTTTCTAAGTAGCGTTTCGGAACAGCACAACATCAGTCACGCAGACGGGGAGATATTTTCAGCGCTGCTTAACAGCAGTTGGAACACCAAAGGCAGGGAAGCACAGCAAAAAAATGTAGAGTCACCTTTCACCATTTTATGAAAAGTCTTCTGGTCCTGAAGACAAATGATTACATTGTAGTTGCAGGGACAAGCCTGGGAATGGGATTCAAGTTCTCCTTTCCTAAGGGAGGAAAAAAAGTCAGCTGCAAAGACAAAGAAACCCTAAGTGTTTGTGATATCAGCAATACAGTAATTGTTTGCTTTTGCATCTTAGACTGTATGGGAAAAGCCTTGAGAAAGTCGCAGGAAAGATTAATTTCTCCTCCCTAAAGGCCACAGACCTCAAACTTCCTACAAGCTGCGAGACACAAACCGAAGGGACAAGCAGGCGGTTTTCAGTATCCTACGCCAACCTTTGCTTCCTCAGTTCTGAAGCGGGAACTACCAGAAAACCAGCGCTTCCTACCCACGGCGGCCAGCCTTCACCGTTCAGGCCCGTGAAAGCATATACTGAGGTAGCCCGTCAGCCCACAGGGACACCCACCCACCCCGGCGCTAGGCGGAAACCACGGAAAAAAATCCCCCGCCCCTCACCGACCTCTGAGGTAACCCACCCCACCGAGGCGCTAGGCAGGGCAGGGAGACAGACCCTCTCACCCTCCGGCCTCACTCTTTCCCCCTTTCCACACACCTCCTCCCCTCAAACCCCTTCTCCCGCCCGCTCCGTGCCCGGCACACCGATGAGCGCCGCAGCAAGGCCTGAGAAAACCGCCCCCGCGCGTGCGCGGGCGAGGCGGGAAAGGAGAAGGCGGCGGGGGGGGAGCGCGGCGCCTCGCGGCGACCCCTCCCCCGCCCCCCCCCCGCGCGCGCCCGCCGCTCCCATTCAGCCTCGCGCCGTCCCCGCCGCGGCGGTTGCTGCCGTCAGAGCTGCCTGCGTCAATGCTGCTTCAGTGACACGCGCCGGGGCTCTGCGCTCCCCCCCACCCCCAACAGCCTCCTCTTCTCTCCCGGTTTTTTGGGTTTGGTTTTTTTTTTTGGTTTGGGTTTTTTTTCTTTTTTTTTTTTTCCCCATCAATGAGACGCCTTAATGGGATTTTTTTTTTCTTTTTTTTTTTATGATCCCGCTTATAAATCAAGCCGGCTGGCGGGTGCCGTTGGCGCGTTTACAGTTAACGGTTCCTTTGTGTGTGTGTGATTTCCATCCCCCCCCCCTTTTTTTTATTTTTTAAAATAATAATTTTGATGTATAATTACTGGGTTTTTTATTTATTTCACGCAGGTGCCGTGTCACAGGCGGGTGAGGGTTTTCTCAGGTGCAGTCCCCCCCCCCATCCCCTCCCCCCAGCTCCCGGTGTCCCTGTCACTGCAGGGCTGGGGGAGGCTGGAAGCACACCCAGCACACGCTCAGCTTACTGTATTATAACAGATTTCCCTCTCTCCCAGAAAAGCAATTTAAAAAAAAAAAATCTTTTTAATAGCCCACTCGTTCAGCGTTTTTGCATTATCTGTACACCCACGTTATTTCTCCTCTTACCTTCCCACCGTCCCCGTCCTGTCCCCACCCGCAATTAACCATCAAGTCCTGGGCGCTAAAGAGTAACGGTTTATAAAATGGTCGCTCTGTGCCATGTCCTCAGCGGCATGCGTAACCCCAGCCTCCCTCCCACCTGCGTTCCCCTCCTGCTCATCAAGGTCAGAGGAAAGTCTTGAGGGCGCAGTCAAACACAAAACGTATTTATTTACATTTTCTTCCCGACTGTCTCCTTCCACCCCTTTTCTTTTCCTCTAGAGCACCTGACGGCAGAGCTCCCCAGGTTTTTGTGGGGTCAGGCCTTGCCCTATTTCAGAACGTTAGCTGGGCTTAGCTGAGCAGAGAGGACATTATCCCGGTCCTGCTAAAGTCAATGGGAATCAGCGAATTCAAGCGTCACTGGATTCGGCTGGCAGAGCGTGCGGCCACGCGCTGCCCGAACCCTGCCCCGTTTCACCTTGGCTTAGCCGCAGCACTGCCAAGCTGCTGCGACGCTGCCTTGCGCTGCTGGCGCAGCGCTGCCCGCCCATACAGGAATCCTTGGTGACGTTGAGCAGCTGGAACAGATCCTGCACCTCCCTGCTGCCGCCATGCAAGGAACCCGAAACTAGCTTCTACCTCCTGGCACCTCCCCGGCAGATAAAGGTCCTTCGAGGTCAGGGATTGGCTGGGTAAATTAGAACAGCCTAAAGACTGTATTAATTTTGACTGCAAACGAGCCTGGTGCCCTCCAGGTCCCAGTGGTGCGAGGCACAGCCATTTCTGCATCCTCCCAGCTGCACCGACCCCTGCTTTCCCCCCAGCTCTGGACTAGGTGTATTAACAATCGTATGGTAGCCAGTCTGGTTTTTTCTGTCTATGGAAAAAACAACAGTTTCAGAAACAGTTTGGTTCTGTAGTGCCAGCTACTCTGAATAACCATTTTGCTTCGAAATACAAGGAAAAAAAAATTTTAAAGGGCAAGCAATTAGACCACAAACTAAATTTCTGAAGAGAAAAAGGAATCTAACAACTGAGTAACTTGTGCACAGCAAGGGGTTCACTGTGCATTTGAAACTTATTGTTATTTGTTGTTTTGGTTTTTTTTTTCTTTTACACAAAAAAAAGGGAAACATAAACCCGGTATCGTAAAAACAATGCTGGATGGCAATAGGAATCCTTACGACAACAGGAATGCACTTACGCATTTTAATACCCAGCTTATGCATAAAACCGCATTTACGTTACCTCTTTGTTCAGCTATATTTTACTGAATTGTATCAGTGGGGATTCTCCTCAGTAAATATCCATTTGACAGACAGGCCACAAAGCCACGCCGGACAGAGGCTTTCAGGGAATTGACCAAGCCCAGGCTCGCCCTACCAGATACGATGCAAGTGTGTGAGCAGCTCAGCGATCTGCCCTAGTCAGGGGATGTGTGAGGAAAGGCAGGCAGGCATTTGGAAAGGCTCCTGCAGAGTCCCAGGGATGGCAAACAGCCCGCCTTCACCCGCAATCATTTACATTCTGCCACGGTGACTGCGCTTTCTTATAAATATTTTTACTATTTTATTTCAGTGCAGCAAAACCAGCCTCGGGATTCATTTGCGCGTGTTTTTTACGTTATGAATGATGCAACTCTCAGTATCCAGGCTTGTTAAATGGGGAACGGGACAAATAGCATGCACTGGTACATATTGATAAGGGCGACTTTACTGTTTCTTTCCCCACGTTAAAAGCTGACCTTGTGAGAGCAAAAGCAGCCGTTGCCAGTGCACGCCGTACGATACTGAGGGCAGAACGATGCCCGTGGAGCGGGAAGTGGCCTGCTGGCCATGCCGAAACAGTTGCTGGCCGGGGTGGGGTAGCTGCCTGCCTTTGCGCAGAATACAGCACTTGCGCTGACTGGATCTGCCTTCGGAGAAGCAGGTTTGAAACAAGTCAATCTTTGCTCTGCCTTGGGAGTTGCTCCAAGTCTTGGGCTGCAGATTGCAGTGCTAAATTGAGACCATTATTTTGCATTGAGCTATTTTCATCCCAAAGTGCTTTAAAGGCTTAGCAGATCTACAGGCTATGGTGCTATATGCACAGGAATCACTCCAGCCGCTAATGAAATGCAGCCACCTATTAACCAGAGCCGTGTGATCCCTGGTCCCTGGGCGTGATGACTGCCAGAAGATTTTGTTTTATCCAGCTGAGTCGAGTCTGGTTTTTGGTTAGTGGAATAATTCATGCCATTTGAAAAGAAAAACTGGCAGGATCTTTACATACAGAGCAGAAGTAGGTATAGGCAGTTACACTCAGCCCTGGAATCTGAAATGCCACCAGTGTGACAAGATCTTCTCTGGACTCTTGCTTTGTTCCACCACCCGTATTCAATATGAATTATCAAAACAGTCCTTCCACTCGGTGGTGCAGGGAGCCGAGCGTGAACATCTGGAGCCTTTCACCCATGGGGCAGTTGTTCAAAGGCCTCCAGGGCCAGATGTGGACAAAACACCACGGTGTTTTGGTGGTCTGTAGACACTGAATTAACAGTTTCACCGCAGTTTCTCATGGACAGGTGGCTGTATGGCTAAAAGCACCCCAGCCACCGCCACGACTGCCTTTAACTCACACTTGACTGTTCTGTCTAGAAGAGGCAAGAAAACTGAATTACTGCATATTTGCCATTATGGAAAATACATTTTAAAACGCAAAAAGCACAGTGAAATATAAACTGTATGCCTAAAATGAGCGATAAAATAGCCGCTCAGTACTGTACATACACCTTTGTATAGATTGCATGCATTGCATTAAATAAGCATGCTTCCCTGTCCCTAGTTAGGGTAGAGAGGGAATTGTGTGGTGAAAGACGTAATTTGTACATTAGGAAGTCTCTGTTGCCAGATCAGCAGCAGCAGCACTGACGTCTGTACTCTCTCACTTTGTTCCTGCTGCTATAAATCAAAATGACTACAGTCCAAATGCCTCACTTGTTTAACTATAAATGCACTGCTAGTCAGAAAAATCCACACCAGAAGGGATCTTGGAAATCTGCATATACTTCAAACTGATTAAATAGAGAAAGTCCAAAAAAGGACAAGAACAACATTTATAAATTTATGGTTTCAACAACAACAACAAAAACTTTTAAAGGGTGGAATCCAGCAGAGCTATAAAAATGCTGTGTCTACAGGCACTGATGTCTTTGCTAAATGAACTATCAAATTTGCCTGCCTTAGTGTGCACTGGGATTTCCCCCCCGCCCCCCCTCAGATTAACACATCCTCTTTAGAAGCCTGTTTTTCCCTGTGTCCTCATGTATTTTCCTGCTTGTGTAAACTACTGGAACCAAATTAATACAGGATAGATGAAGTGGGTCAGGTTTTACTTTCCCTAGTTTTATATTGTGTATTTATTATTATAAATACTAACATACATAGCTGAGGTTGACTCCCATTTATTTGGGATTTTAGAAAGCCAAATATCTCCTCTACATATGAAATGAGCCCTCAAAGCCTAAAACACCGCTTAGATCCCTTCCAAGTTCTAAAAGAGGGCTCGACAGTTACATAAAAATGAGGGTGCCAATGCCAGCTGCTAACCTGTTGGCTGGGGGAGAGCAGGGGAACTCTCCTCCTAACACCTACCGAGAGCCTGGAATCATTATAGAAAAATGCAGCGCAATTTCTTGACGAAACAGAAAGGAAATGGGAGAAATTAAGAAGGTAACCTTCCAATACCAACATTAGCTCAGCTGAGCTGTAAATCCTGTGTATTGGGCGGCATAACCAGAAATATGTTGAGCCGTACTTCTGAAAAGGAAATAACAGGATCAGAGAACAGCAGGTGAGCACATTGTCAACGCCACACTGACGTTGCTGGTGGAGCCACTGCGTTACTGTTCCCAAGACCACCAAATTTTTACAGTAAGACGTTCAAAGAGTATCAAAGCAAAAAGTCTGAAGGTATTTGTTTTGTGGAGGCTGTCTTGTTAGGCTTTGGCTAATGAATTTGCAACCAGATGTTCATTTTGAGATCCGATCCAAAATGCACTGAAGTCAATGGAAAGTCAATTGGAAGTTCCAGATTACTGGAAAAAAGCTACTGTAGAGCCAATATTTTAAAAAAAATAATAATAAAAAAATAAACAGGGTGTAGCCATTGGTCATTCAGCTTCGCACTGATCCTAGGCAAAACTGTGGAAGAGCAAAGGCGCAGACACAGCATCATCAGTTACGTGCCACCGAAGTTGTCATAGTTGTCATATGAATGGGTAGAGACTACAACAAATGGAAAATAAATGGATTTATCTTACCTCTTTCTCATTGCTGGCCAACCTAGCCAGTATTCCTTCTCATTTGCCACTGATTAAGAGCATGTACACGTGGTTACTATAGCTCAACTGGCACAACTGTCCTAGGATGTGGTAACTATGTGAAATAAAAGAGAGTAATGTGATCAATGCCGGTTACCATAGTTTTTTTAGAAACAGCCTAACAGGCCTCAAATGATACTTGGATTTTTTGTTTTGTTTTGTTTTGTTTCAGTTTATAAATGCATATGTTGAAAGAGAACCATCTTGAGGTAACAGGCTTCTGCAAGTCTTTTGGATTGAGTTCCATGTGACACTGATTAAAAAAAAATTCACTATAAACAATGAGCAGTATAACACGTATTATAGAGTCAGACTGGGATCCAGTGTCTGAAAAATGAAGCTAAACAAAGCCTTCTGTGTTTTAGAGTAACTAATTAACCATTGCAACCGCTTCCCCAAGACACAATTCACTCTGCCTGGAGTCTTTAACTCAAGACTGGTTTCTAGAGACTATAATCTTGCTTTTTAGCAATAATCAGAATTTTCTCGCTGAGATTCTCTCCGCCCCACTATTCGGGAAGTCAGATGGTTATCCTAATGGTCCTTCTAGCTCTGAACACATGACCCTGATAATTGGCGAACAATGAGCGTAGAGTAGCCTATGCTTACACCCCTCGGATAAGGTTTCCCCTAAGCAAAGTTCAGTTTCTTCTTTTGCATGCATTTGCATCTATATGATTTGCACGCAGATCTTAAAAATAACTCTAACAAATCATGCAGTGTCTTTCTATCACAAGGAGGCTGTAGGCGGTTGGACAAAAGATCAGATTTACACGAGAAGGGAGAGGAAACAACATAAATTCTGGGGGTGGGGGCTTAACCTTGGTTCGCTGCAGTCCTCCCTCACGTCTACTGGATTAGGAAAAAAATGGAATTAAGCTGAACAAATACCCGTACAAAATCTGCTGAGAACCGCAGTGGAGTGGAGACATCTAGCTGCCTTCTGTCTACCAACAGCATCTACGAATCAGGAAATCCTCGCTCTGGAGAGAGTCTATAGATACCAACTTCAGGAGAAAGCGAACAAGCCCTTCCTTGCCAAGAGGGAATATAAAACTGGGATGGAGAGGAGATTATATGTACTGTTTACATTTCCTCTTGTTCTCTCTGGAGCCTTCCCCAACAAAAGCTTATTTCCTTTAGTTCCTTAAGTTTGGTTTCTTCGGAGAGCTTTTTATTTTGGCAGTTTTGGTTACATGGTCTTAAAAAACAGCTTTGAATGTGCAAATTACCATGAGAAACAATGCTGAAAACACCTCCTTGATCCAGAACTGAAGAGGACTGAAGTGCGCTGAGGGAGATAGTGTGAATAAGCCTGACGATTGCCCTTGTTCAGGCTGCAGCCCGTCCCTGATCAGAAAACCTAAAAAAGGGGCAGTGTGTCATTGCTGCGGTATACTCTCCCTTGCATTGTAAGCAGAGCCAGTTCCGACCTGCCTCTACATCTCCAGAGGCCCAGCAAACCCGCAGGCTCCACAGCAAGACGGGACTGCACGCAGCACGACACGCTTGCAGCCCCGCAAGGAGAGACAGAGCAAGCTGCACTGTGCCGGGCTCTGCGGAGGTGCCTTTGGGGCTCTGTCCGTGAACCGGCGCCTCCTGAATGACCGCATCCATGTGCACGAGCACAGATTTAAACCCACCATCAGCTGAGGGACTGAGGACTAAGATGACTTGCTGCATAGGTACTGGAGGGCTTCAAAACATCAGGTGTGCCCTCCGCTTTGTATGGCCCCCAGCTCCTGCAGCCGGTTGTCACAGGCTCTGGGACTGCAGCAATCAGCAGCAGGAGAGCGCAGTAAGGCTACAGCCTTGTTCCTTCAGCTTCTCAGCACGTCTCCTGCCAATTTCAGCCCGTGCCTGCTCTCAGTGTACATACAGATAGGCACGTGCTAGCTCCAGCAGTAACCAGACTTCCCCCGCTCACAAATTCTGACTCTACAGATGGGGAACTATCCAAAATTGCAGTTGGAGCCCAGCTGTTCCCTATCATCACCCGATAAACAAAGGCCACACAACTCTGCATATGTGCTTCTCCGAGAGAGACAAGAACTGGGAAGCTTTGAACAGGTTTTGCGTAAGAAAGTGCAGAGATTATACTAGCTACAACTATCTAATCACAACAAAATAATCCCTGTGACTGTGAAGGTGAGCCTATATTCAGATAGTGACGTGCATCTAGAATGGAGTAGGAGATTTAGGACATCAGGACAAAGGAAGGATAATAAAAATGCTGGCCCAAGCTCAAATGCTAATGCATACCAGGCATTAATGAGCCCCAAGCAACAGCTGCGTCACAGAGGAGAGTTTTTGATTTTCCTAGGGAAGAGATATCACCAGCAGAAGGAAATCGGCAGTGTTATTTTTTGGTAGATGAGGAGGCAGCTTGTGTTCCAAAGCCCGTACCTATGTCAGGAGCAACACCAGGTCCACGGTTGGCTCAAGGAAGGCTCAAAACTGGTTGAGTTTGCAGTCATCTCTGACAATGTAAGCAGCAAGGTCACAGGTGCAGGAACAAGTACTCTTCTCCTCTAGGGAGTTCCCTTGAGAACGAGTTTGAGGGTGCCTTTGTGGCATCACGGCAAGCAAGGAAGCTTGCACTGCAGCATCCGCTGCTTTTTCTGTCAAAGGGAGACTTCAGCCTCCAGGGATGTTAATTTAGTTGCAGTTCTCCCCTTCTCCTTTCGTCAGCCCAAGAGTAAGTAACAAGAGAGCCAAATGAGATCTACCAGCTCGTTCAGTCTTTCTAAACCAGTGCTTGGCCAGGACTTTTCTGGCTTGTGCCTTCAGTCCCGGGGATTTTCAAATGTCTTCCCAAGTCTTGGGAGTGGTCTGAAACCACTTAGCGACCAAGATCAAGTGTATTCGTTGTAATATAAATGAGGCTTAACACTTTTAACCAGAGCTAAATTTATCAAAAGTAATCATGAAGTGAGCTGACTGTGAAGGTCAGTATTCTGGAAGGGAAATGTGAACATAAGGACTAAACTTCACCTGGAAAATTTAAGCTGAGCGTTTCTCCCAGTGATTAGGGCAACAAGAAATTGAGGGATATGTTTTCAAGAAGGCTGTGGAGAGAAACACTTTGTGGAGGATTCCCACCATTCTGTTTACAGGTGCCAATGTAAGCAACTATGTGGTTTGCCAGTGAAAGAAAGATAAATGAATGGATGAATTTGAGTTCAGGCCTTGCTTGTGAGAAGCCCTCATATTGCCATGATTCATTTTGGCAGCCCACCAAACCTGAGAGAAACTCAATGGACCAGCATAATCTCTGATCACTGAAGTTAATTGAGGTTGAGTCACACCTGGAACAATCTTGCCCATTCATTCATTAACAAGAGAGGAGACTAAAAACACTATATAGATTATCTCTGCTATCTGGGTCAAGGTGTGCTAGGAAAAGACATTTCTGACTTAAAAGCACAAGCCTGCCTCCAGTTCTCCCTAGAGGAGAAAAATGCAATTTTGTAGGAAATTCAGATCTAGGCAGTCAAGCTATCCTAGGGTCTCAAAGTTGGTACACTGCCTTGCCACATGCAAGTCCATCAAAGTCTGTTGTGCTATGAATGAATCTTCACCACCTGGCTGAATTCACAGTAGCTTTTTCCTGTACCTGCTGTACTGCACTGTGACAATTAAGGGTACTTAAGCTTAGTCTAGTGTAACACAGTACTGTAATGGGGTCAATGCCCACAGTAGCAACAGGAAGATATTGGAATAATGTTCTGCCACTCCCTTGACTTTGACTCAGTGCTTGTGCCTGCAGGATACTTTGCTTATTGCCTTGAAAATGCCATTACCAGTGAAAGATTCCACATAAGACTCTTGAAAAATGAAATTAAGGAAGTTTGTTCATGCTGCGTATGAAAACAGCATTCAGCCTCATGCATGAAATTCCTTCAAGTATCATAAGTTTCCAAAGAACAGCTTTATTGTTTTCATGGCAATAAGCCCCAAAGATGGAGTTACAAATCTGCCTCATAATTTGTCCCAACTGTATGTAACAGGCTCATGTTCTTCCCTGTCTGGGATATTATGGTAGTTATTGAGTCATCTCAACTAAGAAATTGCTTTATAAACCAGTTCTGAGCTAGCTCCAATTTGGGGAAGTCTGTAATCAACAGTATCTTCCAAGGAAATATTTACCTTGGGTTCTTGACTGTCGCAGAGAAGAGCCACTGGGCTGGGACTTCACATCAGCAACATAACTCCTCTATGTTCTTATCAGTGATGGAGTGTGCTAGTGTCTTTGAAATAGCTTGGTTTGGTGTTTTACTGAAGCGAGGAACACAAAAATATCAGCATTTGTCCTTGTTTTTTACCACTATCTAAAAGACAAACAAACACCCCCCACCACTACCACCACTATCCCCCACTCCCCCACCCCTCCAAAAAAAAACCAACAAACAAACAAACACCAAACCTGTGTTCCAGAAAGGCTTTTGGAACAACCAAAGCAAAGTCCAAGCCTAAATGATCCATCCCAGGTTTTACTCCATACTCGACTGCTTCTGGAACAGGACATTTTGGGTGTTTTGTCAATTCCCTGTAGATATCCGGCCAGGATGTATGTATTGAATAATAAAAAAAAAAAATAACAAACCACAAAAAAAAACCACAAAAAACCCTTCAGCTTACTTGCTGCAGTGAAGTACTTTGGTTAGCTCTTTACCTGACGTGATAAATTAAAAGCAACCCATTATCTGGGTTGCAATGCAACTCATTCTTCTTTCAAAAGCTTGAAATTTACAGTAGAGGAACTCTTAAATATATAAACATTTCCCACTTTTACTAATAGTACTAATCTCCTAATTCACTTCAACCACAAATGATTTTGAATAGCCAATAGATCTTTAGAATCACTTTTATTTGCACTTCTGGAATAGTCATCTAATGTCCTAATATATCTACAGTAAAGGAAATATGTCCTGAATATAGTTCTAAGAACAATTAATTAGGATGGGAAAATACTTGGAACTGTTCTAGTAAGATTTATATATAAAAGCTGTTTCTGTGGGAAGGAGTAAGTGTTGTACTCAAGACTTCAAAACCACCTTAAAAGTATTTAGATCTAACTGGAATTAAGATTTTTCAGAAGAAAGATAATGATGACCGAGTTAGGAAAGTTATCTACCTGTTTGTTTAAATGAAGACTATTTCCTACCACAGCAGGCTTAGATGGATACCTCACTGTGGTGTTAGGAAACACTGTACTTTGCTGAAGCTCTAGTTTCCATAGGATGTAGACAGAGGAAAAACAGTGACTATCACATGCTTTCACAGTTTCACAGAAATATCCATGCATATTGGAAGGCGAGCGAGCGCAGTCACTGATAAACATCTCTGTAGTGAGAGCCCACACTTTGCATGTCAAGAACATGCAGCAAAGAAAAAGCAGAAGAGTTGCTATTAGAGCTGACTAGGAACTAAAATTCCAGTCTTATGGAAAATCCTCATACACGTTTTTGTCGCTTATTACGTGAAACAACTGCAATGTCAGATTTTCTCACAAACCAGTTGTGAAAGCAGTCGGCTAAATGAGCAAACTAGCATATTCTATTCCATTTTGTTTTAATACCCTCAATCAGTTGCTGTGCTTTATGGGGACAGCAGTTTGGGTGCCTTTAACCCTCTTTCTTCTCCAGTCCGTGCTCCAGCTACATCCTTCCTCACATTTCCTCACGCGCCATGGCAGCCTGTGCCTGCAACAGGAGAACCAGTGAGCCCCGTGCAGGGGGACAGCCCTGGAAGAAAAGGGGGCTACCGATTGCAATAGGAATCAATTAGCACATAAGAGATTAATTACAAGCCCAGAAGCTTTCAATCAATACTCAGGCAGACTGCCTGCACAATCTCTCTATCTACGTACTCGCCCTGTATATGCCGGTGTCTAACTTTTATTGCCAGGTTAGCTCAAACAACAGGGTATTAGAACTGAGTTATAATTATAGCAAAGTGGAGGCAGTGTCAAAAAGTGGAAATATGTCACTTACTGTATTCTAGTCTCAAAACCTTGTGGCTTACCACCCTGAAAGGAGGCAACGGTCCTGGCACAATCTTCCATCCTGAAAGGACCGACAGGTCTAATTGTCATTTCTGCTTCAGAAATTTTTAAAATGCAGTATGTGAAAACATGCTGACCCTTGGGAAATAAGGCAGGCTGTTAAAAATAAATAGGTTCCAGCTTTTCAGGAAGAGCAGATTCACTACAGTGACGTAAAAACACCCAGCAGCTTGTCCCAGCCATTTCCCATGAGACACTGCTGATTTAGGAAGAAACAGCAGCTTACACAGCTGCCTGGAAATTTAAATGCCAGGATGTTACTTCTCGAATCTTTTTTTTTTTTCTCCACAGCTCACCTTTGACACAGTGACAGTACTTGCACGGTCCCTCCATACCCTTAGAAAGACCCTTTGAAGACTCTGAAAAAAAAAGAAATTAACATTCACAGAACATCCCAGTATGTCTTGAAATACATTACAAGATACTAGTAGACGTAGGAATATCCTCTTATTGTTGGAAAAAGTTTTATTTTAGAAATAAACTCTTTCATATTGTTCATTTTAAGGTTTTTTAATTTTCTATTGAAAGGGATAATGCAACCCACGTACATTTGGGGTGTTGTGTCCAGGTACTTGCCAGAAAAGGACCAGTGCTGTGGTATGACGCCTTGGTGCACAGAGGTGCAGCGTGTGGTCAGCCTGAGCCAAGGCACACACAGATGAAAAAGCAAGCACTGAAAAAGAAGTTTCCCTCTGAATGGAATTACTGATTTACAGCCATTTCTACCAGTTACAGCAGACTATTTCTGTGATACTACAGCTGCAGTCTTGGTAGTGACAAAGAACATTTCTTCATTTTGAAGCATACGTGTGCATACTTAATTCAAAGTGGTTCGTTTCAGGTCCGTGTGGAGACTGCCAGGGTGAAGTATTAAGTCATTTTAGTTAGTAAGATAGTTCTTCCAGTAAACATTTCATGATCCATCTGTTTTCTCTCATGTTAATTCATCAGGATCTAGTTTCTTTACTGTTGCCTTCTTAGATTACCACTCACTTTTTGCCCCCAAATCCTGTTAAATCCAAACCAATGCTTTCCATAAGATGGAACGCATGAATTAATGTTTGTTTATACAAGGAGTGTAGGGATTGCATGCTGGAACAGCTCCTTTATACATAATCACTTTAACACGTGTCTTTCCACCCCACTTACGGTAAGACTGCAAGTCATGTAAACATCTCTACAACAAAGAAAATCACTGGTTGGCTTGTTGTACTTCTGCTCCGAGAGCATGAAGGAAGAATGTTTGTTTATATATATATATATATAAAAAAAAAAGAAAATTTATAGAAAATATAAACCCATACAAATATATGTCCAGAAACTGAAGGAAAAGAATATAATCTCAATAAGTTCTCCTCAATAGATAAGGAGTCAGATAAGTAACGTCAGGCAAGATCCATCTTCTTGTCATCTTGCCATTTGCCCTGAACAGTACACACCCGTTGCTAGACCAGCAGTAGAAACTCGTTTCACAGACCAGGACCTTTCACAGAAAATTGTCTCTCTTCAGAGAATTTCTGGTGGCAACATCCAGTAGAAATAAGCCACAATCAAAAACTCAGAGACATATTGAAGTTGCACACCTTTGAAGAGAAACCCTGTGGCCTATAATCTTTACAGAGCAGAAGTTACACACTCAAGCAGGTCATCATACATACAGGTAACAGGAGGGAAAACCAACAACCAAACAAGATCCTGTGATTTCTACCCAAAAAAGCTTCCCTTGGCCGGTTTGTCATTACCTGAAACCTTTCCTTCTCAGACCTCTTCATCTGAAAAGGGAGTGTCTTAAACACAAATCCAGTCAGCCCTGTCACAGGCAGGTCGACACGATCTGCCATGATTTCAAAGGCTCGTGGTCCTAAAGGAAAAAGCAAGAAGCCCTCAGGTGAAACCAAAGACAATGGGAAGGCCATCAGAGTCTTGCTGTTGGCTTCAGCGTGGCCAATACTTTTTTTTTTTTTTTTTTGCTGTTATTTCAGAGCATAAGAGCTATTCGAACAGCGGGACGAGCGCAGCTCTGCACACAGCCAGAAGTGGCAAAGCAGGCACAGCAAACGACCGAGCGACTGAAGAAGTCAGAGGAGCAATGCATCTCCGTACCCAGTCTCACCAAGAAGTTGTTCAGCAAGCGGCGCAGCTAGCGAAGCCTGGTTGCCTGCCGGCACGCTGCGAGCCTTACTTCTCAGCCACCTTTCCTGGCAACAGCCCAGGTTCCCCCCGCATCCACCCAGCACCCTGTGGGGCAAGAGGCAGCCCACACTGTGTCCTGTCGCCTTCTAGGTGTCCTGGGCTGTCCCTGCTGCTCTGCCAGAGGGGTGGTAGCAGCAGCTCCTTCCTCACCCAGTTGTTCCTCCCTCACCAGGTCCTGGTGTCCCCCAGACCAGCGGGAGCTTAATCATCGTTGAAACCTTCTTTCAAAGTTGGTGGAAATTGAGCAGAGGGGCTAAAAGCTATGGGAGGGAAGGGACTGGGGATGGATAAACAGACAGTGAGCTCACATATGTCTTGTTTTCTTAGCAGTTCAGGCTAAAAAGGAACATTTTATATATACATATTTAAAAGCTGGGTAACTGGCAAGAGTCTCAGTATCAAAAGAAGCTTGGCCCTGTCTCAAGAAACCAACAGCCTATTTGAAGTTAGCTGGTGTGGATTTTTTCCCTCTGGTAATGACTTTAACAGTGTTCTTACTTTTACTAGCCACACTGGGCACTAGTCCATCTTACAGACTGAAGCTCTCAGTTCTCCAAGTAACTCTACAAACCCAGTAAGATTACCCACTGAATTCCACCAGAGATGTTGCATTCCTTCCTGACATGATCCTGTTGCTGGCGGGGTGGTGAAGACTAATCTGAGTCAGAACAATCTTCTCGGCAAAGACAGAAAATTGCTCACAATTTGAACGTGTTCCGTGTTTTGCCCTGCTTCAGGTGGAGGCGGTCCAGCTCCCTCGGCATGGCCATAAATTGGAGCAATTCTACTGTAAGGGGCTTCGCTGGTGCTAGGTGCCAAAGAAAAATGTTTTCCAGGCCTTCAACACAGCTGGAGCATTAAGCTTTGAGAAGTTGGGCTTTGAGTCACAAAAGGGTGTAAATGTCACAACATTCAGTACTGGGGCCCCTAGCTTTTTTGATAAATTACTGGCTCATCAGATCTCTAACTTAGCGGTAGGGGCAAATAAGTGGGCCTGGGATTTATTGCTAAATTGGAATTTAAAATATCAGTTTGAGGATGAATGCACCATTTCTTGTCTTAATTTTGAGAAGTTTACTTTTCCGGATTGCTTTAGATTAAATATATTCCTGAAACAAAACAAAAATCCCAAACTTAAAATAGAAAATTCAGTCCTTTCCAGAATTATTCATTACTTTTTGGGAGAGAAGAAAAGCTATTCATCACATTCTACATGACTCCATGGCTAATTCTGACTGACCCAATCTGCTAGAGCACGAAAAATTCCCACTGCCATAACAAAAAGATGTGAATGGGGCCACATCTCCTAAACAAATGAATACCTGCTCATCCCCAATAGCTGCTTCTTTTGAAGTTATCGGTATTAGGAATAACTGGATGCCAAACCTGTATAGTTTCTTATCCACTTTATCACACAGGCAAGAAATCAGAGTTCACCATCTGTTACAACAATTTAGCCTTCCCACACCCCAAATTAAAGGAAGGTTCAGAGTTGTAGCGGTCAGATTTTCCTGCTTTGGTCCAGAAATTGTGATGCAAGTTGCACTCCTTGCTTTGTCACTGATGGCACATAGGTTCCTCATGCAACTTTCATGCCCAGCTTCCATGTTTGTAAAAGTTGCTGACATTTTTATAAAGGACCTTGTTCAACAACACTCAGAACAGTGCTAGATAAAAGACTACCAAAATTATTCTATCCTTAGCTTATCATCCAGCTTTAAACTTGCCACTAAGTGTAAAATAGCCCTCCTTTGTCATTTTCTATTTATGTTTCATAGGTGATACGCTGAACCATATACTATAATAAAATTTTAACAGAATCCTCATTAAAGAGATTGCATACGGAGTAGTTACATAAAACATAATAGTTTCATTTTAGCTTCCCCATCTCTGGGCGAATTTGAAACTTCCCAGTTGCCTGCAATATTTTACATAAAGGGCACTCAGAAGTGCAGGGTCTGCTCTATTGTGTTACAATTGCAGTGTTATCCAGCTCAGTTTTCATTCCGTATTATATTGTCAATGAATCTGCCTCAGGAAAGCACCTGCTGTTTCTGCACTAAATTTTAGTATTTGCAAACGGGGGCTGAAGCCAAGCTCTGATGCTCAAGTCCTTATAAGCACTCAGGCACCAGGGTGAAAAGCAATGTCTGAATTTGGAGTATTAAACCTAGAGGAGCTTTTATGCTTGTGCAAGGGAAAAAAAAAATCAAACAAACAAAATATTACACTAGAATATTCTTGATATAAAGCCCCATTTTTCTTTGACTCTTCTAGAAGAAGAAAATGAAATCTGACTGCTTTCTCTTCAAAATAAATATTACACAAAGTCAGTGGCATCCATTTGGAAGGTAAAGAGTTACATTTACGACTTAAATACACAAGAATTGCTCCCCTACATCAGACCCATCAGCTTCTGAATGGAAGCAAGAAAAACTTCAATAATCAGTTACGAAGCAACTTCTTAACTGGATTATTTCTTTTTGACATCAGTTGGCGTTTAGCTCATGTCCCATTCAAACCACTCATGCAGCTTTCAAATGCTCAGCTTCGTAAAACCCAATAGGAGAAAGAAAAATGTGTATTTTAAGTCTCTTTTAAAGTCAAGTTAGGAATGAAAGATTAGCCTATGGCACAGGAAGCAAGCCTGTTAAATCTTGCTTCAAGATGCAAAAATTAATGTATTTAGCTCTGTGGTTCTGTTATTCAGTCCTCGTGGGTATGGGAGATGATGGTCACCAGATGAACACACATGGTAAAGTGAATTCCACCAGGATACCACAAAGCAATTAACCTAATTTTACAGTCAATGCAAGCCAGCATTGACTGTAAAAAAAAAAGTGAAGAGCAACCATGCAGGAGAATAAAGGCCAAACTGTACTGTGTTTTTATAAGCTATGTTCTCACATGAGTAAGCACTCAGCTCTTCTGATATTAGTGAATGACCCACAGATCCAACTTTATACCTCTTACAAGGCAGGTTTGGTTTTATGCCATTTCATACAGTCTCCTTTTACAGTTAGTCTGCTTTTAAACCGCTGGCACTTTCTTGCCTTCAAAGAGAAAGCTGCTCTATTCTTCTGCCTAAAATCCCAGCCAGATCTGATACCTAGGCACACACATTGCTACTGTACTGAACTTAAAAGTCAGCCCTGAAACGCAACAAGGGTGGGTATTACAGACCACCTTGAATTGGACAGTTTTCGTAGATGTAAATGGAGGAGCCTTAAACCGTGCGTAGACACAACTTTATCACATCTTCCTTCAGGAATGTCAGCAATTACAAAAGCATCTAAGAATGTTTCTTGGGTGTTTGTTTGGTTTTTTAGTTTGCAATTAAGAAGAGGCATAAGAGGTACAGAAACACTGAATTCAGCCTACCTACCTGCTGAAGAGATTATCATTGTACTGTCATTGGCTGATGTGTCATTAATCACTGCACTGTGGGAAAGCAGTGAAGGATAACCCCCCCCTGCGTCACCCCGTGTGATCAAATTCTGCCTGAAAACAGAACTGCTGACCTGATTGCAATCCTGCCTGGAAACCTCAGTCATGGATCAGGCACCCATCAGCCAGGTGTCCTTCAAACACAGTGCAGAAGGCGGAGAACAGTTTACTGAGGAAGTTTAATCCACAAAATCTATACTCTGATGTTAACAATCCATATAAAGAATATACAGCTCCTCTTGCTGTGACAGAAAACCCACCAAAACCCAGCTGAAAGTCAATGGTAGGCCAAAACTGCAGCCAGCCAGCTCAGACTGCAGAACAGTTTAGTGTAGCAAAGAGCTGCTTCCTCACGCTTTGATGTGCTATGGCATTGCTGGCCTTTGCTATTACAACACAGTCAATCGTTTCACCGCCAGTGCGCACAGCAGAAACCTCAGGCCGAAGTGTGTGTTTGTTCTAATCAAGTGACCGTCAGATGAAGGTCGTGACAAGATGGCTCACAACCATGACCGCTGGGACAGCAAGTGGAAATTGCAAAGCTTGATGCCACGTTGGTTGCCTTTGCCCCCAGCCAAGAAGGTGAAAGGGAGAGGGGAGCTTTTCTCTCACTGCTATCAAACACTTCAGCTGCCCCGAGCTGCCAAAACCATAGCCTGCGATTTCCTGGCCAAAACCTGAAACACTTTCGTACTGTTGTCAAAACCTGTGACATCTTTCCAGTGTACCTCAGTAACACAAACCCCCTGCATGTAACGCGCTGAAATCAGACTGCTAAAGAGTAATGTAGGTCGTTTGAGTACAATCGCAGAAGGCAACACCTCTTGCACAGATGAGGAAGGGGTTGTATGACTGAGGTTCTAGGTGTTGCATAGAATGTAGGGTTTGCCTGTAAAGATTCCTAGGGTAACAAAGATTTTTGGTCTCAGCTGTTGAGAGCGATCCAGCTAAAACATCTCTGCAAACTTTTTAGTCCAGTATCTCACTAGAGACAAGAGCACTCAAGCACATCCAGATGTTGTTCTGTGAGGGTACTCTGAAGCAGTATCGCTATGCTTTGCTTCTATCCTTATTTCCTAGGCATCACCTGTTGGTTACAGTTAGAAACACAACAGATCTAGCTCTGACTCCATGTGTCTCTTTCTAGTATACCCCTAACAGTTGTGTGTCTGCTCACAGCTGGGTAATTTAATTCAAGGAGTCAACAGACAAGTAAGTCTCTGAAGAATGACCCAGAAAGTGCATATGCAGAGTAGCGACTTACTGGACCTCCCCACAGTGAATGCCGTGGTATGTATCCAGATTCTTTCTGCACCTAACAACTGTATTTGACTCACAGTGTAGACAGGTCCAGCTGACTGACATCCAAAGCAGCAAGTGCTCTTCTGGGGTTCTGCATTCATCTCAGCTAGTCTTGGTCTTCCAGAAACAGAGCAGTCGAACCTGACTTTAGCATGATAGCCTCATGGTTAAAGCATTTGCCTGGGTGTTTCCAGGGCTGAATACACATTTTAGGCTGCAGAAATAACCTTGGAAATTACCACTGACACTAAGCTACAGAGTTATGTTGCTTTTGCTTGGCCATCGTTTGATCTCATTGCTTCCTTGCAACAAAACTAGTCCAGAGTCCAGCCTGGACAGTTTCCCAGTTTGTGAATTAGGGATGTTGCTGGAAAGTGGGAGACAGGCTGCAAAAATAGCTGGAACCAGAGCTATCACTTCGTAGGGAGGAGTTGCAAATAGCTGCCAAGACACTATGCAAGAGGTGAACATCACTTCCTTCTCTGCCTTTTTGAACAAGTACCATGGGCAGCTGGGGTTTTGTGCTCAGGTGCGCTCTGAGCACATTGAGGTAAGCCAGCCCCTCAGGAGCTTTCAGTCACAAACACTGCCTCAGCTGTGGGTCATAAAGGCACCCAGGCTGTCACAAGGCACCCACTTCCCTACTCTTGGCTGCTTGGATATGTGTTTGCACATCCAATCTTATGCGCGCAACTTTTGGGCCAAACAGGCAAGAACTTCATTAGTTTTACGTATCTCTAGCCAGCCATTGAGTGTGGACCGTCTAGCTTGCTGTCTTGATCTAGGCAACTAAATAGCACTGGAATCCTGCTTTTGGTGTCAAAACAAGCATTCAGGATCTCCTTCCAAGGTCTTGAATTAATGGGGCTTTTCCATTTCCTGTAAACTCACTTTGTGGAATATATCACTGGTGAGGGAGACTTTAAGGCAAGGATGTGTTTCTGTTAACTTCAACATATAGTAACTTGGAAACTGGCCAAGAGCTATTCTGACTTATTTCCATTTACTGACATGTTGAAATATCACCAGGACTGGTTATTCAATAGACGAATAAGATCCTAAGTGCTTAGGCCTTAGCTTACTTCACAAAAATCACAGAATTGCTGAGATGGGAAGTGACTTCTGGGGATCATCTAGACCAACCCCCCCTGCTCAAAGCAGGGTCAGCTACAGCAGATTGCTCAGGACTGGTTTGGAATATTTCTAAAGATGGAGACTGTACGACCGCTCTGGGCAACCTGTTCCACTGCTTGACGACCCTCATCATAAAAAGAGATTTTTATATGTTTAAATGGAATAATTCATATTTCAGTTTGTGCCCATTGCCTCCTGAGTTCTATTTTTTCTTTCAGATAAGTAAATTCAACAAGTCAAAGCTTGCATCTGACAAAAACAATCCTGCCTGTTCCTCTTATGGGCCTCAGCACTGGAGAGGCGAGGATCAGAAGGGGCATTGAAAGCTATGAACAACTGCACTGCAAAAACCACTGATGTGTCCCTTGAGAAACATGCAGCTTCCCTCCCAGGGCACTGCTGCAGAACTGCCATGACCTGCACCCAACAGCTAATTCCAGCCCCTCCTCTGGAAAGCTTTTCAGACTTCTGAGTGACAGTTGTCCATGTGCCAACAGATAAGCCCTGCTTTCCACAGCCCTTCCTTAGCTTAGTGGGTGTGTAGAAGTGTCTCCTCCTGAGCAGGACAAAGCCCTTTACCCCACGACAGTATGGCAGGACTTGCATTTCCCAGATTCCCAGGATCTGGAGATTCTGCACATAAATGGGTACCAAAATTGTAAACCAGAATATGCAAAACATAAGCGTTACTTTCAGTTCTCTTTAATACTGGAAACTCTTCTAAGTTACGGTAAGAACTTCCTTAGGTGAGGATCCAGCAGCAGGGAGAGCTTGAATGTCATTTTATAACTAAAAGTACACCAGCAGGATAGTTTTTCATCAACAAAAACTCCTGCTTACTGGTGGAAGTTCTACCAGATTCCCTTTGGCAATGCAGTTACAGTCCCTGAAGCATATGCCAGTATTTTTGTCATCTGATCGGCCCTGCATAATTTACTTGATAGCAGCTGTGTGCACTTTTTCATACTTTTCCCCCCAGTGCATTAATACTTTCTTTTTTTGAAAGCTTTCTAGGGATTGTGAAAAATGTCTTTTGTTTCTTCCTTTTCTTACGCTCCTCCCACACCGTAACGCCAGCTTATGCTGTTGCCTAATGGAAACCATCCAAGATGCACCTTCAAAAGACAAGAAGCAATTCCGCAACTCTGTTAAAAAACTAGAACAAAAGAAGGATACTCGCTTCTGCTACGAGACCTGAGCTTAGTTCATGCTCTGCCACAAGCCTCCGGTTTAACCTCAGCTGGACTCACCTAGCCTGTTCTTGTCCTATTTTTCTGGACAGGTACTGGGAGAATAAAATACCTGGAAAAGATATGTTGGGTGAAGCTGTGTCATATCACAAGCATTTTCCTACTATAACTTAGCACATTTTTGAGAATCAGTTTCCAAGCTTTTTACAAAAAGACACTAGAAGATGGCACTAAAATAGACATCTCAACAAAGCAGATTTAGACTTAAAATGGCAGCTGACATTATGTAGATATGTATTTTAGTGATGCTCATACTGGCAAAAATCAGGGAAGAACAGCAGTGGAAATGAGCACATCACCTGTAGAGTTATGTTCGGTGAGAGTCTCTTTCTCATAGAGGTTACACAGCTGGTGACTGAGATAAAGCAGAAAGAATATTGCAAACAGCATGCGCCTTGCATGGAAGAGTCACCAGATTGTAATATGGCCTATTCCTGCAATTGTTGTACATGATGAGTTCTCCAAATCATGCTACAGTTTATTAACCAGAGAGGAAGGAGAACAATGGGAAAATTGTTAATTTGTGACCCAAATTCCTTACACTTTTTAAACCACTTTCCCCTTGAACAGAGTATCTGAAAGCAATATCCTGGCATGAGTTTAATGAAATGTAAAGTAACACAGGCTAATCTTCTGAGGCCTGTTATGTCTGTGAAAAGTTATTTCTTTCCTTAAGCCCTGCTTCCCTTCTGGAAGTCTGTTAATCATGAAATAAGCAAGCAGCAGTGTCTGAGGCAGTAAATACAGCAGTCGGCCCCCCAACCCACACCCCACCCCGTCCAACCTCTGCTTGCTGCTTCCCCAAAGAATACAACATCAGATTCCCCTAATGAAACAGCTCTTTTTCCTCCGAGATAAAATGGTAACAAACAAGAGAATGGTTAATAGCGGTGGTAACCATCATAACAGACAGGCATTACAAGGTTTTGGCAGTCATTTTCAAATGCTGGAACCAGAAGTTGAGCATTTAATATGCTTTGAGGAGTCCGAATTGAAGCGCTAGTCTCCCTCTTCTTTTTTTTAAGAGACGTTTTCCTTAGCACACGGATCGAGTGCTGATACGCATCTGGATTTCTGCTTGTTAACTGAAATTTCTGGAAAGTCCCTAAAAGCCCTGTTGTGCTTCCCTTACTGTTTTTTTTTTTTTAAAGACTCCTTACCCACAGAGCAGGCTCTGGTTTCTTTCTTTATGCTCTTTTCTGTCTTAAAACAGTCAGTATCACCAGCAGAACTTGTCTTTAGTTTCTTTGCTTTTCCTTCCAGGAAGGAAGGCTGGGTCCCATTAAGCCTCTCCAGCACTGGAGCGACTGGGTATCCCGTTGGGCACTCATCGCCTTCACATTAAATCTCTCCATGCTCCAAGGCGCAGTATGACACAGTAGCCAACTGCCAAATGCTGCTGGTTTGCAGTTTTCAAATTTAAGAAGCAGTTTGTACCCTAGGTCTAAGACTGCATCCCGGTACTATCAAATTCTCCCCTTTGATTTTAATATGATTACCAAAGAATGTACCGCAAAACTCAAGAGCAGCTTAGTTAAGAGGCATTGACATGTACCTATGCACGTGGAAGAAGGCATGACTGTGTCTTCTACCATACGTTAGCTTAGAGGACTTTGCATGCTCCGCATTAATCCAAGTGTCAAAAAAAAAAAGTCAAGGCTGGCATGGATCTACCACAACCCTGAGGACAATTTGAAACACAAAATCAAACAAGCCTTCTGCAACTTGGACCCATAATAGCTCCAGCTCAGAGCCATTTTTTTGGTGCAGAGAGCTCCTCGCGGTTTTCTGTGAGATCCCCATGCAGAAGAGTTTACAAAAAATCAGTCCCCTGGGGAACAGGGAAGGTTGTTTCCAGTTCCTTCTCTCAAGCTGCTATCAGTGCAATGGAACTTTCTGCACACACAGTTTTCCCTCCTCTGAAGTTTCCTTTATTCTCTGAGCTCCAACTTCTGGGGGTTTCTGTGCTGTTATTTCCCCCCCAGGCATGATACAATTTGAGCTTTTCCTTTCCTCTCCCGTTCCCCTGCATCCTGCCGAGAACATTGCAGGAAGAATTATAGCCAATTCATTTGCCTGCCTGCCAATTAGAAGTATACCATGTCAGAGTCAAGTGAGTAAATACCGATAAACAATATGACAGCTATCCAGCCCATTTGACCTTCTGACAGTTTTCAGTGCTTTCCACTTTATTAAAATGAGGTATTAATAGAACAGATATGTTTCACCAGACACAGCACTGTAGTACTTTGAATCACAGAGCTGATTTTTATAGCCAGGAAAACAGATTCTCTAACATGCTTCTTTATGCCAGACACTGTTAAATCACAAAGTTTTGAGGGCGTTTATTCTAGTATTCCAGTAACAAAATAATCGCACTGGTGAGCAGATATCCATCATCCTAACTCACTCTATCTTTTTAATATTTGATTACGAATACTTGGGACAGGAGCCAGTTCATATTGTTTGCACGACATCACAAGGTCCCAGGTCTAGATTTGAGTAGCCAGGTCCTCTTGTAAAACACGGTAGTTTAGCAGAACACTTTAAGTCAACAGATGCCTCTAAATGTAAATAGAAGGACAAGTCTTTCCTCCAAAGAATTAGCAATTGAAGACCCCAACTCCATATTGCGCATGGTGCCAGGGAAATTTTGCTTGCCCAGAAATACTGTTACTAGAAGACAACTCAACGTGGGCACAGAGGGCAGCTGCACACTTCTCAGCGAGGTGCTGGAGCACAAACAGACCACAACCTGGAAGAGGCAAGCAATCAGACATGGTGTCATGAAGAGATATCTATCTCATGCCATGGATATTTTTAATACAAGGCAACAATATGACATAATTCATACTCAAGCAAGTTAAAACTATTCAGCATGCTCATATTTAATACGTCTACAAGTTGGTAGTTTTAGAAACTGTCCACTTGAATGCTTCTTTCGCAGGCAAATAAACTTATGCTGCATCCATTTCTTTTCCATTGAAAAATCAATTCAACAATTATTTCCAGCTTGCACGCATTTGAATGTCCACCCTTAAAGTATGGATAGCCTAATTCCTGGAGAAAGGCCAACCACAGTTCTAAGCTCTACAACTGAGCATGAAGCGAGAGAAATACCAGCACCCCAAAGCACAAACACTCACACTCAAACCAGGGCTGTATAACAAAAGAGTCCCTTTGCAGCAGTAAAACTAGGCAAGTTTTAATATCTGCTGGCATGAGTAAATAACAAGTGCAAAGCCTAATGTGAACAAGGCGCAGTACTAAAGGATGCTTCGTGAGTTTGCAGCGAGTGACAGACCCCTCTTTTCTGCCAAAATTAAAACTACAGCAAGTAACCAAGTCAGGGCCTCTCGCTGCTCCTTGGCCATAGCTTTTGAATAAAAGAAAACAATTTCTCCTACCCCCATTCTTCTGGGAACCACAATCAGCTTCTCCAATTGGTATTTCTATTCAAGTGGGATGCCAATACCAACTCACTACCAAAAGATCAAAGTTTACCTACAGAAACCTTGTGCCTGTCCCTCTAAGTCTCTTCATTAAAGACCCTTGACTCTTTTCCCCAAAAAGCTTCTCCTGTGCTGTGGGACACAGAAAGCCATGCAGTGTTGCTGTGCCAGCCATTCTTCAGCAATTGTGCCAAGAGCTTTCTCCCTTACACACATGTTTCTGGAGCCCTACCTTCAAACGGCCACGTTGAAGCGGCACGTCCTGAGCGTACATCCCCAGAAAGCAGAGCTCTTCGTTGCCCAACAGTTAAGTGAAGCATCGCTTTATGCCACAGCTCAGCCGTCCGTTCAAATGAAACCCTAGTGAAAGCAGCAATTCCCTAACAAGGCACACATAATCAATATTTCCCCACAATTAATAGAGGAAAAACATGTGGTTAACAGACTTCCCTAATAAAATGGACAGAAAGCTATATTCAATACTACTAAATAGATTTAACTTCCACTAGTGAAAAAAGTTCCAAGCCATGATTCTCCCTGTAATAATGATACATATTACAAAACTTCCATTTCATCTCTGTGTACATGTTAAAGAGATTAAAACAAGTCATGCACTAGGTAAACCATGACTGCCTCACTGTGGATTAAAGCAATGCTTGCTTCTAGTAGATTGCTGTTACTACCAAAATATTAGCTTTTACTTCATCTGTCAGGACAAAAAAGAAGGGGAAAAAAAAAAAAGACATTTTGTTCAGGTGAACAATCCAAGCTATTTCTGAACATACTATCACAATATTTGTATCGGCTGATAAATAGCTTGCAAATAGGTGAAGCTGAGTAATCAGTTGGTCTTGGCTGAAATCACAGCCATACATCTCAAGCATATTTTGAAGCTTGCATTTCTGCTATATGTGGATTTATTCTCAGATTTTTTTTCAAAACTCTCAAGAGCTTTGCAAAAAACTCTGGTTTAACACTGATTGAACACTGGGCATTACATAACCATTTACTTTCAGATACGTTTAAAACTTACCTAGCAACATTATTGCTATACCTGAGTTCACATTTCCTTCCTCTGAATTTTCTTACGAACTTCTCTTCCTTGGAAGCACAGGCTGGCTGAGCTCCAGCTTTGAACTTTCCGGAGGATTTGCTTAAACAAGTGTAGTTTGCATCTGATCAGAAGGACAGCAACAAACCAAATTTTATTTTCACAGGAGAACGACATTCCAGCTGTCAGAGCATGACCCTTGCACATCTTGGGACCCATTACTTCCCACATGTAGGTCCTTTGAACCTGGTTCAATTAGGAAAAAAAAAAGTTAAACTGGAGTTGCCACAGACTCTTATTTCCAGATCCTTTACCGCAGCCTCTTTAGCATCCCAGGCTGCATACAGTAAAATCAATGCTTCTGCAAAGCAAGGACATCATCTTATCCAGAGGACACTGGTACCTTGTGACATACTGAACACTTTGTATTTTATGTTGAACCTCAGCATTGTAGCTGGGTGTTGTTTAGTTACTTTAGTGACTTGACAGATGACTGCAAAAGAATTGTTTACAGAGTAATCTGAATTATGCAGGCTGTTGTACTGTTAAACACATATCCTTGGCAATTCAGGTATACGGCTTCTGCACAGAGACAATCTGGTTTCTGGACGCAATATTTACCCAGCTAGATCAACAACTATAGCTACTGCCTGTCAGAGTAATGTACCTGGTTACAGGTAGATTACCTCTACTGATATACAGGCCACGTTGCTCAATCAAAACAAGGTATTTCATCAACTTTTATATGACATCAGTACCAATAAAACTGAGATGTGTTATTTCTTCTGCTATTATAACATGTTATTTTCTAGCACTTCTTTCAGACATAGGCCCCACTGCATTAAGCAGCCAGGATTTGTGCTCTTTCATTCGGGGAACTGTGCTTGTGAATCTACATTTTTGTTCAGTTTTGGAACGTAAGAGTTCCCCATGGAAGGGAGAACCCAAACCAAGCACAACTGCTGCAGAAACTATCCATGAAATATTTTATTTTGAGCATTTCTGTTCAAAATTTAGCAGCCATATCTAAACCAGGAGCTTTGGAATGGGGCTTGGCTGTGCTGCAGTCAGGAGCTCTGGGACTCCCAGTGCAGGGGCAGCCTCCCAGGCAGTTGTCCCCAGGGACACCCAGGCAGTCATCCACACACCTCCATTTCAACAAAACGTCATGCCCCACGCAAGCAAACAAAAGCTGTTTTATCAGTGAATTCCTGCCCAGCCCTGTCATTGACTCCAGTTTCCATCCCCTCAGTCTGGCCCTCGTGAACAACTACCTAGCTGGAGTTTAAAAGCATCGCTAGCTTTCAAGTTAAATTGCTGTATAACTTCCAAATGCTCATTAAGAGGTCTTGTCTTGCCACGAAGAAAGTAGTATATAAACAATGAAAAAGCCTTATACATCCATCAAAGGGCTTTTCAACCCCATAAGAAGGCACGGAAGGGCCTAGGAAAGGTCACGGGCAGAAGCTCCAGAGTGACGCAGAAAGCAGGGCAGAGCAGTGCTGGGTATATTCCACGAGTGCTTAAGCTAAAGGTATTTGTCCAGAAGCCATTTCTCTCCCTCAGGCTCTTTCCTAGTGTCTGTTAATTATTACTAATATTACGGAAAGACTCAAAGAGTAGCTTGCATTGTCCTCACATGGGACAAGTCTGAATTTTAACAGTCCCAGCAAGAAGTGATGGGATAAATAATCTCAAAAGCTGCAGTAGCCCCTGAAACTCACAGGCAAGCTGGTGATCAGCATTCTCCTCAAGCTGTTTAAGACAATTACGGCTTTATTGTGAAAGATTAAGTATCAAGGTGAAATCTTTGTGGAGAAGAAAGGAGTAGGTAAGCTCATCTTAGTAACACTCATGCAAGAAAAAAAAATAAATCCAAGTCTTAGCTCTCTGACCTTTGATTTTCCTTCTATTTACTTCAACTTCAGTGAAGTCTATACCCTTTTGCCAACAGGTAGAACCACACATTCTACTCCGAATCTCCTTGACCTCAGAAGTGCACAGGTGGGGGCAGAAAAAGGCATTTCACACCGCACAGGTCATCTGTTCCCTGCACAACAGAACTAAGCCCAGTTTCAGACAGATTCCCAAGCGCGTGCACCTACACTCTCCCATCACACCAGATGCTCCTGCTTACGTGCTCCAGCGCGCCCTAAGGCGCCTTGTCAGCACGCACCATGTTGAACAGAGGGGTGGCTGTTGCAGGCATGCAGCAGCCGCCTGGTGAGGAGACCTACTCCAGGTCTTCTCGCCGGTGAGAATGTTCCTCAAGTCTCAGTTGCTTCCTCACCTTTGGGAGGTCCCCATCTTCCTGCTCATAAGCAGGAAACTGAGCAATAGGTTCAAAAGCTTTTAGGATAATACTGAGCCACAGATCGACAGGCAGCCAGTAAAGCCCCACCAGTGCTGTTTCCTGAACAAACAGGAATGAACATTTGGGAAAGGTTGCACTGGATGGCTGGAACCTCAGAGCTTGATGTGGAAGAGGAGGAGGAGGGAGGAATGTTCTTGAGGGCCATTTTTGGTTTTTTTTTTAATCTTGCTGCTAAACGTACATGTTTCTTGCTGTAACCCTTTTACTATTTTTGAGAACTCACCTTTTTTCTAAGTTTATACCCTCTCAGTCGTATGAGGAACAATAAATTCATAAGCAGCACTGCGAATAGAAAGCCTATTAAAGTTTTTGAAGGCCAAGGTGCTTCATTCCTGAACAAACACATGCTTTTCCTGCATGTGCAAAGCATCTGGGGCTGAAACAGCTCCTGGAGGAAGCTCAGGGGAGGAAACTCAAACATTGCAAGTCAAAGCTGCAGGAGAGGCTATTCTTCACAGAAGGTTACAAAATCTTTTCCTGCCCTTAAAAATAGTAAACACACAGGACAAGAACAATACATTCACAGTGAGTGAGCATGGAAGTAAATCTCACTCCAGAGACATTTTGCCCTGATATGCCTTGCTTTGGCCTGCGCCTCGCTCTTCCCCCAGCCCTGAAGGCAACGCCTGCCCTGGGAATTATGACAAAAGGACATAAATTGGTTTTGTTTCAAAATCCTGGCCTGTTTTTTCAGGGAAAAGGGGTTTAGTTGTCCATTTCTGTGGATAACTCCTCCCCCGGGAAGAGGGGCTAAGGGCTCCCTGTCCAGTGAGCAGGACAGAGGGGACGTGTCGAGAGACATGGGGGCAAAGCAGGGATAAGAAAAAGCCATAGTAACCATTACATGTAGAAGAGCAGGGGTTTTGTGAATTAACTAAAACAAACACATGCCTTTAACAGCTTGTGGAGTGGAGCAGGAACAACACACCATTACAAAGTTGTCCACGATAGACTTGATTTTGCTTTTCTCCCCACAGAGGCTGGGAACAGCAGTTCCTTGGGCAGGTTGCCACTAACACAGCCTCCTCAACATGAGATCAGCCGACCTGACCAGGTCATGTCAGAATGAAGAGGTACCCACAGACAGATGTCAGCAGTTTATCCCCCAATGCCCTTTTCTCCAACCAGGAGGTCAATGTGACCGTGCGCTGCCAAGAACTTCATCCTAAGCCTGAGCCCACAGTAGGTCTCACACAGCACCAGTCCACCTTCCAGCCTCTTCCCATTCAAAACACAGCGCTAAGGGTTAAGGATTTGTGTCCAAGAAGCTCTCAAAGCTGACAGCAGCCTAATGCCCAGAAAGCTGGAGAAGCGCCACGAGCAGAAGAACAAACTGCAGTGAAAGCATGATATTGGGGATGACGATCATCTACTTTAGTTTTAAAGGAAATTTCACAAAAGGAAGGAACAACATCAATACAGATTTTGTGTGTGCATTTGTTACCTGACCACTACATGCTGCTAGGACCACTTTTCATATAATCTCTCTTCTATCCTAGATCACAAAATTATATCCAGGGCAGTTTCTTCAGCAAAAAGCAGCTCTCTCTTCTCTGAAGAGTAAATAAATGCAACTACAAAGTTTAATATTAGATTACATAATCAAATTCCAGACTTCCCGAAGGATTTGCCCCTTTGCCAAAATGTTCCTTTGGAAAATCTGAGCCAGTTTCAAGAGAAGCAGCTTTTAAACTAACCACATACGTATTCAACACAAAGTTACGTAAGTTATTAGACAAGTATTTCAACTAGTGTGTCTCATCTTACTTAGCTGATTAGCTATGCATACTTTTTTTAAAAAAAAAAAAAGTGCTTAGCCTCAGAATATGTTTTTATATAGCTTTTGCACTGAGGAAGTTATTTATTTCCGGGTGTATTTCCTCCTACCAAAACAGAGATAAAAACCTGCATAGATATGCAGTGAACAATGAACACACTAATGAGGGTCTTTAATGGTCAAGCCCTATATGAAAAGAGTATTTGCTAGCGGCAAACATCAGTTCCCCCGTTCCTGAGCCGCTCGCAAACACCTTGGTCAGGGCTAGCAGAAGCCTCATGCGCTCTCAGAGACAGCTAGCGAGTTGGAAAACTTAACTACCGCCTGGAAATTGGAGTTGCAACGGCTCATCTCTGCCTCCTAGCTTCACGTCTCAGTGTAACACCCTTTGGCGATTCGCGCATTTGCCTTTTTGCAAGAGAAGGATTCCTGCCTCCGGCAGGACAAGAATCAGCCAGAGCAGCCCAAAGAGCTGAGCTGGCTGAGGGCCACTCCCTTCTCATCGATCACACTGCCCTCCCCATGCCTACAGGCTTTTAAATTATTTTTTCATTATGATTTTTTTTTTTTTAATTTCCAAGCTGCTTCTTTCCAAAGCAGAAAAGCCTCTGGTGTAGCACTGAGGAGCCCCAGAGGGAAACCCCTTGCCGCGGCCAGTGCCAGACCAGAGAGTCCCAGCCCAAAGGAGGCTTCACACATTCTGCTCTCCCACGGCTTTCTGCAGTCCAGGCAGGCCAAGAGATACAACCAGAAAGAAAACATGTTAAGTGCACTTGATTTAAAGTAAATAACCTGAAGCAGGAAAGTTTGTGTTTGTTAACAGACTTTAAGATCCAGAAAGATGAGGCCGAATCTCGACAGTTAACTGCTGCACGAGTTGCCATGTTTCGCTGTGTCTATGAAATCCTACCCAGCAGAATGCTATCACCACCTGTCCTTGGCTCAGCAATTCTTTTCAAAACTCCAATCGAGAGAGCTTTAAATGGTCAAGAAAAACAAACGTAGATGCCATTAAAGCAAAGTTAGAAAGAACAAGGCTTTCAGCGAGGCAATCCTGGAAGTGTCACCTCAGAGGCAGTGCAGCTGTACAGCAAGTAACAAGGGGATGGATTTATTGCAGTTTATCACGTATAAGGCAGCAAAGGCAGAAAACAGAGCGACCACAACTCAGGCAAATCTGAAGTCACCTCTCTTGCAGCTTTTATACACACGCTTTTTAAACGAAGTTTAGTTTTGTTCTCTCTTTGTGACCAAAGAACTTACATGGCACTATAAGAATCAGTAGTATTTCAGCTGCTAAAATGCACCATATTAGCAAGAGAAAAAAGTAGCAAGTGACAGCCAAAACGTGAAAGGCAGCTTTTAAAAACAACCCTTGGTTCTGCTTTGCCAAATGCAAATGTAACGACTGGTGTCTTCGGCAGCAGCATGTCTCCACAGGACCAGCGTGAGATTGGTTCCACGCAGCAGAGTTACGCACACCGCGGAGAATACAAACCCTCTGCTTTCGTCGTCATCAGTACGCAGAACACGCTTGCCCGGCGCTTCGTTTCTCCCGGCGGCGGCCTGAGCCGGGGCGGGCCGCCCGGCAGAGGGGGATAGCGGACCGGCGGCCGCCCAGCCGGGGGCCGGGTCACCGCTGTCCCCGGAGGGGCTGGGACAGCCCCGGCTCGGCGGGGTGCTCCTCCCGCCCCCGCAGCCCCGAAAGGATCCCACGGGGGGTGGAAGGGGAAGAGCGGGGCGGGGGAAGCACTTTAGAGAGCAGTGAAGGACCCCGTGGGCTTGCTTGCGTCAAGCTTCCGAGGCTGGGCAAAAACTGACTGGGCAGAGAGAAAGTCTGCTCCGAACGCCCGGTTATTTGTTAGATGCTTTCTGGAGTATTTGGTCGAGCCAAAGCAATCCCGGTTATGTTGAAGGAAGGCAAAAAGGACGTGTTTCAGCTGTGGCTGGTGAAATTCATCTGCGGCGGGAGCCCGAAGGAGGGGTCTGACGCTGCAGCAGGGCTATTTATCCATCACAAGTGTTTGAAATTAAGTGAAAGACACTAAAGAATGAGCATTTATTTTTGAGCATTTCCTTACTGGAGAGGCCCCGATGCTCTGTAACAGAGGTCTGGGCACAGAAACTGTCTGTGCTCCATAGGCGAGACCAGGGACACTTTTACTAGCATTACTTGCTCTCCGAGGTACTTTGTCACAAGCAGCCTGCTTGACCTCGTTCTAGAAATAGTGGTGGCATTTTGGTGGTCACCTGAGGACCCCGGCAGCCAGCAAAACGGAGGCTCCCATGCCTCAAGGAGCACCTCTGCCACACCTGCAGCACAGACCCGAGGAGAGCCAGAGCCAGAGCTGCATCCTGACCGCCCGCTCAGGTGCGACAGCCCAAGGAGGGCTGCGGCCGCAGCACTCATTTCCGAGGCCTAACCCCACAGACGAGCAGAAACCCCACCACAGCCTTCCCACAGGCTGGCAGGCCCATTAGCAAATGGCAGTTTGAGTTTTCCTGCACCAGCACAGCATTCCCCAGCAGCAGGAGCGAGCTTGACTGCTCCTGCCCAGCTCTGCCATCACAGCCACACTTGTGTGCGCAACAAGACAGAGATTTGCCCCCAGCAGCACCTGCAGACCTGCTGGCGCATCCCACATGGGATTTGCTCCCCAGCCCTGGGACACGGCGAGGATCTTTTCCTCCTCCTGGGCCGGGGGCAAGTGGTGCACCCAAAGCAGGAGCCTTCAGCTGAGCCTCAGCTCAGCTCATCACACATGCTAGCACATGCATGGAGCCCCTGCCACAGCAGGATGAGCACACACCGCACCAGGAAAAAAAGAAAAAGAAAAAAAGATATTTAAAGCTCAACCTTGTGAGTTTTCACTTCAAAGATGTTTCCTGAGGTCCAGGTACTGCCAGTACATGGAACAGGTCATGCTTACCTCCGAAGTGGAGGGAGATAGAGCTAGACACAGCCCAGACACAGCACAGGCTACACGCATCAGGAAGGTCTCCATCCCTCACAAAGGTTTTCCGCAGCTGCCTGAGACCCAGCTGCAGAGTCACACATGGACATCAATGCAATTGGTGCTCCCAGGCATGAAGATGGGATTCTAGGCTGGGGAACCCTCATTTAGGACTACCTAACCTCCAGCTTTGTTATTTCAGGATCAGCTTTTCAGCTGACAGTACCATTTCCACAATCATTGCCTTAATTTTTCTCACTCCAAATGCTTGCTAAGTGCTAGCAGTGGCACCTTGAGACCTACAGAAATTCACCACAAAAAAAAAAATAAAAAAAGAGCAAAGTGTCTCTGCAAACATTTCAGGGTGACACAGTCTGCAGAAGGAGGTCCCCACATGAGGTCTGTTCTCCAAATCCCGATTTCTGTCCAGATCACTTGCCCGTAGCAATGCACCAGAAAGCAGTATGGATGCTGTGGCAGGCAGAGAGAACGGGGTGGGCCTGGCACCACACACCTCTACGCTTGGGGGGACCATCTCAGCAGCAGCACCACACCGTAACTCATCCCAGAGGGACAGAGCAAGAGCTGAAGCAGGTAAGAAAGTGTCTGTCGGAGTGTGTGAATTTCTCTTAAAAAAAAAAAAAAAAGATAGTTATATGCAATTGTTTTCTGCACTAATTTGAGAAATTCAAGGTTCAGGAGGAAAATGCACATTTCGGTGATAAATTTCAGTCCTTATGTTATCTGGGACCACCACAACCACATGAATCAGAGTTGAAATAAAACTAGGGAGGTGTAATGACCATTTGATATCAAGTCTGTCAAAGCAAATTAGACTGTACTGGCAGCCTTTCTGAGCACAGACTTTGTGCTTGTCATCAGCCAAGCTTCACTAGTGCAAATTCATGCACGGAATAAGAGAAAGGTGCACCCCACAACTTGGCTATCATCTACTGAAACCAACTGCTGAAGCTTTCGATGAACTGCAGATGAAGTTTGCCTTATTTAATCACCTAACAACAGAAATTCGAACAAAACAAGAAATGCATTCCTTAAACTGAAGAACTGGCAGGCTGAGGGAAAGCTGTCATCTGTTCACTAGCGAAAAAAAAAAAAAGCAGGTAAAAAATAAAAGTTAGTTTCGTTTGCTGTTGCTGGTCAGTTTAAAAACATAAAATTAGTCTTCTGACAGGTAATTTTTCAAGGGCTGTTTAATTGCTACCATTTTTTGGCTGTCAGCATATTTGCAGAATTCCCTGGCATTCCCCGACAATGGCTCTGCGGTGTTCAGAAGCGAGTGCTTTCAAGATGAGCACCATTCCTCACCTACATAAAAAAATGCGCTTGTAAGTAAAAAAAATACCGAGAGGAGAGTCTGCTGCATGTCTAGCGGCCAAAGTTCATCTCTTTTTACTCATCCTGGAATGGAAGGTGTCGCTGGCCTTATATTCATGTTAATGTCCAGTTGCCGGGTATTTTTAGTGGGCTAAAAAATAACCCTAGCTTAGGGCAGTCACGCTTATTAATTTTATGTTACTATCTGCAGCCTGAAAACCCCAGTGATGCCGTGTCAGTGCTCTTCATATGCTGTAGAAGAGCTCCCTACGCTCACTACGAGTAATCTGCTCAGAGATATAAGAGGATTTCTGTGAATAAAAGACGCCAAAAAGTTACAGCACACATTTTCTCAAGTTTCCTGACTGAGTGCTCCCCTTCCACCTACACATCTCACCCTAAGCCTGGATTTCCCCCTTCCTCTGTCCAGATCCCCAAGCTCCAGCCCTGCAAGCATCCTGGCAGCAGCTGCACAGCAGCTGAAGCACCGCCAAAAGGTGACAGATTCTCTGGCTGCCCAAGGGCACAAGAAGAAAAGCGTGCATCCAGCCCATGACTAGTTTGTGGTTTTTTTCGGGTGGGTTTTTTGAGAGTTTGCATGTGTCCAAACCAAAGGAACAGGAAGAAGCCAGGAGTTTCCACTCGCCCCGATAGCAAGACTGCATTACATTTTGTAGAGACATAAAGTAACTACAGGAAATGCAAAATCCTGCTGCTGGGGTGAGTGGAAATTTCTTTCTTTTCCCTCCCACCCACCATAGTCAACGTATAACTGGGCAAAGTGGCAGATGATGGAAACTCGTATGAACCATCCATATATTAGTAAAAGAGGCACAACCAGATCACAGAGCTACCCCTGGTTACAAGTATTACAATTGTATCTCACACAGACCGCACGCCTTTGGGCATAAATTCAGGCAGAGAACACAGCAGGGGACACCACTTCTAGTGTATTAAAACAGAAGTTCTCATGTGGGCAGTTCTCAGAATGATTAAAGTTTCACAATTACTGTTCCTAATGTTGCATTAGGGTGAAGGATGGCAAAACACATCAAGAATTAAGTTGCACACATTCGGTACAGTGCCCAGAACCCAACTCAACACGCCAAACCCTTTTGCAAAAAACAGAGCCAGCGATTGTGCAGGGTAACTAGTGACAGCCACCTTGAATCCAAAGTAAGGTGAAATTCATGAAGCTGAGCCGAAGCCAAGACAAGCTACCAGCTTGTTTCAGCTTGTCTTCGAGAAACCTCCTCTTCCGGGAGGCATCAGTTTTCTGACACCGAGACAAGTTTGTATTTCTGGAGGCGGGCAGAGCCTCCAGGTCCCAACTACCAGCCAGTTCCCCTTCACAGGGGATGCCCCTTCCTCCCCAGTGCTGGCGGGTGAAGCAGCAGCCAGCCTCACCGCTGCCTCCCTGTTACCAGGAAAGGCAGAACAAGCCTTTTCCCTACCCCAGAGGCAAGAGATGCCTGCGGCAAGGCTCATGAAGGCTTTTCCCTTCCAGGCCACCAGCTTCTTAGCAGAAACAATCATTAGTTAAGCACATTAGTGAGCACCCAAAACCACACTGTGGCAAGCTGTCCCTCTGGAGGCTGAGCCACAGGGCAGCCCCCCGGGGACCAGGCTCTCCCGGCCATCCCACCGCAGGAGTACAGCCAAGCAGAAGCTCTACCCCAGGAGGACGTAGCGAAAAAAGACCTCAGCCAGCCCGCACCAGCTCATTCCTCCCAGCACCATCAGTCCCATGGCATAATCCCAGCCCAGGAGTCCCTCCACGCCTACCCGCAAGCTCCAGGCTGGCTGCTCCGGGGATAAAGGACAGCCTCACCATTACCCTGCACAGCCCAAATATATCCGCACTTCTCACTCTTCCCCGCTGGTGCATTAGCCTTCCAGGCAATCGGCTGGCTCGGCCTGCTCCAAAAGCCCCACCTGTGCCCACCCAAAGGGTCCTCGCCTGCCTGCTCTCCCCCCGCCCTGCAGAGGCAGGCCAGCCATGAGGTGGGCCCACGCCGCTTGCGTGCCAGCTCCGCCGGCCGAACGCAGCAGCCTTTCCGCAGGGCCATAACGCCGTCCGTAACGGATCGTGAGTTGTCCAGCTTGCACACCAAGTCCCTGCACAAAGAGGAAGGGATCCTAGATCACAAATATGAACAAGCAGGCAGATCTCGCTCACAAGCTGCTAAACGTTCTGGTTTCCTTTCCGAGTGTCCTGTTAGGCTTCCCCAGGCTTTTCCCCACCCAGCCAGTGGGGTTTTTTTCCAGGCTGCCTGTGTAAACTGCGTAACTCTCCCCATACTGACCTACATAACTGGGGCCTTGAGTGACGCTCCAAGGAGAAGTCACTTAACAACATTCAGAGAGCTCAAGCGCTGCCAACCTGACACACTCCATCTTGCTTTAGCCTCCGCCAAGGGTAAGGGCCAGGGAAGCCCTCAGCCCATGTGCACGGAGAGAAGAGAGGGAGAAGTGGGGTTGCTGTGCCATTAGAGCATGATGGAAATTAAGGCTAATCCCAGGTGTCTTTTCACAAGTGTTCATTAGCCTGCTTCTGTTCTCACTGAGGAGGAGGAGGTATAACGTGGAGGCAAAAGCAGAAAAGCTAACGGGAGCTAAGGCTTGGGAATGGTCACCTCTAAAATGCAAACAAGGCTCGAGCAGGTGAGTGTACTTGAACTCGGGAATAAACACACCATTTCTCTTCCAGAATTTGGGGACTTGAAATCCTGACCCAGCAGCAAACATTTATTCCTCAGCTCAGGCCTGGTGTTGCACGTGTCGGAGGTGTGTTTTACGAGGCAGGGGAAAGAAGCTGCTTGACCAAGGCCAAGACTCGCAGAGATGCAATGGCAGGTGGCAGACTTTGGGAGGTTCATCTTCCAGAACAAAAGGCTTGCCTACAAAGTTTGAAAGAAAGGCTAATGAAGGATGGGGATGGAAATGTAAGCTAGTATGGCCTGTGTGTTTATTGTTACCTGGCCTCAGTTGAAGCAGTAAGATGTCGCAGCTCCTCTCCCACCCTCTGAACCTCCCGTGCCACTGACAGGGCCAAGGACAATCTGCAGAGCTTGATGGGGGGGCGAGGGGGGGGGGCCTTATAGAAATGCATCTCTGCCCCCCCAGCACCATTTCTCCGTGCTAGCTCTGGCCCTCACAGATGACTGCCAGCAGGGCAGCTGCTGTCCCCATCTGCACAGGGCTGAGACCATCCTCTAAAATCACAAACAGAAATTAGCAAGAGACTTGCAAGTCTACAGACTAGGTAAGGGCATAGCTATCGGACAAGGGCCAGGTTAGAGAAAGGCTGCTAGCAGAGGACTTGGGCCAGTCTTGGTTTAGCACTTTCACTAGCGACTTAGTCCAAAAATGAAGAGATCCCTGACAAAAATCTGCTGGAGGTATGAGGTTGAAAGATGACATTAATGCAGAGCAAAATGGAGATACCTCACAGGAGAAGCCAGACTATTGGGGAGCAATGGAAGTGGAGTAAAGCTGGCTGGGACAAGGGCAAAGCCATAGTCAAGAGACAAATAATAGTACTTTCTTCCAAAAGCTGGGAGTTCATCAGCAAAACATAGCTAGAGGAGGACTTGCATCACCACGACCAGTCAATCAGTAATGTAACTCTAGATAATGACAAAGTGGTTTTCCAAGTTACCAAAATGGCTAGTTTCAGTGCAGATAGGGAAGCAGCATGCCATTGCATAGGCTTTTCTGCAGGCCCGTGCATTAGACCATGTACACTCGTGCTCCCCCTTTCGTTGAGTCATACAGGCACAGAGGGCCAGCAGGAGAGGGAAAGCTACCCGAGAAGAAGAGAGGGGGTTTTATAACCTGTCAAAAGAAAGGCGGAGAAATCGCTGCCTAACATTACATATCAGCTTAAACACTACCAAGGGAGAAGAGCTATTTAAGCTGGGAATAGGTTTTGGCTCAAGAACAGATAGCCATAAGATGATTATAGATAAATTTCAGCTGGCAATTAAAAGATAGCTCCTAAGCACTGAGAAGCAAGGGGTCTGCAACAGTCTCCCAACAAAAGGAGCAGCACCACTTGCCACAGTCAAACCGGCACACACAAAAACCTCCCCAAGATCTCACCAACTGGTTTTGAGACAAACCCTGGTGCCTTCCTAAAAGGTCTCGGTGAAGGGATTGTCTGTAATTAAGGAACTGGATACAGGAGGCCCCTTCCAACTCTAAGCGGTATGAGCCTGGTAACTACATATCGTGGAGGAATTATTCGCATCGATGGACTGACTGAGGCAGTTAATCAGTTTTAGCATCAAGAAACAGTAACCTACTTTCATAGTGCAGCAAGACTGGGAAAGGAGAGGGAAAGGCAAGAAAAAAAAGCTGCAAGCTGCTTAACCAGCAAGCACAGAGAGCTGTCTATAGGAGGATATTCACTCCTCTGGTCACCCCAGGTGGTGCCTTGGGAGACACATTGGGAGTGCAGCACCAAAAGTATATTAAGATTACTTTAACTGTGCCATCCATAAAAAGAAGGGGGAGGGGGTGAGGGGAAGCTTTGTTTGGCTTGAAATTTGAATTGCAGTCAGCTATGTGATCATACAGGGGATACGCAATATATGTAAGCTGCAATGCGCTGCTGTTTGCTCCACACTGACTCAAGGCTGCAGCCAGCCAACATCCACCCCTGAGAAACTATTGCTCAGAATGGGCTTTGGCACCCACCCTGCTCCCGTCGGCAGTGTACATACACCTGAGACATGATAAACATAAGCCAACATTTCAGCTAACAAAGACTCGGTCTGTGTATGGATGCTTTGCTGTGGTTCCCAGGACTAAAACTAGCAGTGTCAGCTTGGGAGAGCAAGGGGTGCAGCCGAATACAGAAGACCAAAGGACAGATTTTGTGAGTGGAAAAGCTCTGGTGGCTCCAGGAGGACATCCCTGAGAAGCCCTGTGGCTTCTCGGTTGACAAAAGCAACTGCTCTGGCCAGTCACATAACCTTCGGCTTTAAAGCCCACAATGTCCAGGTCCTTGGTATCACAGTGGTGTGTGCAGTGGGAGAACCTGGCTTTGAGTTTATTCTTAGGTTCTCAAGGAATTTTTGGCGTTGTCAGAAACAAAGGCACCTGGAAGATGCTACTAGACACTATGAGAAATACTGGCACTGCACCATGCACCGTGCACCATGCACCACTCAGACTGACTCCCTTGTTTTCTTTATCTCACTTTCCAAGGGTGCAGAAATCCAGGAGCAGCCAAAGCCAGACTCTCTGAAGAGGAAATTATCTTCTCCACAGATCTAAGCCCCTGGAATGGATCAGTGTGTGATTTAAAAAACATGTATGGTGCTGTTGATTGTCTTCCTTACACTGGCCTAAGAATATGTGTGGGCTTTTAATTTGTTTTACTTTTAATTTTAGTTACTTTTTATTTCAATTACGTTTACTGCCTGGACTATTGACATCAGTGATGCAGTACCTTAATGTATATTATCTCACTTAACTCCCAAATCTAATTGACAGCTGCAGGGAAGAATCAGGCTGCACACAAGTGTGGGAACACCCAGTTTCACGTTTTACTCCTGCGTGGGACTGAGCATTCACCTGGCTTTTGCAACCGGAGCAAGACATTTCTGTGGAACAGGGCTGAGGGGTCTACAAAGGTTTTTGCAGCCGGCAGCTATTCATTACCCAAAGGAAAAAGAAAGCAAGCAAAAAAAGCATTAACGTGCTGAGGTGGTAAAAAATATAGGTTTCCTGAGAGTCCTGAGCATTTGCTGATGGCTTAGTACCTGGGCATTCGGACCTCTCCCAGCCTCGCAGTCGTCTCTAGCCACAGCATTTCTCTGGCCTGCAGCCCGGTGACAGGAGCAGCGAAGAGCCACGATGGAGCCGGTGCAGGGAAACTGCAGAGCTCCTCGCCGGTGGGCCAGCCCAGGCGAGCTGTCTCACACCAGCCTTCCTCAGCGCCTGGAAATGTCAGGTACGTTTGTGCCCCCGCCTCACCCCGCCCCCAGCCCCAGGGGTGCACTGGCGGGCGGGCGGCCGGGGCAGGAGTGCAGCACGCTGCTGCTGTCGCAGGCCCACGGGTGAGAACAGCCTCTCCAGATGAATCACACAAAGTCCGTGGGGTTTTCATGCTGGCCTGAGTATTTGTAGAGTCATCCGGGTCTGACTGCCCAGCTCCTCCAGCAGCCACAACCCTGATGGGGCCTGTAAGGTGAGTCCGAGGTGCCTGTGATGGCTGCTTGGCCACACGAAGCCCGTAAGAGAAAACGCACAGTTCAGGAAGAAGATGGGGGCAGAGCACGTGTGAAACAATAGATGCTGAAATGCTCAGTCTGCTTTAAAGCAGGGTGCAACTTGTGTTCAATGGCATGAAAGGTTTTGGTTTCTTTAATAGGAAAGTATAGGAGGGAAAAAAAACCAAACCAACCCACACCAAAAAAGCCAGTTAGGCAAGATCTATCTGTCACCAGCGTTGAGCTGCCTGGAGATGTACAATGCTTCATCTGTGAAGGCCTTGTGTGTGCGTTCTTATTCTTCAGGCTCAGAAATCATTTAATGGTAATTAATTTATTTTAACGGTAATCTGCTTTTGGCTGAAGACCTAAAACAAGTACGCAAGCATCGACCAGCAGGGACGTTACCCACGTGACGTTGCCAAGGTTGCTCACCAGGCAGAACAGTTCTCTTGCACTAAAAACCGAACTCTTTCAGGCTCCCGGGTTAGTGCCACGCGGTCTTCTGGGCATCGGAAAGTTCCTGCTGGCTTTAAGCGCACATCAAAACGGTGCCATGGAGGCCTCCGAGGCCATGCATCAAGCTACGGCAGGACAGGGGGACCAGGCTCCTCCGCAGCCAGAAGGCCCTAGCCGCAGGCAGGTTAGCTCAGCAAGCCCCAGCTAAATCTTGCCATCGAATAAACAGCCCCAGCTATTTTTGTCCACACAGACATGGCAATCGTTTCTTCAGCACATGCTCTGCAAGAACCTGAGAAACCCCTGACCTCTGTGCTGGGCAGCAGCTGTGCGCTCTCCTCCACGCAAGCCCCACCATGGGCTGCCCGCCAGGGGCTGTGCAAAGGGACGCCGTGCCGCCCCGGACCCAGCACCCTTCTCACACTTGATGGGTCCCTTTCCCTTCCACTGCATGGCAGATTGATCATCCTTTTCAGCAGCCGAGTGAGCGTACCAGGCAGCAGTCAGGCATCCATTACACACACTTGAAAATCTGGTTATCAAGGCGGGACACAGCAGGTGCCAGGCTTGCGTCCGGCTCCGGCATTTACCCTACACATCCGTCACGGTAGGAAAAGGGCTTTCACCCAACACCAGTCGCAGCTGCCACCCACACCAGTCATCCAAG
>JAVKLA010000081.1:38707430-38729111 GCA_034782735.1 Sagittarius serpentarius
GGGGGGGGAAGATTTGTTTCTTCAGTCTCTTTTCCTTGCGAACAGTCCTTCTCAGTGACCCCCCGGAGAGCTGGACATTCACATATGGCCATAAGGATTTCTAACTTGGTGCTGACTCTTTACCTCCTTTTTCAGCCTTCTCTTCTGAGAAGGTATCAGTACGGTGATTTGAGGGCTGCTGAGGGACAGACTCCTACCTGGAGCTGGTAGCCGTGCCCGTGCTGTGACTCACGGGCAGCATCGTCGTGTGTGCGGGAACTCCTAGAGAAGACCAGTTGTCATGGGACTGCAGCATGGAAAGGCAGGTGGAGGAGTTATCGGCATAGGCTGCTGAGAAAACAAGCAAGCACTTAAACACACTAGAACAGACCAAGTAACGGCCTTGCGTTCACAGGCAATGTACAGCTTTAAACCACCCTCCCCCATTACTCCCCTGCAAAAAAACCAAACAAAATTAAACACACCCACCCACCCCGAAATGAAGAAGTCAGCTACCAGCTGTGTCAAGCTTCCACTCTCACTGACATTGCCCCTGCTGACGCATTGTTCTTTTGCTCAACTTACAACTGCAAAGCCTTATTTCTGTGAAGGCCGTAGCCAAAAAGCGGTCTTCAAACCACCTGCTAATTCAGCCCGTGCTTCCTTATTCAGTCAGTGGGAAGAGGAGGGCTCCTTTCTTATGCTATCCCGCTCCCTCTTCCAGGGCACCTTCTTTATCACCTACACTGGCAGTAACAGTCTGGCAGCCCCGGACAACGAGCATGCCACCGGACCACACATCCCAGCTTGAGCTGAGCATGCCTCCACGGGCCCCGAAGTCCGCCTTAGGCACCTCCAGGAGCGACTGGACTGTGGCTTCAGCTACTTGGCTCGTGACCGAAAGTGGCTGGCCAACACGGCAGAGGCACGAGGAAGGGAATCCTATATGGCCATCCATAGCGAGAAAGAAGTCGCTGTGGCAGCTGGCTAAGGGAAGGAGAAGAGGTTCCCTGCTGAGGACCAGGGAACAAGAAGGAACACCAGAGGTGGTTTTTTTTCCTCTTTTTATTTTGTTTCAAGTCACAAAACTTGCATAAAGTTTCCGAGATGTAAGAAAAGTCCACAGCAAGCTAGTTTTCCACTTTAAAATGAACTACAAAGCTACACACAAGATTGGTCAGGCTGTACCTAGAAGCCTGCGTATTACTTCACAATTCAAAATATTAAATACCTTTTTTTTTTTTTTTTAAGTGGGAACCTTCAATATCCATACAGGCTGAAGGGACAAAAATTGTTAACAGGCATTTGCCAGAAGAGAGAAAAAAAATTAAGAAAAAAACCAACCCAAACATCACTGTTAAAAACGTCCTTCTCTCCTCTCCCTTAAGGCACTAAGCCTTAAGCTGTTTCTGAGCACAACTTTTTAAATAGCTCTGCAGTTCATTCAGCTCTGTATTGTTTCTGTCTGTCCAGTTGTGACACGCTTAGAACAACCTTAAGGCACTGACATTAACTACAGAAACAGGCGAGTAAAGCTGACAGAATCAGGCCCTCAATTATTATGTGTTAATAACAAGTGACACTAACAGAACCAGACATATGCTTCTTCGTTTCATGGTATTACCTACAACTAATGACTGAAATACTCACTTTCAAGCTTAAAAAAGAAAAACGTCAAAGGATGTTTAAGCTCGCTGGTTACAAGGATTTAAGAGCACCAGGCAAAGCCAGCACAACATAATCTAACCAGTTAGCAGGAGACCATTCTACACACCCTCAGTTTTTCCATCATAAAGAGGCTACGGACATGTACTTGTCACCCCTCTTTCCTCGCAATGCTGGCCCCGAGCCCCCCCGCACACACCGAGCTGAACAGCGACCTCCATTTCCGCGGCATCGCTCGCGCCGCCCACCGCTCAACGCTCGCATCCCTCGCCTCATTTCCCATCTTTTGACAGAGCTGCAACGTCAGACTTACTTGGCGAGTTGTTTCTATGGGTGTAGGGGTTGGGGTAAGGGGCAGGACGGTGGTTCCTCAGCGATGAGTACCTTTCACAGCTGTGAGCAGGGGAGAGCGACAGGGGGGCTCCGAACTGAGGGTGAGGACTGGCAGGCGGGCACAGAGTCCCAGTCCCAGGAATAAGCCAACTACCTACTGTGGGGAAGCAAGAGGTTTGTAAGACGGGTACATCACGCAGCCAGGCTGGGAAAGAATCGCAGCGAGGAGATAAATAGTCGATCAGCCAGGAAAGGAAACACAGTTTCAACATGGCTGAGAAGTCTGGATCTTCACAACTTTCTTAAACCATCTCTTGTGAAAGAAAGTTAGACGACAGCTTAGAGGAAGCCCCGTGTCAAGCTAGCTTTTTTTAAATTACCATTTGATTACAGTCACAGCAAGGAAGCACTGAAATGGCTAAACCCTCCCTTATGTAGGCAGGGTGTGCTCAGTAACTGTTGGTGTAAGCTTCAGTTTTAAATTGCTCTTTGGGGGCCTCAACCTATAGCTAAGCCCTGAGGTTTCTCAGACAGCCGAGAACAAGTCTTAAAAATCAAGTATTTTCACTGAAACAAAATAATTCCTACCACAACTCAACTTCCCCCCCTTTATAGGCTACAGACATTTTTTGGCAATAATCTGTTAGAAACCATTAAAACACTAAAGCTTTTTATTTGTCTGGAAAAAAAACCAAACCCACCCACCAAAAACTTTTTAAGCAAATGCCCCTCATTTCCTTAAAGCTCTTAACCATGAGTACCGTTTCAATAGTTTTCCGCTGTAGTTTGAAACAAACTTGCCTCCATACCCACGTGAATATCGCTGCCCTTGTATACAAAGGCAGCTGTCTTTTTGGACACAAAGGTAACTGCAAGATTCCACTCAAGGATTTTGAATGTAATACAGAAGTCTTAACCACACACGCATGGATCATCATGTTTATACAGTCATAAACCTGCACAAAGCACAATCATAAGGATCGGGAGTAGTATTCTGCCTATGAACAAACAAGCCAGCCAGCAAACACCGCTCTCCAAGTTCTGCTTAACAGGTGAGATGGAAGAAACCAAAAGTTACATTTATGATGCAGAACGAAAGGAAACGTACACTGCGAATACCCAGACTGCTGGTTGTCTCCCACTTCCTCCATCATGTCCTTGTGATCGCTTCTGTAAAAGAAACCGTGCTGTGTTAGTTAAGAATATGCTTTTACAAGTCTACATAAAACATCCACACTTTAGAATTAAGAGCTCTCACCTTTCTTTTGCATCAAGAAATGCCTTTGCAAACGGATTGTATTTAATTTTTAAAGCTGTGATCTAAAAACAACAACAAATATCTTTATTTGCAAGCATCACCATTCATTACCATAGAGATATTAGGATTTGAATTAGGACTATCTGTTGAAGTTAGTGAAATCACAGTTTTTTGAAGAAATAAGATTAGGCCCGTAATACCAACCTATGGACATCAACTGAACAGCCCCTCAGGTCTGAAGCATTAGCAGAGGGCGAGGAATTAGTCCCTCTGCCGAATTCTAAGAGACTGTATTACCTGCGTTTATTGATCAGCTAAGGGAACGCTTAAGAAAAGTAGTATACTAAAGAGTCACAAAAAGCTTCACATTTCAAGCCAGAGCAGAATGGGCATCAAAAAAAAAAAGCCATCTCCGAAAGACTGGTAATTTACAGATTCGTTAAACACAGACGCGCATTTTGGCTAACAGACAAAAACCCGTTTTGAAAATGGCATGTCCAGTTATTTCACCATCTAGCTGGACATGACAACTGTATTTCTTACGACACTTGTTCGCCCCACAGAACTTTTTCAGAATTACTCTCCCGCAATGAATTTGCGGCACGCATCGAGACAAAGAGTGATAAGAACTTCATGCTGCTACACGTTCATAGGGCTTCTACATATACTAACTGCGGCTTTTATATTTTGCTTCAGACAAAGCACTGAAAAGAACCAACAGAAGGTAAAACTGAAGAAGAACTGATAAATGTGGAAAAGAACTGAAAAACGTGAAACCAGATCCGTTATTTCGCTCTGTAACATGCACTTTGCCACTTGAAACCTCCTGGTACTTGCAACCTTTCTTCCCTGCCGCGCGTACCTCCTCATTCTGGTAGGCCGTCACGGCTATAAACTGGGTCTCCGGGAAGGAATGGCTGGTGATCATCCGCTGTGGGCCACCCACTCGCACTATGTGAATCCTCGGCTCATACTTGTGCAAGGAGTTCAGCATGATCTGCGAGCAAAGGGACAGGGCAGGTAAGCGGTGACAGAGCGGCAGCAGACGCCGAGGGTTTAAAGCATCTCATGACCCAGCTTTCCAGCAGCGGAGAAAGAGGCAACGGGCCAGAACAGACCCTAAACCCGGAGCTGTGAGGGAAGGAACGGAGCCCTGAGGTCAGGCACCCCAACTTCTTGCCCAGCGACGCTCATCCCCGTCACCCGGCGGGGCAGCTTGCGTAGCCACAAACGCCTCGCCCGTGAACGGCCACAAAGCTGCACCTCCCGCCCCGCGGGCGCCGCCAAAGCCTTATTTAAATAGAAGCAAGCCGAAACAGCAAGGCACCCCCGCTCGGCGGAAAGGGGGGCAGCTCCGCTGAAGGTTCGGGGCAGGGGACGGGGGGTGGGGGGGCGGCAAGCGGCACCCCCCCGGCACGATGGGCAACAGCAGCCCGAACACGAGGAGGGAGCGGGGCCGGGGTTTACCTGCCCGCCGCCGTTGAGCTTGTTGGTGAGTTTGACTTTGCTGAAGGAGACGGGCGCCTTCATCCAGTGGGCGCCGAAGTTGGGGGAGTCGGGGTGGATGTAGACGCAGCTGGGCGCCTGCGGCTCCGGCTTCCCGCCCGGCACCCACTCCCCGTTCACGTACTTCCAGCGGTGCCCGTCGGCCGCCACGAAGTCCAGCAGGAAGGAGTACATGGCGTTGGGGTCCAGCCCCGACACGCTCACCTTCAGCACCGGGAACATCCTCCTGCGGGGCGACACGGAGGGGCGACGGGGGCGGTGGTGGAGCGGGGGGGGGAGCGCAGCTCCCGGCCGCCCCCCCCCTTCCCGGGCTCGGCCCCCCCCTCCCGCCAGCCCTCCCTACCTGCCGTTCTTGGTGACGATCATCTCGTTGGTGAGCTCCTTGAAGCGCAGCCACAGGTCGTTGTCCTCCAGCGCCACCCGCAGCTCCCGCTCCGTGGGGTCTCCCTTCTCGCTGCCCGCCTGAAGCTCGCTCTCCACGGCGCTCAGCAGGTGCTCCAGGCGGTGCTGGGGAGGCCGGCCCGCCCCCTCCGCGCCGGGGGAGCTCATCCTGGCCCCGCGCCCTGGCGCGGCCCCGGTGCTGGCGGGGCCGGGGCTGCCTCCACTCGCCCTCCGCGGCCCCGGCGAGCGGGAGTGGGGAAGGGGCCGCTGTTATACCCCGCCATAAACGCCCCCCTCCCCTCCCGGTGACATCACGACGCCAGCGGGGGGGCCCCCGCTGATTGGCGGGCGGCCGCTTTGATCTAGCCGGCCGGCCTTTCCGATTGGCTGCCCGCGGCCATATCACAACGGTGCCCGGGGAAGCCTGTGATGTTAATTGCAGCCCGCGGCATGAAGCGCGGCTGTTTTATGCAAATCGGCCCCCAGATGTTTGCACCTCTATCAAAGCCGCCGGGGAAATGGCCCATCTCGGCCGCGGCCCGCCCGCCCCGGCCAGCCCCCGGCTCGGGTGTGTAGGCAGCCGCTCCCGGGCGGGAGACACCCCCGCCGCGGAGTCGTATTTAAGGCGGGGGGGGGGGAACAAACAAAAACAACAACAAAAAAACCCGAACCAAAAAAACCAAACCCAAAACAAACGGAGAGTCCTTCTCCCCAGCCCCCCACCCCCGTCGCCGCTTCCCACGCTCCCTTGTCACTAGTCGCGGCGCTTGTGCCCGAGGGAAGGTTGCAGGTAGCAATGACAACCCTCGCTGGAAAATTTAAACCAAAAAGCTGTAGAGCAGCTGACCAGAAACCTGGCACAGTAAGGCCCCCCCCCCGCCCCGCCCCCATCTCCCCAACTTTTAGAGAGGACAAGAGCCCACCCGTGAGAAAAGGCGCAGCCTTTGCCTCCCGCCGCCCACGCCGCCGGGATGCTGCGCCACGACCGTTTCGAGCCACCCCACCTAAATAAAAACGTACTTCGAAAAAACAGCTCCATCGGCTTCGCTTCATACAACAACGAGAAACCCCACCCCACCCCCCCGCGAGTTTCTGCGGGCAAGAGTGGAGCCTGAGCCTCCCGGGTGGGACCTTGCAACGGGCTGAATTTCTTTTTCAAGCTGTTTGCCGCGAAAGCCAGGGACGGGGCGAGGGAGAGGAGGGCTGGTTCGGGACCCGCCCGCCCGCCCGTGTTTTAGGAGTTTGCATTCTCCGGGACCGCGGCGCTCTGTGGTGTGAGGGAAACAGTTTTATTACCTTTCCGTGAGAATCCCTGGATAGAGGGCGAGGGGGAGAGAGGTGACAATGAGCAGGAAATAGTTCAATGGGGTCTCTTTAAACAATAACAAGTTCTTTAAACGGGAGCAAAGGAGAGGGGAAAAAGAAGCGGCGCGGTGTAAAAATAAGGCTTTCTTTGAAAAGAGGCATCTCCCCTCCCTCCAGACACCGCGCACCACCGCCGCCGGGGTCCTTAAGGTTTTAGGAGAAAGTGCCCGGGGTGCACGGGCAAGGTGGCTGGGAGCAGAAGGAGCTGGCAGGCAGGGCTGCCCGGGGCAGGCAGGCTGAAGGGGTCACCGGCTCGGTCTGCGGGCGGGCAACCCCTGCCTGCACCCCCTGCCTGCACCCTCTGCCTGCAGCCTTGCCTGCAGCCGCTGCCCTCCCCGGCTCCGCGCCCAGCGGAGCAGCCGCCCGAGCGCGCCCGCCGTCACCCAACTTCAAATAAACCCGAGGCTTCCGCTCTTCTTTTCGGTTTCTTTTTGATTTAGGAGCTACAACTTAGGGCTGGATTTTTAATTACACCACCGCCGGGCTCACATGACATTCACTTACTCAGCCCCCAGAGCTTTTTTTTGCCCCCCCGCCCCAAGCAGCCACGTTAAATGCCGCATGGCAGGTCCCTTCAGCCGCCGCCCGGAGAGGGGCGAAAAACTCTTGTCCCTTCCGAGCGATTCCTGCGTTCAAGTCTCTTAAAGCTCCTTTTGCCTCAGCACCCCCCGCCACCCCCCCCTCCCGCTTTTTGCCCTCGTCGGAAGGGGAAAGCAGCGTTTGCACAGAAATTTTGAGCGAAGCTTCCCTAAGATGATACGTAGTCGCTGCTACAGGTAGTTTGAGACGGGCTTGTCGCTGGCAGGTATTTATTTCACGGAGGGTGCTCCACTCAAAGGGAACAAAGGCGTCCTAGCGAAAGCCGGGAGCCCCCGGCCCCCGAAAGAGCGGGGCACCCTCTCCCTCGGCTGGGTTGTCCCTCGGTTGTCCCTCACTTCGGGTTTGCGCTTTGCAGGTGACGTTTCACCCACCCCACCCCCGAAAACGCCCGGCACCGGGGGCAGTGAACCCCAAAGAAGGGCTCGCACAGACGCTCACTCCCTCCGCCCGGGTCAAGGGGAGAAAAGGGATTCCCCCCCCGCTTTTAGGGTACGGGGGGGGCACAAGGAGGGGGGGTCCCGTTCAGGGCAAACTCCAGCCTCAGCGGGGGGCTGAGGGCCGAGAGCGGCAGGGCCAGCCGGAATCGGGAGGGAACGGGCGATTTCGGTGGAAAATGAACGGCTTCCAAAATGAATAAATAAATAGAGGCTATCTGAACGCGTATTTAGGCGATCCGAGCTTTAAAAAAAAACCCCACTATTCTTCTGGATGGATGCTTCAAGGAAGAGCTAATTCCTTTTATATGTATGTGTATATATATATACACACACAAGGAAAGGGAAGCAACCTCAGCCCCTTCGGCAGCAGATACTTAACTATACGGTTACTACTTTTGCGGTTGATTGCTCTCTTTAGCAAAGGGAGGGGAGTTGGGGTTGAACTTAATTTGATCTGTTTCACGTTTTACTTACTACTTACCAAATGACCGCGCCACTCATCCCAGGCAAATAATGTACGCACTCAAATCTAGCTGGTCTTTCAGAAAGAAGTCTCTCCAGCTTTAAATTCGTCAATGACGATTAAAAAAAAGGTTCCAGAAGTTACACAGAGTCTTTAGAACGGCGGGTGGGGGTGGAAAAAAACAAACCAAAGCAAAACAAACCACCAAACGAAACCAAACCCTGAAGTTTCTCCTCGGCTTGGATTCCTGCCGTCTTTATTTTATTTCCTTCTCCCTTTTTCTGATCTTAATTGCACTTTGGTTCTCAGGAGAGCGGACTCCCCACTTCCAGAGCCTTTTCAGCGAGAGCTGCCGTGCATGACAGTTTACAGCCAAAAAACTTCCTCCAGCCGAACAGCTATAAAGATTCCCGATTTATAGCAATACTTTCCTTCTGGCATCTGGAGCCTCCAGCTGTTACCTCGGGTTCCTAAGACCCGTCCATCACTCCCGGCCTTATTCCCCGGCACAGCGCAAACCCCCGGACCCCTTCCCCATGGGAAGATGTGCCCCCCCCGCCCCGCAGCTCTCGGGCACCCGCCGACCATGGAGGTGGTCGGTTCAGTACCTTTCAGCTGGCGGCCCGGGGGGTGACACCCGCAGTTACCGCCGCCCTGGGTGCCGGACCCCCAGCCCCCCCCACCCCCACCCCGGGGAGCAGGGCCGGCACCCACCCTGCCGGGGATGAACCCCCCCTTTCAAAGGTCGGAACGTCCCACCCCTGAAGAATAAACACCTACTTTCTCACAACCTGCTTGGGTTTGGGTTTTGGGGTTTTTTGTGTGTTTTTCTTTTTTCCTTCCCTTTTTTCCCCCCTTAAGAAAAATGATGACGTTATATAACATATATGTAATCAGAGATGTACACCTCTGCCTCTACTTGTCGGCTGCTTTTTCCCGGAGGCTGGGGATGGATGTTCTGATGATACTACTATTGAGGCATTGACTGAGGATGTAAATGCCGTTCTCGTAAGAAGCCTCTGGATTTCGTTTCAATCTGGCAGATTCTTATATCAAGGCTTTAACAAGAGAAAGCCTAAAGATCGTTTGGGGAGAGCTTTTTAGAAAAGCTCACCATTTTGTAGCCCCAGCGTACTAACACATTACCTACAGAGGAAACGACAACATGTGAAAACATACAGTGGTTTTACCCATTTGAAGTTCATACATTGTGAGCGTTAAGCCTCTGGAATAAGTATGTGTCAGATTCTCTCTGTATTTAAGAAACAGGACTGATTTTCTGCAAAGGTTTTAAGGCGTACACATTTTCAAAAACCATTTTCTTTTCAAGTCGTCTGAATGGAGCCCAACATGTTGATTTTGATTTGCTCTGCTTTCCCCCTTTCACACTTGGGAGGGCACAGCAAAGGCAGAGTGCCATCCCCCATTTTTTGAAGGTGGCAAAACTCCCGTTGACTTAGTCAGATCTTGGCTTGAGTACTGCTAAGTACCCTCTCCATCTCAAATGCTCAGATCCTGAGGTTTCCCTCATGAAAGTCAATGATCAAACTTCCAAAGACTTCAGCGCCTGCTGCACTAGACAGCACCAACTGGGGAAAAACAACAAAATAAACTGAAGCTCCCGTGGAAGCCCTTAAGGGAGGGTCTGGCTCAAAGATGGATGAAATCAGCAAACCTGAGAGCAGAGTACTTCTGATCCATACTCAAAATCTTGAGCTAGAATATCCTTTTCAACATCTTAATGATATTGCTTAGAAGACTAAAGCTGTTTAAACCAACTTATCCTGAGCGAGCTATTGGGAAAAAGCAGATGACACAAGTAAGAGCCACCCACCACTCTTAACAGGCCGTTGCTCTAAAAACTGCAAAGAGGGACAGACACAGCGGACTGCCAGGCCTGCAAAGAGGAGTAGTAGCATCATAGATACTGTTTGCTGCTTCATCCTGGACTAAAGGATAATCTTAAAAAAACAACCAAACAAAACCCAAAACAACAACAAAAACTTCCCCCACCCACCCCCCACCGCCCTGCTGAAGACATATTCTGCTTCAAACAGGGACCGTAGGAGCCTGATGACAGAAAGTACTTGCTTCGTCATAAACATCCTAGCAGGAGTCCTGTCGAGAGACCCTCCCATAAACAACACCTTTTCCTGCACTTCAACCCACATAGTTCCCAACGGGCACTAACGCAAAGGCAACTTCTCTTGCTGAGATAAGTCAGTGTAAGTTAAAAAACTGACGTTCAGGTCCCAAGTACAAAAGTCCTCAGATTTTCTGACATTAGTAACCAAACTATATACTCATCTTTGCCCTGACCATTATCTCTCTTTTTAAAAGTATGCAGTGCTAAGAATCAAACAGGCAATATTCCTTTTGCAGTTCTTTTAGTATCAATAAAAGATTAAGGCAGTCGAGAATGCATGGTTTCTCCTTTCCCTCTCCTTTGGCCATTTCATGGACATTACTGTAAGGCTTTGGACAAACTGGGTGCTTCACAGCTACATAATCTTGACACCTCTAGAAGAAAAAAGAGACAAGTCCTAATTAGTAATGGCAGAATTTTTAAAATCAAATCAACCTCTTTTCCATTGTTTTTTTTTCTCCTCCTTTACTGTTTCAACACTTTTCTTCCTCCTCCTCACTGCTCCACAGGAAAGGCAAATGTAGGCTGTGAATGAGTACTATTTTACAAATAAGGGTAACATTTTTAGTATTCACCTGGCAACATGTGCCTAAATCTAGATTATCTCATGTTTTGGAGTCAGCAGTTGCCTTGAATGCGGCCTCAAAGCTTACAGCCTCTTCTGAGCCCTTTACTGCCAAGATTATTTCCTGATTTCTTGCTCTAGGTAACTCCCTCATCCATATGAAATACAAACACTTGAACAGCTTTAGCAATGAGGGGTTACTGAAAGCATTAAATTCTCTGCCTCTCCTCAGCAAGGAAGTGATCTGATAGAAAACTCTTCCCTTCTTTACCTCATTTGAATTAATCTCCACTGACTGAGACCGGGGGTTTTGCATAACTCTGATGCTGGTTTTCATCATCTTGGTGCAGCTGGGCCAGAGGAAAGGACTGGAACTTAACTCAGTCCAGGTACTATTTGAACTCACAGGTAGCATGCTTTTACATCACCTGAGCCACTTTCTAGCCCCTTCCACCGTCTCCTCTCTTACACTGCTCTGAACCCAATTCACTTCTTTCTTCCAAGCTGTATGTGACCTGCCTCTACTCCATATAGACCCAACCCTTCATCTTACCCACGCTTGCTTCACCAACAAGGACATCTGCACATCTAATATAAATATTTTCATATGACTACTTTTAAGAAAGGCAAAAACCCCTGAACTGATCAAGTCACCACCGTATTTTCCTGTAAATCTTTTTTCCATTAGATATGCAGCATTTATGCTGTGCACCATCCTGGACAGGTCTGCTCAGAGGAAAATACATGGCAGAAGGACCACACAGAGCAGAAGAACAAGACTGTGAGGCCAACAGCTTTCAATCTGGACAAGGAATAAATAAGCAAAGCAACATTCACTGGAAAGTGGCAATTGCAGAGAAAAGAGAAACTACTGACACAACAGCTCCTTACAGGAGCTCCCGGTGGCCTTCTCAGGGGGACAGCGGGCGACCTAACGCCAGCTTCTTCCCGCCATACAGGGCTCAGACCTGGAGAGCAGCTTCTGGGACGTACGGACATGCTTGCGGTCCTCTCTTTCATGACCAGGAGCATGAAATGCAAACTTCAGCCTTTCTGCGTTAAATGTACCCACCAAGCTCTGACAAACACAAATGTTTTCTACTTTGAATTCAGCAAAGGTTCACTGGGTCTTAGCCGCTTTTTTTCTGCCTTATGCCGCCTAACGGGTTCAGCTTTGGGAAGGTGGCTGCTGTAATGTATAGCACAAGAGACTGGAAGCCAGGAGGGCTGACTCTGAGCTCCACTGACTCACTGTCTCACTTTGGGCAAGTCTTCAGGAGCTCTGTTTTGGTGAGCTGCTCTGCTTCATAGTGAAAATATTAGACCAAAATTTTCATTGGTAATAGCCCATCCTTACTTTCTCTGGAACCTTTTATAATGAAAGCAAGCACCCGATTAGCTGATAATGCATAATGAAAAGTAATTACATGTGGAAACAAAGATTCACAATCTTTGTTCTCTGGTAATGCAAATCTGGTCTGGTTCACTAACCAGGGTGCATTTTTCCTGCTGGATGCTTTTTGAACACGTGCATTTTTACCAGACTGCTGGTTTTAGTCCCACTTCTCTCCAGCATGCTGCAGACATTGGTTCATTTTGCACTTTCAATTTGTTTTAAAGAAAAGGTCCCCACAGTAAAAAGGGACAATTTAATCCCTACCTTTTTGTCTAGCCGTCCGTGCTGTCAGTACCAACATGCAGATACAACAGAGATGATGAATGAGCAGCAAACGATGAGTGTGGGGGGACCACACAGCGTAATAACCACCAGCGCACGTGCCGCGGGAGGCAGGGCCAGGAATGCCAAGGAGACACTGTGGGCACCCAAGCCTCTCGTGGAAATCTCTGTGCTTTAGACGCTTCCCCAGGGCCAGAAAATACTTCTTGCCCTTGCTAAGAAAATGTCAGCTGTGACCGAGGACCAGCGGTCTGTGTAGTCTGATGTCCTGCCTCACAGTGGTTAGTTGTGAGACACGTGAGGGAGATGTGATCCTTCACCCCTGATTACGCAGATTATTTTGGAACGTTTCCAGTCAGAGAGGCATGGCCCTTGTGGTTCTATTGACTCACTTATTCCCCAAAAGTATGAAGACTTATAGCTACATTTTTTATAAGCCAATTAACTTTCTGTTTTTCTTATCCACCTTGCATCTGACCTTTATGCTAGTTAAAATCGCTCATTCCTATGAAACTACTTTTTATGTCTAGCTCAGATCAGTAGATGTTCACTGCATTCCAGGTTGCTAGGAAAAATGTATGGCTCCCTCGCCTAGAAAACCTATGCTATCTTCTCATGTTAAGCACCGGCAGCCTCAATTAGCGATTAACTAGTTCAAAACCCTCTATAGAGGCACCATTTTGATAATGCTGTGCACTATATCTCTTACTTTCGACACTGATTCCCACAGCCTAACAGCAAATCCTCAGGTAAGACCAACTAAACAGCAGCGGATCTAACTGGGACGGCTATTTCTTTTTACTCTCTTGGACCTGAGATAACTTTCCCAAGATTCCTGTCATCATCTCCTAAGGGCTCTTACATTCTCCTGTATGTATAAGACAACTGAAGAAGGTGAATAATTTGTTTTAAAAGTTCATGATAGAACCACAGGCTATTTCACCCAGATCTCTGAAAAACAGAATAGGAATTCAGGGATACCCAGCTTTGTTATGGCTAGAAATTCAGTTGTACAAAATCCTTCAACGCTAAACATCTTTGTCCCCTCCTCAGTAAGCACTAACTTACAATTTGTGATAGCTACAGCTAGTCAGTGTTGTGCTACATGCTTACACCGAGATAACCATCTAGCGTGGTCACATCAGCATTCTTGCTGCACACAACGCTGAACCTTCAAGTCTCATCCTTGATCTTTCCTTTACCAATCTGTGTGCCTAACTCCTGTGTGGGAACAGCAAAAGGCATTGATCCCAATCATGTCTACCTGCTTTAGTACTTCTTATAGCTTCTAATTCAAAAGGCATTTTGTCTTTTGTCCTTCATGTTGTTCCACACCACGCTATGGGAATTTTCTCCCAGTGAGCACTGGAAACTTTTGACCCGACGGCAGTGGTATTCCAGAGCATCACATTCAGTATCCCAGATACACGAGTGAAAAAACAATAGCCATCATGTAAGAGATACCAAGCATTTTAAATCTGAATTACATCTCTCTTCTTTCAGAGGTACTCCGATACCCAAGAACTTCTCACACCTGCAATCTGCTGATGCTACCAACTGTGTGCATTTAAGCTGGCAGGTTACTTTCAGTCACGGACTTCCCACTTGCATCCCTGTTCATGTAATACATTAATAATCTTGCAGGCACATTGCAAACATTTATTTGCCACCTTCAGCTTTTTTAAACAAGATGCTAATCTTCAGTTGAATTAAAACAAATCTCAACCATGTTCTATTTACTGCTGGTTTCTGTTATTAAACCCCCCCGACAAACAGCGCTAACTGAAGCCTTCTCCAGTTCTATCCCTCAGACAGCTTACTACTTGTGTTTAACACTGGCTTTGCAAAAATTTTCTTTAAGAAACTAGAGGGAAATTTTCAGTATTGTCCAAGTCTGAAATTTAAGGTGCAGTTCACTTTCAGAATCTTGTGGCAGATGCCGTGTATCCCCAGGAATTCACTCCTGAGTCTGTCTGTCCAGGTGTCAAGGATACAGTCAACCTGAGCAGTAGAAAAAGAACTCCTTTACCTCCAAGGCACTTTCCTTTAGGAAAAAAACTTCAAGTTCCAATGCATTGACAGCTTTGATAAAAAGAGAATTTAATTCAAGGTTTCAGCTTCAGCAGATGCCTTGTCTCATGCATTCAGTTGTGTACACTCAGAGTATATATATGTATTTCCATTGAAATAGCAACTGCTGTGATTCATTTAATGTAGCCTTCAAGATGAAATGAGCTTTGCCCTCTGAAAAGTTTTCTCCTCATTTTACACCTAGGAATACAAGATTACAGTGTGCAAAACTGAAACAATATTAAGTTAATAAGCAAGGTATACATTTCTGACCAAGAAATTAGGAAGTCCACAAACTCATTTTATTAATGAACTCATGCTAAAAAAGTTCTTAAACATCAGCTAGATTCTATAGATTTTAGCTGGGAAAAAATTTGGTTGAAAGCATAGGATGTTTTTCCGTGAGTAATCCATACAAGAATAAAACTGAATGCAGTATGAACACCTCCGTAATTCTTCCAGTTTTTGTTCTCAGAGAAACAACTGGAAGCTGAAAACTTTTGTATTTGCAAGACTGGGTAATGACTTGTGCCCTGACGCTCTTTTTGTTTATATTTTTTTTAATTTTTCAGATTTGCACCCTGAATAACAGTAAGGACGAGGTGTAACGTGATAGAGCATACACATTACAAGTCTTCCTTCCAGAAAAGATGGGATCGAAATTAACCAAGTCTCCAAAATTCTTTCTTTGGTCCTGACTTTTCTTTAAGAACCCTTGCTTTGCCACGGGGAGGTTTTGGCAAAGCTTTTCTTTTGGGAAGGGGGGAGGAGAAGGAAAAGCAGAGGGAGGAACCTAAGAATCTCCACCTTTTGGCTGTCTCAAGTACTTGTCTGCCTAGAAGCTCAATATGATGCAATTAATGAACAGCAATCCTCCACCTTCAGTGCTTCCTTCCCTTTCTCGAGACAGATGTGCTGACAGCAGGGCACCTTCTTTAAAGGAACTCAGTTTTATGGAAGCTGATCTCGCAGCAAGGCACGAGTGGCCACAAGCTTTTGGCTGCCCCGTGTATTTTCAAGCAAAATGGATGTGTTTCATGGCAAATATCCAGAGACAATATCAGAGATGAAAATCATTTCTATGCAGGGTCCAGCAAATGCCTCCTTTTATCCAGATCCCTTTTGAATGTCCATGTATGCCAAAATTTCCTTTGCTTGCCTTGGAAAACACATAGACAAATGTATCTCACTTGCAAGCCATCTTTTTTCTCATTTTACTGCACACATATTATTCTGCTTGGCTTTCACCCTGTTCCTCCTAGACATATCTCCATCTGCAACCTCAAACCAGTTCTCCCCCTCTGTGCGCTTACATCTTACCAGGTATACACCACCACCCGCTCCTCACGTACACCCACATTCGAGAAACAAACCAACTCAAAACTCAGCCTACCTGGGTGCCTAAAGTTAAACACCTAAATAAGTTACCTGTTAATCAGTGGTGCTAAATACCTACAATTCCTACCAAAGTCAAGAACTTTTGAAAACTAGGATAATTCAGCCCCCCCAACCTCCATTTCCCACCTGCCCCCAGCCACAGAGAGATATGCGTATTCTCAGCTTTACACCGAACAAAGAAATTGCAGGAATTAAGTTACTGAATTGGATACACGTGCCTAAATTTAGCCACAGAAGTTTGACACATTTTTTGGCTTAAATATCCAAGACAGAAGAAAATAACTAGATAGATACACAGAATCCCAGTCTTCCTTCCAAGCGGAAGCACAGCTTGAGGAAACCTTGCGGATACCGACCAGCTGTCATTAGAGGCAGAGGTATGGCGTAACAACTGCCGTCTCCAGGCTTCGTGCTTCACAGGGGCCTTGCAAAAGCCATCACAAGGACGCATACAGAATAAAATCTTTCCCTTTAGTCTTCCCCAGAGGCTTTAGCAAAACTTCATGTCCCTAATATTGCCAATGTTCTGACTCAGCGAAAGATCAGGGGAAAATAGTGATCCCCAGCATATTTGAAGCATTTGTGGTGGTAATTTTTCCTCTGTCCCTGTAAAAATTTGGGTTAAGATTCAATCGTAATTCAAAACAGGATCCACATTTTTTAAATATTTTTCAAAACAGACAAAAAAATTCTGTAAATTGTCTCAGAGTTAACAAAGCAATATGAACTCCTGCACAAAACAAATTATTTATAAAGGATACACCTTTTCTTGAATTACTATTGAGCTATGGAAAGTGAAGTTTCCACAGCTTTAGACCAACTAATACATCATTTGAACAGAAATACTAATGGTAAATGAACAGTAACAGTAAGGGGTAGGAGGATGTTTTCAATGGATATATTTGAGACGCTTCAATTGAGAAACTTTGACACTAAACCCCAAGTATTTCTAATTATTTTTGCTTCAATGTTTTGATACTAGGCTTCCAAGCGGAAATCCTGAAGTGGATGCAAAGGCCCTGTCTTCCCTTCCATTGCAGCCAAAGAGCTTTGTGCATAGCACCGAAGGAACTCCTTCTGTTGCTGAAAGTCCTTCAAGAGGACAAACTCATGGAAACCTCAGGAAGGGAAAGGCCATTGCCCGTTTCATATCTGTTTTGAAATTACTTTCGTCATTCTACATGAATTAACAGCCCTAGAAGACTTTGTAAGAAAAGGAGATTTTTTTTTTTAACAGGTTGCTGGAAGCTGAACTTTTCTTGGAGAACCGGCTGAAGGTCTTGCATAAAAAGGTGGTCAGCAGAAATATGCTATTCTGAAAAGGGATGCTGACTTAGCAATACATTTTAAAATACACTAATCACACTTAGTTCTTCTACCTTTTCCCATCAACTGATCATAAAGAGAGAAGAAGGAAAAAAAAAAAAAAGATAATCCTATTTCGGGAATGCTTTCACCCTAAAGGGATGTGAAAACAGATGGCTTAAGAGTCTTGCCTCAAGAACAGCTACTGTCATTTTAAAGTATTTCTCTTGCCGAAGGCGTCTGGATTAAAGACTATAGTCTTTGCTATACATTTTAAACAATAAAACCAAAATATTTTTATTCTGATTTTTTTCTGAGCTGTCTTTATCTAAGACTGACCTTCAGGTTTCTATCACCATTGCTTGCAGTGGACTTCCAGCTAAAACTTGGAGACTGAGTCAATTCCCATCACCAGTCACCAGCTAGACGACTGCAGTACAGTGGAACACAACTGGTTCTTTCCCTTCCCGTGGTTCCCCTGCCTGGCTTTGCACGTGCACTCTGTCAGCCTAAGGAAAGAAGCACATGAATATTAAGGTCTACTCCTCTGCTTAGACTTCATTTTCACTGAAGAAAGATGTTGTATTCTGAACCTCAGCCAAGTAAGCCAAGCAAAATCTTCAGACACAATAGTCTGTGATTTTCAGATTTAGACTCCCCTTAGTTTTCCAGCTGACCACAAATTCATGAATAAACTATATGGGTTTTTTTTAAAACTCAAGTTAGCTTTTAGGTAAGTCTTTCTCCTCCTTGAAAATTCACTGTGAATGATTACAACGGTACTCATCATTTCTAAGTCCTTCCCGCAGAAGCGTAACAGAGATGTATGTGACAAATCTAGATATGTCAACATACCATGTCCTGGTTTGCACTGTGGCATTACATTTCTTACTTTCCACTTTGACTTCTAACCATTGGCTTATAGTTGGTAAATATTTGTTTTCATACATTTCAGAATAGTGAAATAATCTGTGAGAAAGTTTTACATATCCTATCTTATTTTTTTGCCTGTTGATTCCTGTGAGTCGCGTATTTTTATTTTCAGTAACATCTTGGACCGAGTTGAATTTGGAGTAGCAAGGTTTGCTGCCTGGCAGGGCTTCTTGAGGACAAGGATGATGATATGTAGAAGCTGAATATATGCTTGCACGAGTTCAGAAAGTAGTCTTACATTTGTAAGGAGAGTTGGGGTTTGGGTTCAACAAGATTATTCATTAAATACAACGGTAGCTACCCTAATAGCAGTTGGCAACCAGGTTTAGAAACCCTTCTGCACAAAATCAAATCGTATATATGCCAGATAAGTATTGTGTATGCATACAAAAAAAAAAGTATAAAAATTACACGTGTATATATAATGATATCACATATAGTGAACTGTAACTCCTTAGTCAACACAGTTGCTCTGGTTTACGCTAGTTGCAGTACAGCAAATCAGCCTGTCCTTTTGCAAGCAGACTGATATTAACTATTTACTCAGATTTTCCCAGTTCTTAAGCATGAAAGCACACAGCAGTATCTTACAAACTATGTTATTAATTGACACATTCAGCACCTAAATAATGTAATACACTATCATGAGTAGGTGACACTACAAGTCCTTTCAGGGGAAGATTTTCAGCCTGTGGTCACGAACATAAGTACGCTAACTGTTGTTATGCTTGCCTCTTTAGGGAAGATCCATCAGAAAAGCAGGAAAAGGTGAGTGTTCCCCAAAAGCTTAGCTAACAGAGTGTACTGTTGCCCTTTGGTTTTTCAATGTTCTTTTTTTTAAAACTCCAGCAACAGGCATCAGTCTATCAAGCAGTTGTTTCCAGAAGCTCTCTACGAAACGGCTGCATCTAGTTACAAGGTAAACTGAATGTGTATATACATGTATGTTCAGAAGCAGTGAGAGTATAAGTGAACTCTTTGCTGGACGACTGCAGTAAGGATCCTTGCTGGTCAGCAGCACCGTGTTAGATGACTAATGTATAGAAAGGTCTCACAGAATTTCCAGTTATTTAAGTGTCTCAGAGGAAGGATGCTAAGATTCAAATATCCAAGTTTGGAAGACTGTGGTGGCAATGACAAAGCAGGGATTGATTTGAGAGAGAGTAGATACAACCTATGAGAGCCGTAAGAATTACAGTATTTCAAAAATCACTCCCGAACATGTACAGTTTGTTTTCTTTGCAGTGCTTAACAGAGGCTGGCAATTTCTGTGTGTTTCATCTCAGAACATAATTTGAAACAATGATTTGGGTCTGGCACTCACTGATATACCAGCAAATAATAAGTTGTTAGACATATCACAATCTTTTGAAGACAGGATTGATCCTTGAGGTATTTTCTTGGCCTTTACATTACCTGCCTTCTCCTTACATTTTAAAGTACCTTTAATTATCTGCAGATAATAGAAAAAAAATGCCTTTATTTGACTCTGTTTAACGTACCATTGACAGTCCAACAAAATTTTTTTACTTTTGAGCAATTGCTTAGCAGGAAATCAGCCCAGCAAGGACTTAAAAGAAAAAATCCTAACCCTTTCTTTAGGTCTGCTTTGCTTTGGAATCTCCTCTCTGAAGTCCCTCAGCTCCTTCCCAAGTTCCTAGTTATGCATTCCTTTTTTAATAGACTAAAACAACTGCTAGACTTGGGGTAGCCGATATCTGAGGAAGGAGGTTCCAGTGCCTCCCAGGGAAAAGCTGCCCGGCAGTTTAAGTTCTGTCTTATACGCAGGAAGGAAGCCCTTTTGGGGAGCAGTCCAGACCACAGTTCAGCCAGAGTGATTGATTTTAGGTTGCCCCTATAATAAAAACTCTTAAGCTTCTATTGCAGCCTAATGGGGCTGCTGGTGTGCATTCACACCATGCTACTGAAATGCCCTCCTCATTAAATGGGTTATTCAGAAACCAAAGTCTGCACTGACTGTGGTTTCTGAATAACTTTAGATACAATGTCAGGGTCAAAACGTAGCTCCCAAATGGCTTCAGGGTGGCGGAGTAACCGGTGATCACTGGGATTTGTGTAATATTGCAAGGGCAAGGGAATCAGAAGATGAAGATCTGGTTAGCCAGCCAGGTTTCTTCTCTATGCAAGGTCTCCTCCTGTTACACTGGTGTACTGTAAATTGCTAGGGAATTGCCGGCAAAGATGACAGCGTCTTGTCACAGTTGTGATTAAGAGACTGAAACCGTAGGGCCCCTTTAAATTGCCTCTCCTGTTGTCCTAACTCAAGTAGAATTTCATTGTTTTCAATGCATGGGAGGAGGATTTAGGTGGAAATACTAGCAAACTCCTCTTCTGCCCCAGAGAGGTATGCAAACAAACAGCAGAAGTGAACTTCTAGAGAAATTATTTTACTGCCTATTAGTGTCTGCCAGTTTTCATAGGTTCATCAGGTCACATGAGAATTCCCCTATAAAGTAATTTATGTGCTGTGCTGCAGAGCAACACTTGACTCTTTTGATCTTTGATATTAGGAATAATGAATTTGTAGGCACCTTCGGCTTCCTCAGCATTGCTGTGCAACCTAAGCTGACTACTCGACTGGTCTGACTGCTGCTAGTTCCATTTACTCGGTGACAAGTAACGCGTTACGATTATCTCAAGCGTAAACTGGAAAAAGGCAGGATTTTTAAAACTGTTAGGAGAACCCGATTAGAAAGCAAAGGTGCTTCATTTGCAATCGTACCTTTCTTAAGTAAGGTGAACAGATAAGAGAGACACATCACTTTATAAACATTTTTTCTTCATTGCTTAAACTTGTTTTGGCAGTTATAATCGTAATATGGTGGTGATGAACGTTGCTTTTTATGAAAAATTTGGGATACGCCCTTCCAAAGCTGAGAAAATGATAGTTGTGCTCTCTCTCCCTCTTTAAAGAGACTGTACTTCTCTTACCTAGACCACCACCACACTAGCAGGTTAATACTACGCACCCGAGGCCTTCCTGTACTCTAGTGGAGAAAGCTAGTTCCTTGCTAAACATCCTTACACGGATTGGAAAATATACTCATAATTTCTATCTGTAAAAGCTTTCTGAAAACCTTATGAGGCAACTTCAGCCCAAACTGACTGTTTAGCTTAATTTCTCTTCACTTTAATTCACAGGTATAAATGCGCTTCTAAAAATGTTGTTAAACATGTTATGAAGGAAAGCCCTTAATTCTGTACAAACGACTTAAAGAGCAATCTGTCCTAATTGCATGTAAGTTGCTTGCAGTCTTTCTTGGTACTTGAATATCTCATTCTGGAGGAAAACATGGCTGGTTTTTATGGTAGCATTTTCTTGAGGCATATGACGGTTCCTTCTTTTCTCTGCTATCGTCTTGTCTGCTGTCAATGGGACTTCAAATGCTCCAGGTTTCCCCCCTGAGAAAAAGAAAAAATAAAATTAAAAAAAAAGAGCGAGCTGGGCTCCTGCTGCACATCACCACAGTGCTGTGGGAACAAAGAGGCAGAAGTGCTGGGAGGGAGGATGGAAAACCAGTGGGAACGGGCAGGAGACAGGCAAGGCGGTGGGGGAAGGGGCCATGGGGGGGTGGGGG
>JAVKLA010000081.1:38729211-38781856 GCA_034782735.1 Sagittarius serpentarius
GCATGGGGGGGTGGGGGGGCATGGGAGCAGAAAGGAGCCCTATCTGGTAAACTGAGGGGAAGCCTGGTAGGAGAAACTTCTTTGTTTGGAGGAGAGAACAAAGAGGAAGGAGAGATGATGGAAGAAGCATAGCTGTCGGGTTAGAAGAAATTCGTTATTCCTAGCCACTCTCCGTCTGCACCCACGAAGGGGCAAGAAGGGGCAAACACAAGCACACAGAGGGAAGCGATTAGCATGTGCAAAGAAACATGCTTCTTTTGCTCTGGTCGTGACAATTAGCTAGGTCTCTTCTTCCCCCCCCCCTTTCTTTCGGCACTTAATTCACTTTGGACAAAACCAATTAGATAAGAAAATGTAAAGCTGAAAATCTAATGTGGCAAGGCTACAGATACTGACTGCATTGATCTTGACACATTGAACTAAATGCATATATTTTAGCAGCTCAGAAGTACTGGTTTCTCTTAGACAGGGCTGACTGCTGCAAAGAAAACTAGCCTGGCCCACGGTGATTTCAGTTTCCTCTAAATCTAAAACTTAAATTTGTGATGTATCCTGCTCCACTTCTCCTGGGGTATGAGAGATTAGCAGGAAGAAGCTGGCATTAATGTCAAAGCTTTTGTACTGTTAGTATGTGTGACTGCTTTGTTTTAAGTTAAAAACTCCCGGTGGAAACTGTTTATTTGCAGAAAGCAGAAATGCCAAATCTTTGTGGGAAAGTAATACATATCTTCAGTCATCAAGCAGACCAACTAAAATATCAAAACCAGAGCCATTGTTAACTTTTCTAAGTTAGCTAATATCAATTCTTTATGGTAGGACTGAATGTTTTCCTCCTAGCAATATTACAGCAGAGTAGTCAGCATTTCAATGTAATCTGCACTACAATGCCCTATGTTAATGCAGACAGATACTTCAAAAACAGAACAACATGTTAATGGTCCCTCCCATATAACTCTTGGGCCTAACAATTAGTAGTCACTTTTATTAGCAGTTAAGTGCAGAAATATACCATTTAAAAATCTTACAACCTTTGTTCTGGATTTTAGGTGACTTCAACAAAATGTGTCTTTACTAATCCCTTTTGTAAGCTTTCATGTCTGTTGTAAATGGCATTTTTATCCCCCAGCTTGTTGCCTAGAGTATAAGGCAAAGAAACAAGACACCTTGTTTTGCTAAAACCGTTGGTTTCATTCTTAAATTTATTTTAAGATATAAGTAAAGGCTGGCAAACTTTCTCTACTGGCCATGGATGAATTTTTGTTCCGGTTCTTCATCTGCTGTACTTGGGACTCTGAAACTGGTAGCTGGAAATTAAGCTCTTTATCTTGATGTGAATGGGGTTAAACTCTGAATTTTCAGTTATAAAATTGGATTAAGCATCAACTTATTGATCAGCCCTGAAAAAATGGCTCAAAAGAGAGCACCATCAACTTCAGGAAGATTCTTCCTGTGAACGTGAATTGCTTATCAGAATAGCCGTGCTCTCGCAAAGCGGGCTGGCCAGTCCCGTCTTTGTTGTTTTGTGAAGTGTCATCACTGGCTTCACCTTTCACACGTTTGCCATTTCAGTTTCTTCTGTTTTAAGACATGTTGGTTGTGTTCTGTGCAAGATACACAAAACCAGCAGCTGCTTTTGGAAGTAAGAAATGAACTTTTTCTCTAGATTCCTTTTTCCACAATGAAGTTACACTGCCCTTACATATGTATCCCTGGCCCTGCTAGTAACTAGGGTGTTCTAGCCTTAAAATCAATCTCTTCTGCATGGTTGCAGTGTGATAAATATCCTCCAAAGGCTTGCTTACTTAGCAGTGGCCACTAATACGCTGTAATACCCGCTGTAGGGCTTTTCTTCCAGCGGCTGGGGGGGAGCTGCTGGCACTCTGACTTCATCTGTATTTAAACGAACTGAGAGTTGGCCAGTCCGTTCTCAGTGACCAGGAGAGCAGCTTACGTACCTGGCTAACTTTCCCTTGCAATTTCCAGCTGTGACAGGAAAACCAATTTGCCTGTCCATTTCATGTTCTAAAGACTGAGGGAACCAATTTCTACATATATAAAAATTTGGGGGTTTCGTCTACACACAACTTTCTGGAGTTTACATATTTCCTTCTCCGCCATAAATGATTAAGTTTTTTGTTTTGTTGGAAGTCCTAGCTCTCACTGAATTTTCCTAGTTTAAAATAGTTAGTGATCCATCTATGAGAGGTTTTTTCTTCTCCACTGACCTTTTTTGATTCTTTTAAGTGTTCACATGTCTCCCATTGCAAGATTTGTGTTCTCCCATACAGCTGAGTGTCTTGTCTGTGCTACATGAATCTGCGGTCTGTTTACTTCTATAAGCAGTTACTGAGAGAGCGTAAAACAGACCACTCATGTGAGATACAAAGTCTTTCATAAAATGAAACTGAAAACCGTTTTCTTCAACATACGAAGAATATGAACAGACTTCTGAATAAGTTTATTATGCTGTTTCTTGGGAAGATTAATTTATTGATTCATATTCAGTTTTGTTGCTTGTACATCCTGGTACATGGAAGGTCTTACACTGGAAAGCATTTTCTTCCAACTTAGCTGTAGCACAAAATAAAAAAAATCGCTGGTATTGTGATTTTCAGTGCTGTAAGTGTATTAGCTCAAATGGAGAAATTCATGTTTCATGATTCCAGTTTAAGCCTTCAGTTGCAGTAATACCAACCATTCTGAAAAATTACTTTGCAGATTTGTTACAGAAGAGGAAGATAAAACAGCGGCAAGAATTCTTATCTTCATGCAGGGCCAGGACGACCGTCAATACTGAGACTTCCAAGTATTTATATATAATCTGTACCTGATGTAGGTTTTTGAGAAATTATAAAAAGGCAGTTTCTAGCTTCTACATTTTTCTCATTCTTTTCCAGCTTAGGAAAAGCTTATTTGGCTGCATAATTAGTCCAATGAGTAGGTCTTGATTTAGCTTCCCAAAGTTAAAAAACAAACAAAAGTTCACCATTGTTTTGAAGCCACGTACATTCACAGTATCAGTCCTGAACAAAAGATTTACCATCACTGTAGTTATCTTAGCTTCTTAAAAAATACTTTAGTACTTTGCTACTTACTTAAGATGGGAGAAAAATGCAGTATTTGCAGAAGTAAGCATTTTTACAGAACATGTATAATTTGCACTGGAAAAACCAATAGAAAAAAAAAATCTGGTTTTAAGTCAAATCTGAGTCCCAGTACTCCTGTTTGTCAAACAGGTCTAAATGTCTGGAGCCCAGTACAACACCTGCCTGCCTTTGAGCCAGATTCCACGTAAGGATGGTGGCTTATTTCCACTGGGGCTCCCTTGGCTGGACTGCATAACCTATATTTATGTATGATGCAAGGAGGTCTCCTCTCCGAAACACTCTGGAGGGTTCCTGAGGGAGTGTAGCACGGGAGGCTGGTTTGATGTGGGAGCCTGTCAGACGCAGTCTGTGCTTCTCTTTCCATGTTATTTACAGTCCCTGGGAGTCAGAAGGACATAGTAAGAATAGAGGTGAACACAGCTGACCCAGGGAACCTGGTGTCCTTGCAACACACCGAAATAACACAGTCTGAGCCAAGAACATTGGTGTTTTAGTTGAGGGAGTTGTTTGGGTTTTCCCATCAAAATGCAGCTTTCCTATTGCCAGACTGAGTCTTGAGATTTCTTCTTTGGGAGGGACCAAAATATTTTACTTTTTTTGTTCAGGAAGGAGAAAATGTTTCAAAATTCATGCACTCTCATTCTTCATCAGATCTAAGTTTCTAACCAGATCCTGAAAACCTGTACTTTTAAAGTTCCTCATACGATCTTTTAGGGAAAAGGCATTAATACCAATACGTGCATGCCCATACACAGGCAGTAGAGTTGGAGTCTCTGTGTGTTGCTGCATGCAGATGCGAGTGCAAAGTCAACCCCAAATCTCTCTTCAATTGATCAGAAAAGGGACAAAGCCTCCAAACTTGGTACAACAGGCTTACGGACCTGAACGTGATGATGTAGAATAAATGAGGAGCCACATACCAGCATTGGATGCTTCAGAGCCACCTCTTGAACAGTCAGAGCCACAGGCTTTGCTGCTTGTGGGGCTAAAGCACTGGCACTGGCTTTCTGATGCTCTGGACTGCAAGATACATCAAAAATTCCTCTGAAAAGGCTTACTATAAACAATTAATTTAATAGAACTAATTTAAATGTCTACAACACAGTGCTACTTTTGCAAAATAACTATATTAGATACAAATTTTCTATTACAAGAAATTAATTTCTGTCTCTTCATTTGTTTAGAACATCTCTTCTGTGGTAGTACAATATCAAACCTTCTCCACCTCAACTGAAAAGAAACTATTAGTAAAATGTTGCTCCAGAACACCTACACAAATTTATTGAAAAATGAGCTGTGAAAATTGTATTTGCATGCATTTTTGCATTCAAGGAAACTCAAAATCCATTTCTTTTAAGGGTACCAAAGTTGGCACAAATGGCACAAATCCCTGGAAGGTAAATATGTGCCTTGCTCTGTTTGAAGAAATCTGACTTCAAAATAACAAAGTTATAGACTTTTGAAAACATGCATCCTGGTTTGCACAGCAGGTTTTTCTTAACATCAGAAGCAAACACCAGGATGTGATGTTCTGAATATTCACTTTCAGTATATTTGAAAGCTCACACCTACTTGTATTTGAATGTGTGATTACTTTAAGAACTGCATTGTTCTGAATCACAGTTACAAAAGGAAAAAGGCGTTGGAGACCTTATTGTTTATTATAAATCAGGTTTCTGGTTTCAGTCAGAGAATGAGAGAATATAAGCATTTTACTCACAGGAACTACTATTATTCTTGTAGAATTAAACTTTAGATAGGGCTTCCTGCAAGAATGGCTGTGATCTAGGAAATACGCTGATTCAAATCATTATGCGGAGAAAATACACTTGCATTTCTGTGACTCCATTATCTTCATTTCTCAATTCATTGAAAACTTGGCATGCTTTGGAAAAATCTCTTGCAGTGCTGTCCCTGCTGCTTCTTTCTGGCCCAAACTGGAAATGTGTTTTCCTCCTTCCCTTTCTCAGTGGCACCTGGTGATTTATGTTTTCTCAGTAATAAATAATTCACCTTGGGACAGGAGAAACACAAAATGGTTTTGAGTAACGAAAAGCAACTCTGCACCGTCACAGCGGAATGCTGCACACAGCTAAAAGGCATCAAATATGGTAACAATCAATAGCATGCTCAGAACCGGACACATCTTTACCGCAAGCTTTGGATAACATCTGTTAGTTACTAGAACTATTTACCACCTTCGAGCCTCGATAATAGTTTTAGACTGAATTTTGGAATGAATAAGAAAGTATATTTCTGCCAGTTGGCATGGTGGGTGAGATTCATGGCTAACTCAGTTCTGAGTTAACCAGCCCAGTTCCTCATGAGTGACAGAGGATGGATAGGAGAGACAGGCAGAAGGTTAGACATTTAAAATAGGGGATTAAAAATAAGCAAGATAAATGCTGTCAAAATGTTTTACGTGGGTTTGCTCTACCAGATTAACACTTACAGTTAATACCTCTACACACATTGCTTGTCAAGTACACAGTATAAAGAAATAATTGGAGGAATCACGCTAGAGAAGCCTGTGAAAGAACAGTGTTTAAAGGGTTTTTTTTCTTAAGAAGAGACATACATCCCTGAATTAAGTAAGAATGTCCCACAGTCTGAGACTACCATGACCCATTCGTGGGTTTTGCTGGGTTTGAAACTTTTCAGTAAATTTTAGATAATGAGGGAAATATTTATCTATTTATTTTATTGCTTGAAATAATGGTTCTTATTTTAGTCAAGTGTCTGTCGTTCGTATAACAAAAAAATGTAGAAATTAATTTCAAACAAAATTGGTCTTTACTCTCAAGATTTTCCCTTTGGCTTTCACATATCTTAGTCGTAGTAAATATCCAGCATTCCCTTTTATGGTATACTATAAAAATAAGAGCTTACTCCTGGTCTTACTACAGTTCTGGGCTGATAGATGCAAACTGGTGTTCTGTTAGGAACCTAAGACTTACTTTCAGTTTATTATTTTTCAAAGTCACATGGCACCAACAGCTCATTTTCTGCTACCTAGGATCCTGATATCATTTACTTGAAAGGCTTACCTGTAGATGTTAGATATTAGTAGTTACTAAAACCCAGTTTCAAAGCCTAGAAGATCTAAAAAAACTAGTCTGATTTTTTTCCTGGTTAATACTTGAGAACACAACATTTCTAACCTGTAGGGTAACAAAACCATGAAATGTACATCCAAGAACTATTTAAAATGTATTACTTTATGTTCGCAGGCAATTTCTTTATATTTAATTTCTTTTAATTAAAATTCATGCAGAACAGGGAGAGGTTGAAAACAAAGATGTGAACTCCTGCCCCTCCAGTCTTCTGGGCAGATTTACCATTGACTCTACCAGAAGCACAATTTTTCAGAAAATCTTTAAAACAGAAATTGTGGTTAGCTTTAGCTCTCACGAGAACAAGAAGTTCCAAGTGCTAGAGGGCTTTCAGCCTACAGTCCTTGTCTCCCCACAAACTGCCACTCGATATTACCAGGTTTCTGCTATCTCAGTCCTGAACTCAACCTTATGCCAGTTATACCAAACTGTGGACTGGTTTCAAAGGTTCCATGTGCAAACTCTCTGCCTCTCCTACCTACCACCCATCTGTTTGCTACAAGCTTTCACTGCGAAGCAACTTATTTTAGTTTAGACCCCCCCACACCGCCTACAGCAATACTCTAGAAAGGTGCTTTAGTCCTTACTTTGCCTTGCAAGCTCATTAAAAAAAAAAAAACAACAAAGCAGAGAAGAAAGCTGTGATCATTTGATTACTAACCCGATCATGGATGCATTTTCAACAGCTGCAGACTGGTTGTTTTGCTCCAGCTTCCTGCTCCCAGTAGCACCAAATAGAGAAACAGATTTGGAGGAAAGCAATAAAGTTTGTCAGTCTCTGAATATATAGCGGATATTACCATTACTGCTGGATCGCCGGCCCTTATGCCATACAGCATGCCTGGGGTCTAACTGCGGAGCTACCCTGAAAAACTGCACTTCTGCATACCTCGTCTGTAATGGTTCTCCCCCAATATTACGAACAGTCTGCCGCTTTTCTGGAGGACTGAGGGTCTTTCGTCGTAAAAGCAAGTGCTTCATCAGAGCTCAAGTATGGAAACAGGTTTTCTTGCACAGGGAAGAATACATGGATCAGGTGCAAATTTTAAAAAAACTTAGCTTCCTACCTCCAATGGAGCCTCACTGTGACTTTGTCCTTCAGAAAAACATTAACAAGCCTGAGGGACCATCAAAACACTAAGGCTGCTCACCATCTTAAGGAGACAATATTACAGTCAGGAAAGCCATTTGTATTCCTAAGTGTTTCCGAGAAGCTTGAGCAAGATGTTTGCAAGGAGGTCCATTAGCTTCCTAAACAAGATTGGGGTTCCACGAGGAGAGGACTTTTTTTAACAACAACAAATGTAAGTTGCCACTCTGATCCTCCAGTTCACATTCCTAGATCAAGATGCATTACGTTTCTATTTTATGGCTCTGGTAGTTGAAAAAGGACTTTGAAATGGGAATACAGTCATCTGCTCTTAATGCAACTGGGATTTTCTTTAAGTGTTGACCTGGTCCTCTATCTCTAAGGCCTTTTGGTCCAACAGAAATGTATTAATTCCTGCAACGCAGAGCATGAAACACAGCAAATTTATAACCTTGCCTTGCCAAAATTTGGTGATACATGTGGCGAAATAAATCTGAAGTTTAATCAGCTTCTCAGGTAGCTACTGGCTGGTCTCTTTCTTTTTTCAGCACATGGTTAACATGGGAACAGTAGAGTCATGTTATTTTAATGATTTTTTAATGTTTGTGACCTTTTTTTGCTGCACCATTTTGGTACTCATTGATTAACAATTGTGAATAAAACCCTGCCATTGTTTTTGCAAATGGGGAAACAGAAATTCTTGTAAAACAAATGTTAGTATAACAACATCTTCTAAAATTCAACAGAAATCTGTTAAAGAGTGGAGCTATTTGCGATCTTACATGAAATCAGAAGACCTGAAAATGTCTTCATATAAGATAAAATTAAATCTCTTCAGTAACTGACCTCCTGGATGATGCCATATTAAGAAAGGCATGATGATACATACAATGCAAGTAAAAAAGGAGCCTTTCATGTTGGAAATATGGAATACTCCTTTTAGATGTGCTGTACTGTAGGTAAAAAAAAAATAGAAACTGTGATTATTATAAACTGCCATTATTATAAACGTTATTATAAACTGTGAACTTAAAGGAATTTTCATATTTAGATCAACTAGGAGATAAACATTGTCTTTATAATCCTGTGTAACACTTGATGTTTAATGACCCCCTGAAATTCCTACTCACTTAATTCATTTGATATAGCCTTGAATTAGACTCAAAAATATTATAACAAAAAAAAATCCAATGTAAAAAAACTATAATTAAATTACAGCTTTCTACCATATTGGAATAGTTGCAGAGAGATTTAATATTCTTTATAAAATATAATTTTTATATTATTTATATGAAAATACATAGTGTTTAACTTCCCCTATTCTGCTGACTGGTCCAGCAAGCAAACATCACTTGTCACTAACACTCTGCCTTTCATTATTTCCCTGTGTGACTCTGTCACTCTTATACGTGTAATGGTCAGCTTGTAATTTGCAACAAATAGATAAACTACCATTAATGACGTTGAGTAGCAATTTTTAATTGCAGCAACCTTTAATTTTTATATGTGTATGCTGGCAAATTCATCGAGTTCTTAATTTTGCTTTTCCTTATGAATTCAGCAGCTTTCTGGCCTCCTGAAGGAAGCAAATCTGGTAAAAAAAAATTAATAACGTATTTTAACAAGTTATTTGATCTGTAAAATTCTTGAGTGACTTGAGGACCAACTGTAAGCTAAGGCTCTGGAACTGGGCTTCAGAAGACTTTAGGAATCATTCTTAATGCAGGATCCGCTTTTAATATACAAATTACTGGTGGGGGTGACTCGTTATATACCACCTTCAGCATTCTGTCTTCCACTCAAGTGAGGCTAACGCAACTGGTAGGACTGTCCAGAAACAAGAGCAGGGCCATGCGCTTGGTGGCCTGCTCAGCTACGCACTGACAGCAACTGTGTGGGCTGGCTTTTCTGTCCCGTACGTAACGCTAGGCAAGAAGTTATACTGAATAAAACTCTTGAAATAGCAAATGAAATCAGACACAATAGTGTAGCCTGATGTCATCTTTGGAAACAATCTGTGAAACCAGTAGGCTGGTATATCTAAAGCAATGTTTAAGAAGAACAGATGTGACATCCTATGGCCCTGACCCTCCAATTTGCCTGCACCTATGTGGAGTCTTTGGGACTTCAGTGACTTGTTTATGCGAAACTCCTTGCAGAGCCTGGTAAAAATAAATCCCTGCTATGAAGAATAACAGAGAGGGAAAGTGCAGCTTAACTTTCATCTGGAACGCCTGTCCACAGGACTTCTAAAGTTGTATTTGGTAAGTGGCATGCCATAACCGCTTGTAGCACCTACAGATTTAAATACATACAGCACTAGTTTTGTGAGTAATTGTGAGACTGCTCATGTGCACTGTGTCTTGGGAGGACTGGGATTTAAACAGCAAATGCTCCCATATCTGCTTGCTGGAATATTTGTCACTTCACCTTTGAATTCAAATTAATACATTTCTTCCAAAAGGGTCACCAAAATCCGCCCACACTTAGCTACATTATTTTGCTTTCTGCAGTAACAGAGCATGTCTGCTGTTACTACAAGTTCCTCTGCTTTTGCACAATTTTGTCCTCCACACATCTGAAAAAAACACCAAGGCGGGGAGGATCAGGGGTCACGGGAAAGACGGAGTTAAGGTAACCCAGGCTTGTTGCCAGGAGTAGGAAATAGCTGGCCCCTGCAGTCAATTTGCCTAATTCATTAGAAGCCTGATTGCATGCCTGAAGGGCTAGATGCCCTGAGGGGATATGCATGCGCAGAGGCAGGGAGCTTACAGGGCAGCCTCACAGAAAGGGAGCCCTCCTGTGCTGCGGGGGCCTGGGCTGAGAAACCCTTTTCCACTGACCGCGTCGGGATCAGCGCTCACACCCACCTCCAGCACGCTCCCAAGCCCAAAACCAGCTCGTAGACTCGGAGAGCGGGGGGCAGCAAGAGAAATCCGAGCGCTGCCTTCTACAGGTTACTGACGGGCCTAGCTAGCCCAGAAGCCAGCCAGTACGTGGGGACGCTCGGCCCCCTGCGCTGAGGCTCTCCAGCAGAAGAAATGTTGTTTTGCCCACCCAAACGCTCCCCACCCGTATACAGTAAGCGGCTTGCTTCTTTAGTCTTTCCTGCTCCTTCGCTTCTCAGGAGCGAGAACCAGAAACGCCCAAATGACTGAAGTCCCAAGGCTTGGCGAGCTTGCCCAAGGGTCAGAAACAAGCAGAGCGGCTCCGGCTCCGTGGTTCCCTAATCAGCTCAGCGAAGTTGCCTTGGGAAGCCCGGTGGCAGGAAGGAAGCAGTTCATAGTACAGTAACTCAGCCTCTTGTCTGGGCTTTTTCAGCTTAGCTTCATTACTATTACCATGATAAAGACCAGCATTTTTTCCTACTTCCCTTTTGCCCCTTCAAGTCTCTACTTGCTCTTGACTTTTCTGAATTTCACTTTGATAGCTTGACACTTCGGTTGTTCTCCCAGACAGATATAATTACAAGAGTTCAAATAAACCTTTTTTTTTTTTTTGTTGGGGTAGGGGGGTGAGGGAGTGAGGAGAAAGCATGGGGAACAGAGAGATGCTGTGAACATTTGCTGGGAGAACTCGCTTCCTCCCGAGGCTCTTCAGGTCTTCTCTGCAATTCAGAGGGCCCAGACAGTTGCATCTGTGGGACGTAATCCAACATTCAGGTTTAGCATAAAACACAAATAGCAAAAAGTGAGCCCAATAGGACAAATAGGCGTCGCAGACTGACAGCTGTGTTTCAGCGTGCAATACTCCACCTTCATCCAATGAGACCTCACCCTTCTTACCTTGAGAAAGAATCTGACAACAGTTCAGATGTTCAAAAGAAGAAAAACTTGTGTGAAGGCTCATTCAAAGCATTACACTGTGAAACAGCATGGTGGCTTAAAGTCTACTACAGCACTCATTCAGTGCTGATGTGAAGGAAGACGCCTCTTTTTTTTTTTCCCCCACCACTCGCTGGAATTCCAGGACAGTCCCCAAACCCAGTACAACCTGCTCTCCTTAACTTGTGGGACTTCGTGACCCCCATGTTGCTTGGGCTGCAAGGTACCAAAAGAATAAGAAATGTATTTCTGGGGCCCGTTATGAAAAGTAATTTCTCTGATCCAGATATTACAGAACTCAGTTCTGCCTTCCTGAGAGCAGAAAATGAGTCACAACTTCAGTTTGGTTCACCCGGGCATGGCTTACGGACATTCTCCTTTACGGCAGTACAGAAAAAGGCAGTCAGCTAGTGAGGGCAACACAGCCGTCATCCAATCCCTAATGCAGCGTGAAAAGGAGAATTATGTGCAGGGGTTAGACTTTTACTCCGGTGAGATTCGTAAACCACCTGGGAAAAGTCAGCCTAGCCTCTGTCTCTAGACATGCCACTGCATTATTAGGAAGCGGGGCTGTATTTCTATCAGGAAGACAGATCCTGTTGCTTTTTATCCTACTACTTCCCAACTCCTTTTTTTCTAGGCCATACACCCTTGTACATCCATACACCTCACCTTCGCGGCTCCTGATTTAGTGTTCTGAGGACCGCTATTAGAACCGCTAGACACAGCTTTAATCCTTTGGGCAAAATATATTTACATTCCTCCTGCATTGATCTTGGAGTCCATAATACATCATGCAGCGACCTGGATGAAAGAGTAGTGGATGCATTTATTAAACCTGCGGATGACACCAAGTCTTCCCACTTCCCAAGACTACCAGGGAGCTGGCCTTAGGATACAAAGTGATTTTGATAAATCGGAAGGGTAGTCTGAAGAAGAGGCAGGCTATCCAGCACAGACAAATGCAAGGCTGCACACAGGCAAGAATAATCCACTACATGAAGAGAGGCTGCAAAACAGCTGCTTAGAGAGTGAGCTCTACAGAGACAAAAGCTGAGAGGCTACCGAGGACTGCAAGCTTAGCAAACCCAAACACTGCACAAGAAACTATAAGCCTAAGTCCAGCCTGGAAATCACAAACCATAATTCAATTATATAATGCATTACAGCATCAAGGGGAGTACTGCATCCAGTTGTGTGTGAGGCGCTTCAAGAGGGACACAGAACAGTTGCAGAGAACAATGAAGATGAACAGAGGTCTAGAAAATGCAATTCATTAGAATGGTGTTAGCTTAAAAAGAAAAGACTGAAGCCACTACGGTCTGCAAACCTGTGGGAAGGAAATTATAGGTTTTTCTATTTAGTTAGTTATTCCATGGGGAAAAATGCAAAGAGGAATGGGCTTAAGTTGCAGGAAGAAGGTTAAGGTTCCAGGCTGAGAAATACATTTTCATGGTATGGAGAGGGGGGCTCTGGACCAAGTCTGACAGGGAGAGCAGGTCCCAGAGAACAAGTCAGATAAATACCTGTCAAAGATGAGCAGGTATTATCTGAGGCTGCGCTGGGCAGGGGAGTGGATCAGATTATCTTTTCTTTAGAAGAAAAGAACTTTCCAGTTCTACAGTTCCAATAACCTAGTAAGCCTAAAAACGTTGCAGTTAATATAATTTTCCAAGATCCTCATCCCTTCAAAAACTGCGCAGGTTTTGACAAGGGTTTTGTAAAAATAAAGGAAAAAAACTTATGAGCTAAGCTATTGATTCACCTGTATTCTACCATCCTCTACAAAAAGCTGTTATGTGTTCAGAATAGTTTTTTGTAATATGGTATCTGGAAACAAATTTTGTCTTATGCTTAACTAAGTAAAGAGTGCAACAGCCCATAAACACCAGACAGGCCTTTTTAAGGCCATTAGTCTATAGAAATTACTTCAGAAAATACCATGAAGTCTATCTACAGTTCCTGATCTTAAAAAATAAAATCAACACTCCTGTTTTGGGAGATGTATCACCTAGAGGGACCCACCTGTCTGCATGCTCTCTTGTATGCTTTTCTGTTAATTCTTATGTCCAGAGACAGAAAAACAAACACCAAGGAATGACAGGCAGATTTATTATACTAGAGTATATACTAGAGTATTGAAAATAGATTCTGTAAAAATAAATAAAATAGCTTAAACTAATTTACATAAATGTTTTTCTTTACCTGTGATGTATTAAATTATGTATTTCAACTACAGTTTATAGACATGAATTAAAACATTCTTTTTAATTTTCTGTTTAAAGACATTGTATGAAAAAATCACAAGAAAAAATGATTCAAAAATATTTTTTAAATTATACAAACAGCTGTGTGTAACATGACACAGTTTGGCGTCCCATTTTGCCCTTTTTTGAAGCTTTTAAAACACACTGGCACACTGGACCAAATTCACCTCCTGTATAAAGCTGAAACGTTTCTACCTGGATTCAGTGGATTTATACTAATATCCAATGTTAATTTTTTTCTTTTCTTTCAAGCAGAGAACAGACTCAGGCCTCCTGCAGTTACAAATCACAATGAAGTTTTACATCATTGATATTGCACCCTTGGACTTTAATGTGAGATCACGCCGGACTTTACAGCAGGACAGTAGATCACTTTGTTGATTTTTTTTTTTCCCCTTCCAGTCCGAAGGATTTTTTGCATCTCCAATAAATTCCCAAATGAATTTTCCCAGGCTTGAGCAACATCCACTGAATTTATTCAGGATTTGACTGATTATCCTTTAAGCGCCTCATAGAAATTCTCAGTCTGGTAGATAGCTCATTCAGTTCTCAATTATTAGTGTGTTATATTTATTATTAAAATTGTAAGTTAGGGCACATTTTGCATCTGCTTTCCTAGACGATCTGTAGCACTTCAAAATAGGTTTGGTTTCCTTTTTTCTTTCCAGCTGCAGCCTTCCATTTGGAGAATGCCTTTGCCAAATTTGCAGCAGGAGAAATGGAAAATGTTTTGAGTGTTTAGGTCTCTTAACACCTACCGTGAAGTGTCACTATCATTGCTTAGGGAAGAATACGCAAATAATTTGAATCCCCCCTACAAGAAATACTTGCTTTATTATCAACAATTATGCATCCCTCTGTGGGCACAAATACATTTCCTTATCCTTAAAGCATGTTTAAGTGTAAGCCTTTTTGGTCACAAAAGTACATCTTGGAAAAAACACTGCCCTGTATAACAATCTGCCTCTAACACAGACTATTAACATCAACGTACTTACTTGTGATTTATAGTCTCGTAAATTAAATGCGTGTAGTTCCTACATGGATGACAACTACAGGTTGTATTTTCTCTGACATGCTTTAATGTGCACAGAGAGTACAAGGAACATAGTAGTCCAAAATGAACTTTTGGCTTCCTGAGGGCACAGGGAAGTTTGGTTCCTGCAGCAAATGCAGTTCCTTGACAGGATCCCTCCAGTTTGGCTTTCAGCTACAGTAAAGCAATCAAAAGCAACCTCCTGGCGCTAGCGTGGATAGTGACCAAAAGTTAACACTATATACATGTATAAAGAAATTCTACCTGTACACCCCCGAGGTGTGTCCTGGTTGCTATGGGAATGGTAATCACGAATTTCCTGGCAACAGCGTGATCAAAATCCTAACTTTCAACACTGCGTTAATGTTGTTTTTCACACTTGCAAGGTACAGATTTTAGCTGTAGTTCAGGCGTTCCCAAACGGAATAAGCTCTTTTCCCTGATATTGTGCTAGGATGTTAAACTTAACAAAACAACAACAACAACAACAAAAACCCAAGCCACAAAACCACCAAAAAACCAAACCAAAACAAAAGGTTAAGAAATAATAGTCACATACAGATGAAACCCTTACAGTATTACCTTCAGCATTTCCAGCAAACCCCCACCAGTTTCCATTCAAACTGGCGGCTCAATGTACCTGAGACAGCTAATTAAAAAAGGAAGTGGTCAAAGTCATGCTTTTTTTGTAAACTTCAAAGGTGATCCCTCTCCTTCCTCCTCTTTACATTTTACTGTCTGGCTTTCTGCCCATCCTGCAGCTGTTAGCTGAGCCTGTGTTTCATGGCGTCAAACCTGCCTCCTCACGGTCCATAAAGTTACAGCAGGGATCGTGATACACAGGTGTGGAAAAGCCAGAAGTGCAAGATGGGCCCGTTAATGATTTTTCTGGCACCCCATGCTGAGCTGCTGAAAAAAGAGAGCAGCTCGCAGAAGGCAAGGGACTCTTTGTTTGCAAAGGTATTTGAGGTCGTATTACTTCTCCCACAGCAAAGGTGTTGGGTTTTCACTTTAAGGGCTGTTTACAGAAATGATTCACCTTTTATACAGCTTTTAAAAAATGCTTTGAGGCTTTAATTGGACACAGGATTTGCATCACACCAGTATGAAAACTCTTACTTTTCATTTAAGCCCCCTGTTAAATCATTCAATGATCTTACTCAGTGATAAGCAGCCAGCACCCATTATGTGGACTTTACAGAGGAAAACAAAAATCAAACCATTAGGGGTCCATTTATGTCATAAGCTTTAATCTGGGAATTTCTGCCCTCATTTATATTTGGGCAATGAAGGCGATGAAGGCAGAGGGGACCAACTGCTGAAAAAAAAAACCAAAAGCATGACAATTTGGTGTTCTTCTTGAAATAATTGAACAATGTAATAACTAATATCTAAAACTCTTAGCTTATAAAAATCTCTTAGAAGTCTGCGTTATTTTAAACATTGCTCAAGCCGTGATCTGAACTGTGCCCAAGGAACAACTTTAAACAACTCTAGCTCAAGATTTTTAGAAACGGGTGCCTAAAGCTAATAGCCTATAGGAACCATTTTCCAGAACACACAAGTGACACACAATATTCTCTGCCACTCAGAATCAATGGGACTTAATATGCAGGTCATCCAAACACTGAGGCATGGCCCAGATTTCACAAAATACTTCGTACCCAACTTCAACTACTGTCCCTGTCTCCCGCTAGGAAAGAGAGCCTGAATATTGCATTTGGGCTTTAAACTCCATCCCTGAGCCCCTAGTTAGGTGTGGGACACTAGCACTTCTGCAACCCCCAGGGCCGAGGTCCCCTAGCACCCCAAACTTTAGGCATCTCTATTTTAACCCTGGCCCTTTGCATCAGTGTTTCAAAGCTGGGCAGTATTTTGGTGCCTACAAAGAGTGAGCGGATAAGGATTGAGAGAAGTAGCTAGTGAGGAACATATTGTGAGGGGATTGGAGGTTTAAGAGGAGCTACTGAGGCAGAAAAGTGCCGGCTGCACTGTCATCTCCGCTGTTCGTCCATACATCATTTACTTATACCAAAAGTTTAGCAGAGTAGGGATTTGTCTACACATAATTCTGTAAAAGAGTTACAATTTCTGTTGCTATAACTCCTAAAGATACAGAGCTGCGGGGCAGTGCCCAAAGCTCAAAGACGCAAGTTCAGTTCTGGAACTCCATATCCATCTAGACATACACGATGGCTATGTACCCTCTGGCAAGCAGCGGTAGATGGATTTCAGGCTCCTGACCTGCTCACATATTTTTTTCCTAATACTTTATTTCCCTGAACAACCATCTCTGATGCTGCAATTCCTAGAAACTCCAGGACTGGGAGCAATCGCAAACCTGAAGAAAAGCAGTGCCAACCGTAAATGAGGCGGAACCAGGGACATTATGCTTCTGCTACCACTTCAGCATTTGGTTGTGTTACTGAGCGGCATCTGAAGTCGTGAGACAGCAGGACATCTCTTTAAGAAAGGCCAGTGGGAACCAGAATGGACCTTATTGTCTGCAACAGTGAAGAATGCAGTATGGGTTTCTCCATGCCTGCAGTTACAGCTTGCTGAGAACTGGCATGGCATGGCTTTGCTGACAAACAAATGGATCAGGTGCCCTTTCTAACTAGGGAAAAGGAAAAATCTAGGGAAAGATGCACGTGTGTTTCATGCCGCTCCTAAGTCCAGTTCTGACGACAGAAGTTCAAGGGAACTTGGTCCACGTAACCCGCCGTCTCTCCTGTCTTTCAGTAACTGCTGTGGAAACTGTGCCAGTACCTTCAGCATGGAAACAGAACACAAACTGCTCATCCCAGGACTCCACAAAGATGGTCTGTATCCAAAAAAAAGCAACCAATGTTCAAAAACCTAACTCAGGAACAGAACTGCCAGAGTATCCTTGTACAGCAGGGAACTAGAGAAAGAGATACAGAGAAGGTAACAACTCTCTGTATTTTTGCTAGAAACTTATTTCCCAGCTGTCAGGAGGAAGAGTGAGGTGAGCTCATGAATAATTGCTTTTGCTGGTTCCCTTGACCGCCAGACTAATCTTTACCTATCCATCCTGCAGCAGGCGGTAATAACCCCCCCATCTGTGTCAGCAGATACATTTTAACAGCAAAGCACAAGAAACAAAATCTTCTCCTAAACTTAACAAATCTCAATAGCCTTTTTGCTGCACCCACAAGCCACCTAAATTACATGAACTGGTCTTCCTCATTATGTTTGTGGTGCCCCAAAATGTCTTCCCAGCTCTATATTACATAGTTCATGAAAACTACCCTGCCGTCAGCTTTTCAAGAAAGAAGCTCTGACCTGGCAGCTCTGGAGGATGATGAGCCAGTCTTCTGCACTCTCACAAGAAAATAAATTTTTAAAAAAGCATGTTAGAAATTGAAAAGCTGAGGTAGACTGGGCATGGTGTGTGGGTGTTGCAGAACGCAGATCTGCTCTGCCACGGGATTCTTCAATGGCCACACGCATGCTATACAGTCTTTTTGCACCATAACTCCTTTCTCTGGTGGTGACAGCAGCACGACCCTCATCTCACAATGACAGGTTGCAATGAAACAAGCAAACAAACAGTTTTAAGGGTTGTGAGGTGCTGAGATGTAAAAAATAATTGAGACAATAGATTTATCTCGGACTGATTTTTAGGTTCTGCCTTTCTCTAGACTTCTGTAGGATTGTTTATTCTGAGATTTCCAGCCTTCTTTTTTATGGATACTGCCGGCAGCAGTGAGCGCCACGAGCAGCATCCTGATTTTTGGTGCCTTACAAGTCCCCTTTGAAATGCCCCAAACCACAGTTTGGTAAAGCCAGCTATAAGCCTTAAGGAGTAAGCATCTCACCTTCAGGCGTGCTCACCTGTTCTTCACGGGCAATTAAGGACTCGGCCTGGGTTCAGCTGCTGAGCATCCTACTGGGACTGCACTATGGGGTTTTCTCTGCCAGCCTCTGCTCTGCCCTCCCCAGCAAAGCTGGGGCGGTGGCAATGGCAGCTCCCAGCCACACGCTACACTGAGTTGACTTGTATGCCGCAAGTGACACGTACCACAGCAGGGCATCCCCTGCTTTACTAAATCCTATAGGCTACTGAAAATACATAATTGTTATCAACGTTGCACACTGGCAAAATAGTTGTTGCAGACCGCTGTTGCCATCTCTGCTCTGTATCATTGCAGTTGTGGGATATATTTTGATTTAAACAAGTACCTTTGTGATGGCAAAGTCTGATTTCTACCAGCTTATTTGTCCAACATTTAATGTCATGTTATTGTGACATGCTCCTTCTTAGTCTGAAGTCAAAGGCTTTAACCTTAAGGCTGAATGAGGCACAGCACAATGCAGTGCGAGGTTAAATCTCCTCTCTGAACCTGGATGGAGCACCAGTCTAGCAGGGCTATCCTGCTTCTTAAAACCCTGCTAGCTTCTCAGAGAATAAGAAGTTTCTAGTACACTTTGATTTTCCCAGACTTGTTTGCAAGCTTTTTCAATTAAAAATATTTGGGGTTTGCAATTTTTCTTGAATTCTGGTTGGCCAGCTTATAACAACTGAAACAAGTATAAGCTATAGCCAAGTCTATGTGCTTTTATTTTTAAATTGAAATGCTGTTTTCAAACTGTAACAATTTCAAAACTATCAAAAAGCTGAAAGTGTGTGAAATTTAAACTCAATGAAACACATTGTGAAAAACCAGCAGAGTTCAAACATACATGTATTTCCCATTTCTTCATATCTCTCTTTTTTCAGTCAATTCTAATTGAAGAAATGCTAAAGAACATTAAAACTTGATAAATCCATGATACTATGACAAGGGCTAAACCTCGTCTGATCTGGCAACCGAGAGAAAGGTGGGAGGAATTCTGAGGGAACAGCCGGAGTGAGAAGTGAAACTGCAAGACGGTGAGATGGTGATCAAAGGGATCAAGGACTCCCAGGCACAGTGAGAAAAAGCGTTACCATCCTGGAGAGATGAAGGAAGAAAATCTGTAAAAAACAGGGTTCTCTTTGTGCTGCAATTCCCCCAACGCTGTTCAGAAGATTTGATTTTTAGCTGTTACATTAGCCCAATTCAGATAATTTCATTAGCTTCTTTAAATTCGCCTTGTTATCTCAAATAATGTCCCAAGCTCTAGAGCGCATTTCGCTATGCACTGGGTGCAAATACAGCGCTAGATATGACCACATTTCAGGGACTATCCACCCAATTGGATGTCCAAAGGCTTAACAAGCTGATGTTTGAAAAATGTTTCATCTAAGAATCTTGAAAGGCAAATAGTACAGCACCCTGTTAGTAAGAAACAAATTAACCAGCTGAGTTTTTCTTTTTATTGCTGTTGTCAACAACAGTCCCTATACATCAAGCAAACAACTTTCAGATGCAGAAAATAATTGTGTTTTAAAGCAATAATTAATGCTGTTGATTTTTCTCTTAGATAAAAAATGAACTTCTCTCTGTTGCAACAGTAAGGGTTTTTTTCAGGCATTTTCTACAGTAAGTTGGAGCATAAAGGTTCTTCAGGTATGGTATACACAGATATCAAAGCGATGGGAGGGAAACCATGTAAATTAAAAAACAAGCAAACAAAAACTACACAAAAAATCTCCCCCCAAAATAAAACAGCAGAACAGTCTGCTCCTTAATTCTGAAGTCCTGATACTGACCATTTTTTCAATCTGGCAGACCTCAGTGCTGCCCCATAGCTCGCATTCATATAATTTTTTTCTGGTGCTGAAGGGAGTAGAGACACAATTTCTAAGCACACGCAGTATTTCAGGTGATAGAAAAAGATCATGGTGGGGAAGGGGGGAAGCAGTGTTTTTAGTAAAGAATTAGAAGCCATTTTGGAAGACTTCATCACTTCCAGCTAGAGTCGAAATTTAAAATACTGTCTTAAGATTCTCTTCTCTTTTCTGCTCCTGACTAAAGTTAGCCCCCTGTTTCTACGAGTAGCATCTATGGTTTGTGTATAGTAGTTCCTATGTAGCAATAATTGTTCAAGAAGGAGCTGTACCTCTCAAGCTGGTCAAGAGATTGACACATAGGAAAAAAGAGAAATCAGTGAAGGGAAAGAACGAACGGATACAGGGCTTTGAGACCTGCTCCAGCCCAGGCAGCGAGGTGGGCTATCAGGGACGTAGGCTGGGCTCTCTGGCTGAGCTTGGAGAACTTTTGCAATGCTTAGGCAGCAACATACAGGCAGCAGCGGAGAAGAAAATAGCCAAGGATATAAGGAAAGCAAGGCAATATGGGGTACTGGAATGGAGAAGAAAAGCTTTAAGGAGCTTTGAAGATAAGAAAAGACGGGGATCCAGTGAGAGAGCCTCCCATGGGAGTGGCACAACACAAGCAATAGGCCAAGAAATTATTTTAGCTCTTATGCTCTGAAGAATGGAAGTACCTGTCCTGGAGGAGGGGGAGGGCTAAACAACATTGTATTATCAAGGTGGGACTAAATGTAGGCCTGAACAATGGTCCAGTGCAACAAAGAGATGACATTCAGACAAAGTTCTCCCAGTATCTTCTAACTGCAGGGAAAAAAACAATTAAAAAATTTACTGTTTGATCCTCAGCAGCAAGGAAGAAGAACAGCCACACCTACTTATTTAAAACCAATATATGCATAACATTTAGAACCAGTAATATACAATATATTTTTTATTGAGAGCATTAGAATGGGGAATTTCATTAGAAAGCCTGGAGGAGGGGAAACAGTATAGTCACTGCTTGAAATCCCTCCCTACGTGCAAAGCACAGGCAAGACCTTCACAACTCAAGTGAGACATTACCCTCATGTTTTGCAAGACTGGACTAGTCCTCTTCACCTTATGGACATAGGAAGAAAGTATGATTAAAGCCAAAAAATATACCTTGAATGACTTGGTAAGATTATTTTATTATTATTTTAAAAAGACACATCAGAGAGGTATTAGAATGAAAAAAAGGATGATTATAACATACCTGCCTCTTCAACAGGTGGGGATTGACAAGTTAGAAATATTTTCCTTTTTAGTTCAGATAACTTTTTACAGCAACAAAATCAGCTCTCGAGTGCTTTGAAGCCAAGCGTAACCAAACCACCCACTGACTTATGAGTAACTCTGTAGAAATGGCTACCAAGTGCAACTCCGATAAGGCCACTGGAAAAAAACAGGCGACAAATATGGCCTTTATGTCATACACTCAGCTTAGTAATTACAGAGCGAAAATCAGCTGAAAGGACCCAGCAAGGGCTGGGATTTTCACACTTACCTTAGGAAATATTTGCTCAGTTTCTTTTTGGGGCTTCGTGTGTTTACGACAGCGAGGCGGATGTTGGCAGCATGCCGATCCCCGCGCTCTGGCTGGGCGCTGTGGGCAGAAGAAAGAAAACAAAGTCAGAGGGATGTGTTGTCTGAACGGGATACTCAGCTCATGATGATGTATTTGCCCCATGATGTGCCATCCTGAAGTGCATCTTCACCTGGAAAAAAGTAACTAACAACAGGCAGGATTGGTTTAGAGATTATATTTTCCTTATTCAAGCCAATCTCAATTTCTTTGAAAGAAAAAAAGACTTCCGAACAGGACCACATTCTGTTTTTTCCATACTTAACTCTCTTTTTATCCCACATATTTTCTTTCCGTTTTATTCTGCTCTCATTTACCTTCAGTGGGAGCAGAGAATAAATGCTCTAGTGTCAGCGAAACAGGTCTAATTTTACATGGGCATAGCTGAAGTAGCCCTTCCACGCTCGCTCTCAGCCCAAACAAGTGGAAGTTACCAGCTAAAGGAGGTCTTGTCCCCTCCTTCTGCTATTTGTACAGCTATGTAGTAAGCCATATCAGGAAACCAGCTCAAAACTAACCTGAAGAAAAATTAGGGAGCGGAGTGGGGAGATGATTTTCCTCCAGGTCAGCACCAAGATCTGCCTCCCAACATGGGTGCCATGAGTTCCAGTGGGAGCACAAGTGGGGCAGAGCTGGGGGTGACACCTTTGCTTTACACAGCACACTTACATCAATCCAAAACTATTGTGAAACTACAGTCCTAGCCTAGTTCACAACTAAGGGAGGCAAATCAGTAGAAAGAACAAAGAAACACACACACACAAAAAAAAGGGAATATTTTTTCCTTTTTGTTTGAGCTGTGAACTGGCTCACTTCGGTGTCAGACAAGCACTAGCAGGAGACCAAGGACAGGAAGGGGAGGGGAGCAGGACTTGGTAGCAATAGCTATTATATCAGCTTAGCTGTAGCACCAACCTATCACTTACAGCATCTGTGGTAAGCTGATTGTTAACATCAAAACCTCAAAACTGTTGAAATGATTTTTTTTTTTCTTCTTACTGGCTAGGAAATTACAGTGCTTCTTTCTGAGATCTTTCATAAAAGGCAGGTATACATGAAGATACAAGATCTGGCTCAGAAACCAAGAACTGAAACACTGGGGCTTGGAAACAGAGATTTAAAGCCTTGTTCAGGCTGCTTTACCCCTCTTTCAATAGAAAAAGGGGGGGATGGAGAGGACCCTATTAATCTTTGCACAGAGGCTGTTCTGATGAAATCTTAAACACAGCGATTTTACTCCAAGTGGTTATGACACTTCCATGAGACCTACAGTAGTGCAATTGCATTGGTTCATTGCTTGTTCCCACAGCTTCCTCCATCTGCCCCAAACCACTGCTGATCAAGTGGCTGCTACCTGCAGCTCTTGGGAGCGGCATACGAGCAGCGCTGCACTGGCGTTTTGGAAATGCCTGGATCTGGCTCTGCTGGAAGCTGCGTAAGTGTAAGGTATTTGCACATTTTGACTTCCAGGCATGAGCCAGAGGTGCAAAGGTTCATGACCGAGGCAGCAAAGGAAACCTCAGCCATAAGGTAGGTTTGATTTGGATCAGCTGATGGCAAGTTTTACGCAAAAGTTCGTGTCAATGCCTCAGTCAATTTACAGACTCTTAGAGGAAAGAGTTTATTACAATGATTTACTGAATAAAAATATAATGAACGCAGTCAGCAGCTTTTCATTATTTGACAAGTTAGGTAGGCAATGCTAACTGTGTGGATGCAACACACTTTGATTTTGCAATGGATCTGATCTAAAATTTCCCCATGAAATTCTGCACTTGGCAGCAGGCAAATTCAGAATGACTATATCTAGACAGGCCAAGTTCAACTAGAAAAGATTCTGAGCAACATGATCTAGATTTGAAGTTGGAGCAGAAGTTGGATGAGAAACCTTCAGAGGTCCCTTGCAACCACTATCTTTTCAACGCTTTTAAGTGCACATAGCAGTAGATTTGATCTAGTCACTTGAACGGAGGCACCCTGCTTCACTTGAGTCCTTTACCAAGAGCACTTAAAAGTAGTAACAGCTGAGGTCATTACCAAAACCAAATGCCTCTCTGGACTACCTGCTTTGGCCAAACTCCACACACTGCCCTGTCTATGTGACAGCTGGATGAAATATAATGGACCCTTGAACAGGAGACAGGGTCAATAATCAGTTAAGGCCTCCTGGCCTTAAGACATAATGAATAAAGACAGGATTAGATGAAGATATGTCAGGGAGAAAACACCCTTTGAAGTTTGGCTAGCGTTCTTCAAACGACAAGATGATTAGTCTTAGCCTAGAGAAGGGTTTGTGCGCCTCAGAGGCCACCTCCTTTTTCCAGCTGGTCTAATTAAAGAAACCTACAAACAATCTTGTCTGTGTCTTTCTGACCATACAGTACAACACAAGCTGCTACTGAAAGGGAAAGTAACTGTAAACATCATGGTTACAGCCGGCGGATTAGGCAGGAGACCAGCTGAGCAAAGAGAGCAGGCAGCGGAGCAGCCGCCCAGGCCCGGTGCCCGGGGTTAGCTATACGTCGTACATTGTAAACAACAAAGTCCTTGCAGTTCTCTTCCTGCAGAAACCCCACGCAGCCTGCAAACACGGGTTAAGGCAAGGAAGGGGAGTTATTTCCAGCAACCTCCACAAGCGTGTGTACCCGGGTTTCTTTGTCAGACGCACACTCGGCCTTAACTCTGAGACGTTCATTGCTTTAACTGGGCGCATTTGTTTTGACAAAACAAAAGTGGAGGAAGGGTCAGTCTCAGAGCAAAGATATACATTATAACTCCCCTAGTCTTTGTTCATGGATTAAACATAGGAGCTCTGATTTAATTTCAGTCTTGTGAACAGATAAAAAGGAAAATCTTGCCACAATGCATAACTATTATGCTCTAAAAAAAGAAAATTGCCAAGTGCTTGTAAGACAAGTAACACTTGCATTTCCTGCATGCAGGAAACAAGGGGAAAAAGACGACATCCAGAGAGGGAAAGGATCAGGCAGTCTACCTAGCCTCTTGACAAAGAGGAATATGAGTGAGTATTTATTTTTGTGCTGCTTGCTGCATGGTCTTGCAAGTCAATGCAGATCCCCACTTCTTGCTTCAGATCTGTTTCAGGAGAGATTTTGCACCCAGCAGGCAAAGTGTGCCAGCACTGGAGTGAGCAGTGTTATCGGGTGTTAGCTGCAGCACTCTGAGACATCCTTGAGAACTAGCACATCATTAGGGATACTTTCACAATGGAATGTGTGGGTCTTAGGTCCATATGTCAGACAAAACTGAGGATGCTTTTAAGGAAGAATTAAAAAAAACTTAACCACAAATAACTTTTAATAACTGATCCTTTAAGTGCTCCTTTTGCATTTGATTTCAGCACTGAGATTCTCAAAAAACACTTTCAATAAAGCAACTCTGTATACTCTTCTGTTAAGAAAAAAACAAAACAAAACAAAACAAAAACCCCCCAAAACCCAAAGAACTAAAAGAAAAAAAAAAACCACCACAAGATGTAGCTATTTGATTGAAAAGTGCTCTGGAAGATAAATTAACAGGGAACATATTTTGCAGTGCAACAGCAGGTATTACAGATATAAAGTCTGATTCTCTCATCTGCACCTTGGGCAGTCATTGCCACCTCCCTGAATTAGCAGCAGTTTACACCTACTTGCACTGATATAAATGACAACACAAAAGCAAGGTGATAGAAAATAGGTCTGCAATGTGTAGCCTCAGCCAAACACACCTGCAAGCCTTTTACAAAGCAAACTATATATTGCTCTATGTCTAACTGCATATTACAATAATACTAATAAGCTATATGGAACTACATGCCACATAAATGACCCATTTTATACACTGGACTTAAAAGGGCTTTGGTAATGGCCGATATATATACACAAAGAGTAAAACACCCCTGACATGTTACATTCTAAGCACATTTTAAAATAAATTAGGATTTGTTCCTTGGCACAGCTGAAGCCAGACCTGCTCCCCCAGCAGCCGCCTTGATGAAGAAAACAGTGAGAGTTCACACAGATCAAGGACTTGGCAGCAGAAGGCATCAGGGTTCCTGGAGAGCGCTTCCAATTCCCACAGGCAAGTTCCTGTCCCAGTGACACAGCTTCAAGAGCACACCACAGACGACTACAAGATTACATATGAAACTTCCTGACCACGCTGGCGTGTGACCTAAGCCATTACTATTTGTAAACTACATGGCTGAATAACCCCAGATTTTCTAAGAAAGAAGTGATACTGTGGTTTGCTTTTTCACTGTGAAGTTACTGAAAAGCACGAAGACCTATGGTGCTCTTCAGCCTTCCTTAGCTATGCCGCTAAAAATGAACTGCCACAGGTCTCCCATTCTCCACGTCACTCACCGTGGCTGGGATGTCAAGAGACCACCGATATCATATCCGAGACTCCTCCACTCATGGAAACATTTGCGGTTAACAACTCTAGACTTTTTTCCTGATTATCAAGTTTTACTCCAGAGATAACTGGAAATACTTGATTTGAAACAACTTCCTAAGGGCCTGTAGAAAGCCTGGAGAAAAGGAGGCTGAGAGGAGACCTGATCGCTCTCTACACCTACCTGAAAGGAGGTTGTAGCGAGGTGGGGGTCCGTCTCTTCTCCCAAGTAACAAGCGGTAGGACAAGAGGAACTGGCCTCAAGTTGCTCCAGGGGAGGTTTAGATTGGATATTAGGAAGAATTTCTTTACTGAAAGGGTCATTAGGCATTGGAGCGGGTTGCCCAACGCAGTGGTGGATTCCCCATCCCTGGATGTTTTTAAAAGTCCTGTAGATGTAGCGCTTAGGGACATGGTTTAGTGGGGGACTTGTCAGTGCTAGGTTAAATGATTGGACTAGATGATCTTACAGGTCTCTTCCAATCTAGGCAATTCTATGATTCTATTCTATGATTCTATGATTCTATCTTACAGAACAGCTATTGAGATTATCTCCCTGTATTAGCCCTGTGTAAAGAAAGTTATTCCTTAACATTGCCAAGTGTGTAGAAGGAAGACCACTGTCAGAAGTCACCTGTCTGTTCACAATATATCAGCTACTTTGCACCGATTTCCACATCGATTGTTTTCCATCCATAATCCACCTGCTTCATAACCAGCAAGCTAATACAGCGGGGTCCCCCTTGAATACCTTTACCAAGAGCACATTAAGCTCTGTGAAGAACAGAAATTAATTTCAAACCAAGGCCTAATGCATGCCCTGTCTCCGATATAGGGAGAGTTAAAAAAAAAGTCTTCGCTGAAACACCATTCCTCTTTAGGATGAACCGCCTTAAATGTTCTAAATAAAACAATGATTTTTCATTCTCAATCCCCAAATTCCATTCTATCCTATACACATGCCTCTGTTTCCCAGCAATCATGCACAATACCTGATTTTTATGCAGATTCTCTGGCATATGCTGCTCCACATCTAACTTCATTTGCTGCTAAGGTTAACCGTAACTTTAGAGTGAAGTGAGTATCAATACATACAACTTCAGATAACAGAATTTCACATTAACCTCAGCTGCTGTGTCTCGCGTTAAAACAGGAGCATCTGGTGTTCAGGAGGCTCTGGTTTGGGAGTGACGGGTGTGAGCGGAAGGTGGAGTGGAAAGGGAAGGAAGTTTGTTTATACAACTGATGACAATTTCTTGGCTATCAGCGGCTGCTTTTCTCAAATTTCTATACCAAAAAGTGAAAGAGTATTTGGGTGGGGATGGCAAGGCCGGTCCTCAGACAACGCAGTTCCTCAAAAGCTATTCCACATCAAGAGGGGCAGCCTCTCCTCCCGCCCCTGCACTGAGGAGCCAGACTCCACTGCCCGCAGACTGCCTCCTCCTCCTCCTCCCAAGGCAGGTGTGCTTCAGGGGTGCCTGGGAGGAGGAAAAGCCAGGGGCTTTCTCAGGACAAGAGGCACTGGACACATGTAAAGTGGTACTGCTCTGGGAAAGGAAGGCTGCCTGAAGCATGAGGTGGAGCAGTTGGGGGATTTATTTTGTGGTGATTAGAAATGAGTGCGGGAGGGAAGAGACGGGAGCTGGAGTCTTCACCTGCTACCATTCAAGTACACTGTAGTAGCCATCTGACAGACACACAAAGCCCCAGGGCCCAGGCCTTCCTTGGTATTTAAACTTGTGCCTCATCCCTCTGAAGCCTAGTATTCCTACTCACAATCAATGCCTCTCCCTTGACCCATTCTGGCTTCTTCCTTTCCACCTCTGCTGTGCTGAACACCATGTGCATCTCGCTCAGCTTTGTCCCCTCCTCAGCCCTGTGACAACCTGCACTATATTTCTCCTTCCTGGCTCCCACCCTTCCTTGTCACCCTTCTTCTCCTTTAAAATTCACCTTGGCTTTGGCCCCTAGTTTTGAAGTTATGTCTATACTGTAAGGTAGAGAGACACGATTTATTTTTAACAGACAAACTCAAACGCCCTTAAGTCTGATCTAGGCTGCAAGGAGCAAGCCATGGGCACTTCTGATGCCCCCCCAGTTCTAACAAAGTTCTCTCTGTGTTCCACTGCAGACCAGCACATACATGGATTTCTCATCACCCTCTAATGGCTCCTCATTCTCCTCTGTCTCTTGTCCCCTGTCTGCAAGAGCTCTTCAAAGCTCCACCCTGTGTCTCATCTTCTGTATCTTATCCTCAGGGAGCCTCCTCTCTTCACACTGATGTAACTATTACCTTTAGGTAAATGGCTCACAAATCTACACCTCAATATCAAACTGATCTCCCTCAGTTTAGCCCTACATATTTGGTAACACTTCTGGTCTGCTGCCCTGGAAGGATGACTGCTTGTCTAATACTAAACTTTGCAGTTATTACTGAACAGCTTGTATTTTTCCTTTTATGTTATTTCATTTTCTCTGCTGCTGTTAGCAGGAACATCCTTCCCATTTCTAAAAAGCAGGAACATCCTTCCCATTTCTAAAACTTCAATTTTTAATATGTCTGCCTACCAATGCTGGAATATTTCCTGCCTTTCGGGTCCTCCTCCACAATAAAACAAATAAATGCAGACAACATGCTTGTCCACATGTTGGTCATCTTGATCTACTACAAATATTTTGTTCTTCTGTTCTTTGCTGGTCCTGTCTTTCTGAACCTGTGATGAACTGAATGATACATGTGCATCACACTCCCAGGACCTGGTGCACTTAGCTACAGTAAGGTAATCAGTCCACAGCAACTTTAATTACATGAAAAATAAAATGCAGCAGCAGTAAGAAAAATAGTTGTTCCATATCCTCCGTGACTTCCCTTCCCTTACTGCTGAATTTCCAATTCCTGCCCATTTCCCCAAACTCTACGCCAAGAGCTGGCTCCTCGCAGTGCCCATGCTGAACATGCCCCCAAAGCGACATTAAAAAAAGGCAACTTGAACTTGCATTGAAATCTCTCCTTCAGATTTGTGCCTGACTCACACTCCTGTTCCCAGATATCAGTTTTCACAAACCTTTTCAGAACCTTGAGATGAAACTGGCCAGCGTGTTCAAAAGTAGGGACAGAAAGAGGGACAAACAGCAGAATTACAAACAAACCTCATTTCCTTAGAATAAGAGCGAAGAAATTATTTACTTACATGTTTACACAATTTACTTACAGGTTTAGTTCCTCTTGTTCATTTTCAGTTAAAATAATTCCAGTGAAAGAGGCAGCAATTATGACATTTAAACTGTCATCTTTATATTTCAGATCTAGCTCTCATTCCAGAGGCACGAAATGAAGGGAGAAATGAAACGAATGCTACTGATTCAGGATACTCCGCCATTCCAGAAAGCCAAGGCACACCTGTTTGTTCTCAGAGTTTTCACTGCTTTCTTCACATGCTGGACTACAAACCATTTCTTAGGGGCTGCTGATGCTCTGCCAACACTAGTAAATCACGCGTGCCCAAGGAAGCTTTCTAGCACAGAAGCTAAGCAGCATGAAGCAGCTGGTGCTTATGCCAGGAAACTCTCTGAGCCTTCACGGCAATGTGGCCGCGTGCGAGCTGTGGATCAGCAGCCCTTCCTGGAGCACCGCAGCCACTGCTCTCCACGGCGGGACTGCCCGGCACGCTCCAGTCTCCACGAATGCATAGCTTAATGTAGGTGTCTTTACCTAAACAGAGATTACAGACTGCCATTCTATGCCTGAGATGGATTTTGTTAAAACTCCAGCTTTCAACAGTTAAATACATGCAGTTCTTCTGAGGCATGAACAGTGTTCCAAGTATAAGTAACATCTGAAAATGGGATCGATTTTCTTCCTATTCAGCTAAATGTCATTCACTTCCAGGGTTTATTACGCATAGTGGCATCACCCAAGAAAAAAAAATCTCCTTGCCTACATTTGAATTGGTTTAATAGCTACAATTTGGGACAAATTTGCAAGAATTACAGTTTATTTGTAAAATATTTTTGCATACTGATTATTTATTCTTTTTGCATACTGATAGGTGGTTGGACTAGATGATCACTGTAGGTCCCTTCCAACTGATCTATTCTATTCTACTTTGTCTTCTATTTTAACACTCAAGAAAAGTATTAAAATATTAAAACTAAATTTTGAAAAGAAATTACATGATGTATTAGAGATTCTGCATCTGGTCCTCCTTTATTCTAGGGTTGCTCCCTGCAACAAGCCAATAAAAATGCTCCTTTCTCAGAGTAACAAGAAGTTGGCCTTGCTGTAAACTAAAGTCAGAGCTGGAGAACAAGAACAGCAGAGGAAAATTATTTTTAAGGTTGTTTTTTTTTCCACATCATAAGGCTGAGGATCTTCATTTAACCTATAGCTGAAGTGTACAGTTGAATCAAACGAAAACTGAAAGAAGCCTTGCCAGTCTTTGTATGATAGGAGCAGGGAATTTAAGGAAAGTGCAACAGCACTAAAGTTTATAAAGGCTTGCACTCTGAACATAAGCATCTAAGCAAACAAGCAAATCTTAATACAGGGGTTGAATATATATCTCTAACCCTGGTGGGCAGGAATACAAAACCAGGAAATGCCCTAGGCGACGTCTAGGTAAAACCCACATCAATTGCCTGCATCAGTTACAAAACGCAGATACATTTAACTTAGTGCCGGCTTCTGAGCAGACACGGCCTTTGATCGAAAGCCATTTGCATTTCATGGAGAAAAATGAAAGCTTTCTGGGCCTGATTCTCCAGCGACTGGCACCCATATACTATATACTTGAGTTGCACAGGTATGCTGTTATCACTATAGAATGAATCACTATAGAATATGCTTGCAACTCCTTCTGTGACTAGAAATATATTCCTAAAATGCAAAATACTAGAGGGAAAGAAAATAAGCATCCAGAAGCCAATCTGCATATGCGCCATCTTCCCCTGTTGCTTTCCGTTCCCCACCCCACCCTTGGGAACGCTGCTAAGCTGCCCCAAGCTGGGCATGCCAAAATGAGCCAGCTCCTTCCAGCCAGCCCCTCTGAACTCCTGGCCTGAACTTTCTCTTTTCCACAGAGTATAATTCTTCCAAAAATACCTTGACTGCACTTCATTTTCTCTTCTTACCAGTCTGCCAATACAACAGCCTGAAAAGTTTGGGTTTTTTCAAGTAATTTTTGAGTGGCCTTTTCCCCTTTTCAGGCATAAAAGGCTGCCCCTTCATTTCTCCGCTTCATTTTTCTCTCACCTATTTGTGAACAATCACTTCTGCTTCAGTCAAGCATATAGAAACAAGCACTGAGCCAAGACATATTTGCCTTGGGTCAGGCAAACAGGGCCCATGTGGCCCACCCTGAGCCTGGGGCAGGATGAAAGGCCAACCCGGCCTCCTCACGGTTTGGTGACAGCTGAGCTAATCCTCCCTTCGTTTGGGAACAATTACAGAAAGTCACCTGAAAGTGTCTACAAATAAACCTCTTTCCAAAAGCTAAGAGAGGGTGCTTTTTCACCTCCAGCGCTTACAACCCCTTCTCTGCTGTCACTTACGCTGGTGGGAACCCAGGGTGCTTTCACAGAGGGAAATCATTTAGGGCTTTCTCGGGGTGCACAACTTGGCTTCCTTGCCGCTAATCCAGACTAGACAGTAGTTCATGTGTGGGGTTTTTTTCCTTAAAGAATGAGACAAATGATACTTGTGTGTTTTCACTTTTTCTCTGTTTATAGGGGTGAAAGTCACCTTCCTTTCGTGCTGCTTTTTGCCAGATCTGCACACTGCAAAACAGTTTGCCTAAATCCTCATAAAGGCCTCAGCTGGTGGCTAAAGCGTACGGAAAAGCAATTTTAAGAATAGACAAAACTGCACTTTATAGAGGCAACATTTACCCAGACAGTAAAGGTGGAAATGAACATGGCCTCAAAGCTACTTTTAACGGCAATGGAATAAATCAAATTTAGTCATATATGGCTGTCCAAGTAAGCCTTCCTGTCAGCCTGCACAAAAGCATGAAGCAGGCCCTAGCCTCACAGTTCTGCATAGGATGTCTGCTCATCGGAGCAGTTCACTGCAAACTTCTCCTGGCTTCAGCTTGGAGACTGTAGCCGTCTGATGCAAAAAGAAAAAGCAGCGTGAAATTTGCTTACCCAAGCCCCTTCCAGCCTACGGCCAAAAGATACTATTTGGCATTGTCCAGCATACAGTGGGCTAAAGGCAAGAAGTCCACATTTGAGTCAAAGCCAAGCTCTCACAAGCCCTGTGCTCCAATGCTAAATCCTACCCAGATCTCAAGTAACTCTTCATTTATTTATTAAAGTTCATTTATATAGAGTTCATTTATTATTATCCAGGGCATGTTGTTGCCCTCAGGGGGCAAAGACGGCCGTAGCCAGGTATTTTCCCATCTCGTAGTGAGTTACAGTGCTAGCCAGGAACGGCAGAGATGATACAGGGGGAAAGGATGGATGGTCATTGCACTTTCCCTCATCTGTGGACACCCACTTCCCAACAACGGAGGCAGTACCCCATTACCGCTGCGGTGGTGGCCATGCAGGCAGCCAGGGTGGCAGCGGGGGGCTGGGGGATCCTCCAGCTCAGCAGTGCTTCAGAGGAGATCCTGCCGCAGGGGACTACAGCTGGGAGGGGGTGTAAGCGGCATCATCGGTTTAACAGAGGAGACCTGCACAACTTCAGGTCTGTGGAGGCTTCACTTGTAGAGCCCACACACCACATTTTTGTCTAGTCTAACTGGGGGGAGAGAGGCTGGGTCTTAAGCTGGACAAGAGGCTGAAACCCTCTTTTGATCAAACAAAAAGTGTTCATCATATCAAATGAGTCAGCTCTTCCTCTCACATTAGAGGCCACCTTCAAGGCCTCAGGCTTATAGTTTAAATCCCTTAACTAAGATCTAGCTTGTCACCTGCATCCTTGACACAGGAAGGATATGCTGCCTTGACGATGACAGCAGCTGCAAGAGACCCAGCTGAAGTTGTGCAAGCAAACAGCTGGGCACTGGCAGGCCCGTTCTTCCCTACGGGAGATGAGGACTTCAGACCAGTGTCAGGGCTCTGCGGGTCTGCCACTGCTCTGGGACGGGGGCACAGCTTTGTAGCTTCTCTCTTCAGTCAAAACAGAAAGCAACCAACACTGTACGGGTGAGCAGTAGGGAGGAGAAAAAGTCCTCTATACAAACACTATTACAGTTGCTGATGTTGTAACCGTCACCTAGATAACAGTGATGAATACACTAGAAGTCTGGAGACAGGGAAAATGTTGTTCTGATGATCAGTTACTGCAGTGTTTGGTTTCAGCTGTTCTGAGAAGAGAAAAAAAGCTGTATCGCATGACAGCATCAAATGGTGTATCACTTAAGAACATCTGCCTCGTGTTAACGAGACCCAGAAAAGTATTTTTAAATTAAAACAAAAGATGGTTAAAGTTCCATCTCAAAACATTACCCTTTTTTTTTTTCCTTTCAAGCCAAATAACCTTATTTGAAGGAAAATTCACTTCTGCTTCCTGTTCCATCATGGGAATCAGGAAAAAAGCAGGGGAAAAATAAAAGGAGAGAAATAAGATCAAAATGTCATCTTCTCTTACTGCAAAATGGCCTTTAGCAGACCAGATATACCACCCCCCAGTTTCCTCATTTACACAACTACTTCTTTGCCTTGTAGTAACATTGCCAGAACTCACCAATGATGATTCCTTCCAAGTTGTTCAAAGGTTAGAAGTCGTGTAATACACTTTTTGTATTTACAAATAAAACTTTAAGCCATATAGTCAAATATACAAGATAAAACTCCTAATTTTCTCTTCTAGAATTCTCAAACCAAAAGCATACATCTTCTCTCATCTTTCAAACTGTTTCATTGTCTAGGGCATCATTTGGTAAATAGGCTCTAAATTTGTAAAACACATTAAAAAGAAAATTCTAGTATGGAACTGTGTACCTAATTTGTATTGCAAACATGGCAATTTATACAGCAAATTATATGCCCTGAACAGGTATAGTCAGGCAAAAAATGACCGCATGTATATTTACATTCAATAAAAAAATAATCTGGATTTAAGATTAGAATATTTAATTGGGCAGGAAGAGACTGAGGCTCACCACATTTTTCATTTCTCTAGAAACAGGATGTTATTTTTGTCCCTTGCAATATCAATGAGCTTAGCGTGCCCAACATGTGAAATACCTTTTGGACAGAGCTGACTTTATTAAATTAAAAGATAGATGGATGGAACCATTGAGTTCATAATCATAAGACTGCTTTTGACTCCTCTCCAGAGCACGCAGTACTTAGGAAAAGAATGCAAACTGCAAATTAAACCCTCCGTTATCCTCAGCAACCTGACAGTCTGGCCCAAGAAATACTGCTAAGTCTGGCAGATTGGGAGAGCGATGTGTGCATTGCACGGAGGTGTGAGGAACGCGGCCCACCCCAGCTCATCTCACAGGGCACAGCTGGTGAACTGTACACAAAGCAGGTTTGAGGGGAGGAGGTGAGAAGGGGCCTGAAGTAAAAATGGGAGATATTTTTGCTTTCCTTCATATCCTGCTGCTGTTTCAGCCAAGCAGTTTTCTTTGCCAGCTTATTTGAAAAGTGTTTTTTTACCAAAACAGTTTTCGGACAGCAGACTCAATCTCTCCAGTGAATATAATTGGAACTGGGAGGGCTATTGAGTATCTTCAAGGGTTCTTCATCACTGTCATTTAAACATGCCCATTGTGCATTTTCAGTCTACAGCACCTTTGCAGAGGACACCCGGCAATAACGAGATGGAAGGGAAGGTGTTCTACCAAGAAGACGGGGGCAAACACCAATAAAGCTGCTTCTAAGCATTTGCACCCTCCGTATCTCTGTGTCACTCTTCTTCCACTTATATAGCCTCAAACACTCTCCCTGCCTCCATGCCACTTAGTTTTTGTGTAGAGCATTGAAAACTTGGATATCTTCACCAAAGCTCTTTGCTTTAGCTCTCTTGTTTCCCCTTAACAACAGCAGCAGGTCCCTGAACCTGACACAGAACTTCCCTAGTCTGAAAACACTGCCTGAATAATTAATATATCTCTCCTCTAACTCCCTACAGTCCCCTTCTACCATACGGCCCAGTGTTATTCTTGTGGTGCGCAGGTGGACGTGAGTTCACTCTCAAACTGACAGTAAAATGAAAGGATCATCCCAAGCCCTCCAAGAAAAAGACAAGGGTGGTAATTCTCATTCTTCACAACTGGGAAGTTACGAAGAACGGAGAAGACCGACGAGCATGTTCCTAAAGCTAGGTCCACATTTTAAACCTTGCCAGGCAGCCATGTGACCTAAGAATACCGCCGGGAAGGATGCAGGGAGCAATTCCACCACCATGGGACACAGCTACTCTAGCAAAACCACAGTGAAGACACAGCTTGATAGGCAAAAATGCTGTTCTACTGGAAGAACTTATTCCTTACAGGGAACATCTATCAGCAAAAGAATTATTTTGCCTGTATAAGCATTTGAAGCACGGAGACAGGTCCTTGACAAGGACTGAGGCAGTGGATCTCCGGCCAGAGCAGACCGGCTCACAGTAGCTGCCTCTACTATTCTCCTGTACCAAGTACAGCTTAGACACAGGGAGAAAAGACTTTGGATGACATAATTCCAGTCTGAGTAGCACTGTTTGAAAGTACAAGTGTTTTGTTTAACTATAATATAAATTACTTACTTTTTTCAGCTGCCCAGTTCTTTGGCTTCGAGAAACAACAGCTGGCTGCTCCGTACTGGTTCTCACAAAGGCACCGTAAGGCAAACTTTTGGAAGCAATCACTGTGAAGTCAAAGCAAAACAATAATCAAAATTTTACTGCTGGCTTGTGAAAGGAATATAATCATAGAATCATAGAATGGTTTGGGTTGGAAGGGACCTTAAAGATCATCTAGTCCAACCCCCCTGCCATGGGCCACCCACCAGATCAGGCTGCCCAGGGCCTCATCCAGCCTGGCCCTGAACACCTCCAGGGATGGGGCATCCACAGCCTCTCTGGGCAACCTGTGCCAGTGCCCCACCACCGCCTGAGTGAGGAATTTCCTCCTAACGTCTAACCTAAATCTCCCCTCTTTCAGTTTAAAACCATTCCCCCTTGTGAATAAAAATGGTTCCATTCTGAACAGCTCTCCAACACTCAGGTACTCGTTTTCTAGACTAGCATTTATCTCTATTATTTTTTTAATTTCTTAATATCACATTACTCATACATTTGTGTAAGATAAGATATTTTATAATATAAGCAGAGTGTAAGTGCAGAGTAATCTACACTCCAGATGTACTGATGGAGATTGAGACACCTCTATAGAAATCAAGGGATCAGTTTTAATCAACTCATACTCTTTTCCCTTAATACATAGATCTGGCAGCCTTGATTCAGCAGACAAGTTTAGATTAATGGAATAGCTGCAGTGAACCAAGTACATATTTGCAGGATTGTGGTAAAATTTAGGGTACAAAACAACATAAGGGTGTAAAATAAATAGGGAAAGATTAAGAGAGGAGCAAGGTAACAAAGACTGACAACACAATCTGTGTATTTCAATTACTTTTAAGAGGATCAAAATGAGCAAGTGATACATAAAATACCACAACAAAAAGTCAAGGTATTTCTCATCCTAAACCAAAGATTAGTGTACCTGAATAATCAGTTTAATGCTGTAGTACAGTCAATCATGAAAACCACTTGTTCAAAACACGTCAGACAAACTAATCAGACTTTCTACATACTCTGGCATACAGGCTTCTTTTTTTATTAAAATAATTGAAAGACTACTTTGGATTTCGGTGTTTCATATCTCTATTTGAAAAGTACTTCAGTTTTCCTTTTTCTGGAGTCTGGGATTTTTTTTTTTGTTTAACAAGCAGAAAAAATGTGATAAACAGAAAAATTACTCTAAAAGGGATAACACCATATTGCTGGGCTTGATACTCAGGTGACACAAATGAGCATGGCTGCATTGATTTTAATGAGTTACACGTTCCTACAGCACTTAAAGGTCTGGCTTCTTTTCCTGCTGCCTTGTTGCTGCCATTTTTTTGCAATCAGTTTTGGTTTGGGTTTTTTTTGTTTTGTTTTGTTTTGTTTTCCAATTAAACTGCTTAACTATTCAGATATGACCAAGTGTGTGAGAAACCCAAGTTTTTTATTTTATGTCCTCAGGTTTCTCTTTGAGCTGTGAACTATGACAGCCCTGTGGAAACAGCATCCAAAAGTCTTCACAGCCCTGTTGGTTCTTTAAGGCCTCGTGCTTACTTTATTCTGTAGTCTTCTAATCTGAGAGAGAAAGACTATAAAAATACTAGATTATTTAATACTCAATAACAACAACAAAATAAATAGAAAGATGGCAAATAACGGAAGATGTGTTAGAGATGTACTGAGAATACCCTAAAATATACCAAGCTTCCCCTTGAAGATGGGGCATATTTGCTTACCCCTCCCTCTGCTGTTTTTTGATCACCACCTTCCTACTCAGGGGAAAGCAGCTTAGATGCCTCTTTTTTCTTACAGATCATGATCCTTCAGGAATTACAGAAAAGGGCTCCCACGTTAGTTAGATGTGCTTTTCCTGAGATCAGCCTGCAAAGTGGAAATCTGCCTGGCTGTCTGTCAAGAACAATTTTAGACCCATTTTCCTTCCCTCTCTCCAGTACCTAGGTAAGCACAGATTAAATATTTGGAACTCAACATCTAAATCCCAGTCCTCTACACTGGGTGAAGTTTCCTTCACCTCTTAGTAGCTTCTAAACTCGGTGCCTGATAAAGGAGAGCTCCAGATGGTGTTGTCTGGAGTGGTAACACAAAATAGCCTGAGATGGTACTTTGTGGACAGTGCATCTGCAAGCCGCCAAATGTATATGGAAGAGATATGTATGTGAAACAGCGCTGAAATGACAGTCAATGGTAATCAAGGAATTAGATTTATGTCCCCAGACAAAATGCTCTGTATTTCACTGGAACCTTCTCCCACATTGTCTGGTTTATCTCGGAGGGCATCTCAAACACCTGAAATTTTAAGTATTACTGCTGCAGAAGTGGCTCTCATACATGGCCTTGTCACTAACAGACTGATTCAGTCCTTTGCAATTACGTTATGTTTCCGTATACCAAGCTGTATACCCCTGTGAACAGAGGGCAAATACCTAAAAGTTCTTCAAACAGAGGTATGCAGAGTAAGATTTAGTTGCTAAATTGAGATATAGGTATTTTTTCTCAGAAGTCTGCGTTGCTCTCTAGGATTACTGAGACTAAATCTCCCTTGACACCACTCAAAACACCCCCCAAGCCCACAACCCAGTGTATGAGAAGCAGGTGATTTAAGATTATGGGATTAGGATGTTTTTACTAGTTCTAATTCTTTCTTGATCAGTAATGTGTGTACACGGTTATTCACCACAAACTATTCAGTGGCCTAGTTAAAAATAGCAGTTTCACTCCTTTTTCCCAGCAGGGAGCTGTTCACACTGTAGCTGCCACTAACAGGCTGTCTTGTTAGGGAAACCAAGGACAGAGCAAGCAAAGGGTCTGAAACACTGACCTGGATAATTGTTTGGGTTTTTTGTCCCCTTGGATTAGAACAGAAAAAAATACCACTAGACCAGGGGGCGGCTGTGTCACATATGGGAACTCTTTTGTAGGGAAGTTCTGAAGATGCAGGGTTTCATTCTTCCTCACCCTTCAGACCACTCACAGGTATCCCGCAAAAATGGAGATTTATGGGAGAAATGGACATTTTAGGAAAACGGATGCTTAAAAATAGACTGGTATTATCCACGGTATTTTTTAAATGTCTAACCATGCAAAGCCCTGCAGTAGAAAAAGCCCCAGACATTTATATTGCATAATTTTCTCAGTTATATAATTAATGTATATTGTAATAAATCAGATAATTTTCTAAATCCAAAACCAATATCCAAAGCATATGTAATTTTTTAAGCATACCAGATAATTCCAGGACTGAGGAATAGACTCGAAGTACTTAGCATTGAGAGACAATTTGCAGCACAGCACTTGATGTCCAGGGATGTCCACTTAAAAGCAAAATAAAGTTTTGGTCAGTATTTTTTTTGCCTTCCAGTAGCTGGGAAACAAAGCACAAAACAAATGACAAGTAAACATTCAGCCACAGGAAGCCATTAACAACAGTGGGCACCAATTAGGGCCCAGCAGGTATCCTTTACACCGCCTGGTGCTCTAGCTCCTCCTCAAATGCTTTGCCATAACACTCACAAACTCGGGCTTAGGAAACAACAGGCTGTTTCATTTACTCAGCAATCTGTAGCCACATATTCCTGCTGATAGGCCCATAAACCTGTTTGTAGTCTTCTTCTGTTTCCCTTCAAGTTTGTGTCATTAGAAACTACAATTACTGTCTGTCCAAAGAGAATACTTTTCAGGAAAGAAAATAAAATTGAGATACTGTGATCCCTTTCCTCTTTGTCTGTCTCTCCTTTTCAACTTCTTTTTTGGAGGAGAATGCGCAACACAATGGCTGATATCAGGAAAATCAGCTCACAGAGAAAATATTTGTGAATTCTCACATTTTGCAACAAGGACGTTATTTTTTCAAAGCACAGTCTTTTTGGTAGAAGAGAGTGAAAAGGATATTGTTCTTAAAATTAACCAAGGCCTTAAATAATGAATAAAGAACCACATAAAATATATTCTACTTCAGCCAAAAGCATTCCAAAAAATATATACAATTTTGAGATCCTTATATCAGCTATAAGGTATTTTGTATCTGCTACCCAAAGAACCTCAATAAATTATCCAAGCCTTTTAAAGTCAATCACGGATTGTGTCTCACATTATTAAGGTAAAAGCATAGAGTTTTATTAAAATGTGACACAAATAGATTCTTATTTTTGTATCTTATGATTGTAAAACTAAAAAAAACCAGGTTGGAATCTCCCAGACCAAGATCTTGCCACTTTGCCACTGTTTTGCCACAATGAAGAAGTACTTTTGCAGTGTTATTCCACTGCAAAAATTAGAGGCAAGCCAGAATCCAGCACAGAGAACCAAGAGCTTTTTCCAGTGTGTGTCACGATATAATGCGATATGGGTAGAACAATCCACTCGGCTCCACTAAATTAGCCCTGCCTTTTCAACCACCAACAGCCGAGGTGCTCTCATGTGCCACTTCTGCTTCCACCATTGCTGCTAGATGAAGGTTAACCAAAACATCATCAGCTGATGTTTGATCATTTCTTGATGCTTTTGGCATTACAGGAAAATACAGAAAGCAGACCGTGACTGTGCTAATTCAGAGCTGTCCATGTCAGGAGACTCCCTGCTTTCAAGACATGCTTCTCTTTCTTTAATTTTCCTTCATTTTTAATGATTTCATATTTTTTCCCCCCATCTCTGCCATTACAAAAAAAAATATCAAAGCAAACATCAGCAGATTAGTGAGGTAGTTTCCAATGAAACTCTACGTTAAATCCCCCCGGCTGTTGGCAAAGGTGTGCCCAGCCAGCTATCCTCTAGCTCCCTACACCACCTCTGCCGGCAGTTCTTACCAAAGCTCCCGGCTCCTGCTCCTCCAACAGCCTGCCAGAGCAGTTCACTTGTGGTCTCCGCACGCAGCAACCCACCCCACCCAACCTGCACTGGAAAACATCAGTGACAGCGGGATAAACTCTGCAACAGAGTTCCCAGGATGCCAGTCTGATGAGTTTCAAAGAATAACCAGCTCTATATGCCTTAGGCCTCGTGACAAGCATCTCGGTAGTGCCATGCTGGTGTGCGGTATAGAGGTGTCCTTATGGTTCCCAGATGTCGGCAGCCTAGAATTCAGAAGGATAATTCAGAACCCCCCCGCAGCCCCTGTGTGTAACCACAGCTCACCTGGCCAGGGCTCATGTCATGGGAAGTAGCTAGCAAACACCGACTACTGCGACAGCGCTACAGCTGAGTTCTCGCCGCTGCTGCTTTGCAGCTCAGCACTTCAAGGAGACCACATAGCCACGAAGATACAGACATTCAGTACCTGGCCTGTTCCTCGTGGCTCAGCGGGAAACCAAGTGCTGGAGGGTCTGTATCCCTGTTGCCTGGCAAGCTGGATGACAGGAGCGCTGCATAACTGAGGTTCTTCGGCAATACAGAAAAACACTACACATGGAGAAACCTAGGTACAGCCAGCTTGCCCATTGCCACAGATCTAGACCTATCACAGAATTGAACTGAGCTGGCGCACAGCTCCATGAATGCATGCGAGCTCAGACATCCTTCTTCATAGCCAAAAGGATACAGCTACGGTGGACACTTACTGAATCTTCATGATGAGGATTATTTATTCCATTTGAGATCAGCCTAGATTGGCCTTTCCCAGGTACCAAACTGGTGGGAGTTTCACTCATTACAGCAAGAGCTGCCCTGTTCCTCTGTGGGAAGGGAACTACTGCGTCTGCCTAACCGTATCTGCACACACGCATCTCAGTTTTGCCTTACTACTTCTCAAAAAGAGGTTTGGCACACAAAATTATACACTTAAGTACTGATCACTTAAGCATACACGAAACACCAAGTAATAAGAAAGGCGGTATTATTTTTACAACTATGTGCATATATGTATACATATTTAAGCAATCCTCTCAGCACTAAGAAAACGTCTCCGAAAACTACAGCTCATGCACTGAGATCAAAAGAGGTAGTCTCCCTGGTCTACAGCCACCTACAAATCAGGTGGCTTGTTGAAGCCAGTCATCTAGGCTCCTTCTGTAGTCAAGCAGGAGAGATAAGTGCCTCCAGATCGCCATTTATCCCATTCTAGGCTAGGCGAGTAAAACAGGTGAGAGGAATCATCCTGGCATTGCTATCCGCCGTGTGGGGGAAGGGGCATCTTAGATGACTAGCTTAGGAGAGATACTTAACTTTTAGCAGCTAATGTTAAGAGGAATCCCATGCTACAAGACTAGGGAGGATTATATAGACTCACACACTTGTGAAAAATTCACGTTATATTTGGGCTCACGAAGAAAGTCAAACTTTAAATTCCCCATGGAAAAAAATGGTCATACAGTCTCCATCATTCAAACTGTAGATCACTGAATCCATTATAGTCAGAGGGTTTGGGGTTTTTTTGCGTGTTTTCCTAAAGAATTAAGGTTCACACTGATCTGCTTTCCTAAGGAAATGAGGCTCACATTCTGAATGTTAAGAAATTATTTGTCACAAACCTGTTAGCTGATTTCATTTAAATATGACAGAGATATATAAAAAAATCTTAAATATTTTGTGGGAGCACATTTCCAAGGAAAAGGCAGATCTGTCAGTGCTGGCCAAAGGGGAAAGGTGGGAACATGGTATCACCCCAGGGACCAGAGATGAAGCCCTAAGAGCCGTCCTGAGGCAGAGGAGGAACTTGTTTAGCTCACTGCTCCCCATTCATCTGACACCACAGTGTCAATTAGAGACAATACTTTTTCACATCTGTTGTTCTTCAGCAGTGCAAGGTTTCTGTTCGGATTTAGCATAATATGCAAACAGTAAGAACAGCTTTTGTTAGTAGTAACTCTCAACGGTACCGCTTGCACCACTAAAACAGATAGCGTTGTTTCTTTTTCTCCATGCTAGCTAAGTATATGCTAGCATTTACTACCTATAAACGTAGCTAAGTCCACACAGACAAAAACTTCAGAACAAAAAACTGCCCAGACCAATGGGACACAGTTTGCAAGTTGCTTTAAACCACTAATATTTGCTTTAAATAGGGAACGATATTTAATACTTTGATGAAATTCACACCTGCCATTCTTGCAAGTCTAGCTGTCCGAGGAACTGAAAAATTCAGGTTTGTGCTAGTAACATTCATGATCTTCAGTCACCAGGTACGCGGTTTCTCCCTGCATGGGAAAGACAATGTGCTACTTCACAAGCCCCGAATAAACTGAACTCAGAAATAGGTTGAGAAAGGGGCAGGCAGTGCATTTACTGTTTTTCTCTGTTCATTTCCTACTGTCTTCCCCTTTAGGACTTTCCTTTCTCATGTCAAATTATTTGCAAAATGAGGGGAAAGCATAAAAACATGATTAAGTGAGCACCTGATTGAAAGTGGCTGTAAATTCTAGAAGTCAGAGCCTGGTCTCACAAAGCAAGTAAAATGTAGACATGAGATTTGCCTTTCACTGCATTGCTGTGGCTGGTTGAAAAGATTCACAGATACCTACCACCACTATATTGATATTTAGGTGTTAATCAGTAACTGTCATGGTCGCAACTGACACACCGGCCTACATACAGTATTTATTTCACATTTTGTGTTCCTTTAAGTATAGCTACAACCCTGTCACGCTAATCATCTTCTTGAAATCCAAAATGGTTGAGGAGAGGAGCAAGAGCTTTAATTTCCTTGTTAGTTTACAACCATTTCACCTGCCCTATCCCAGAGTCCGGTGCTGCATTCCAGTAACTCGAGCACTGGGAAGGCTTGAGGGATGTAAAAGGACCGTAAAACAGAAACACTGAGAGACACCATGGAGATCAACAGGTCACACACTACAGTTTTACAGCCCCCGTTTCCAAATCGATGCTAGCTCACAGACGGTCAAAGCCTGGGCATCTGCAGGCAATGAGCGGAGCAAAGCAGCGTCTACACTCTATACGCCCACTTGCTTCCACTCTCTATAACCTATTACATACATACACTCCTACACAGAGCAACTGTGAGATTTGGTTTCAGAAAGTTCGTGAACTTGAAGCATTAAAGCGCATATTTAAATGCCTTGCTTCACTGCAGACATACTTTGTGGGGGTTTTCTCGTAATACCCACTACATCCAACAGAGAAACAGATACTGGCAGGTCCTCTTCTAGAGCAGAACCCCGCTCTCAGTTTTCCCTACAGTCAGTTTTCCCCACAGTCAGTTTTCCCCCTTCCTCCTCAACATTCTCCAAATATTTTTCCCCTGAAGAAAGCACCTGAGGAAAAATTCTGAAATTACCATCCTTTGCTCCTACAGACTTTTATTTTTAACACAGACTGGCACAACTAGGCCTGCAGTCTGTAGGTTATTTTACTTGCTCAAAATAAATAGCTGTCAAGATTAAAAATGGCTGATTATTTGCTCATGTATCAATGCATTACATACCCGAGCTAAAGATTTTAAGTCCTAATACAGTTTTTCAGACTCCCATCAGTACAAATGACTTGACGGGATGAAGAGTTTCACACTGCCCAAGATGCACTGCAGACGCTTTAAAAGCAATGCGATGAGCGGATGCTAGGTGCACATCTCTGGCCACGTCTGCATCAGCACAGCACAAGCTGAACCTGCAGAATGAAAGTCAGTGCTGAGGACCCAACATCCACTTTGGGATATTTTACTTTGGGCTACTTCTAATCTGGACCTGTGGATGGAAACACGTGCTAGCAGCTGGCATGCAGGAGGCGAAGCACATCCTCCACCCCTCCGTCTGACCTCGGCCCCGCTCCATGATGTGAGCCGACGGGTGCCAAGGGGCGACAGCTGGAGGCTCGCTTCAAAGCACATTGCAGCTCTGAACTAATTGGCTCTAAAGACTTTCGCTACATAAATATTAGTATTTAACATATCTCAAGTATTTCCACTTTAAAATGGTAGGGATAAACCTGATTTAAAGTTTGCGGCAACCACGGTCACTTATTTAAATTGCTTATTTTCATCACCGCTGCTGTTTTCAGGCTCTGTACCCAAAACACTCCAGAGCCCTCCATGTCCACACAGACATGCCTGCCAATGAACAGGAGTGCAATTAGACACGTACAGGCCTTTACGACAAAAGAGCTGAGCTGACCTATTCATTTCTACAAATGTGGTCTCCTCCATAGATAGATCTTGGGCAGAAAAAAAATGTGGGTTTTTTCTTAACGTTATTTTATTTCCATATTAATCTGGTTGGCGTTATATCCGTGTATGCAACTCACTGTGGAAAATACTCACTTTAAACAACCTTAAGGTACTGAAAGAGAGGAAAATTTGAGCTGGTGTTTCTTTTTAGACTTCGAGGCCCCCGTGACACAGCTGACAAGGCTACAAAAAGTTCAACTATTTTGTGTGTGCAAGCCCAGGCAGAGGAAGCCTATATTTTCCAGTCACCCGTGTATTTATCTGACATTAACATACAGTGGGAAACAGCAATGTGGAAGCCCTGAGCAATAACGTGAGAGGAACTCCTGTAAAAAGAAGCATTAGCATACTTTTACAAATCTGAATGACAACTTAGTAATTGGATACAGTGACTTTTCCACACAGGCTTCCAGACCCATTGGCACACAAGTGTGGGAAGAGCTTGCCTGGAGGCTGCTCCTGCTGGTTCTGCGGCAGCCACCAGCAGGCATCAGGCTGCAGGCGATTCAGGGGACACTTTCACTGGCGGCTGCAAGTCAGGAAAAGGAAGGGGAAAAATGTTTCTTAAAAAAGATCTTGAAGAACGACGTACAAAAATCGATTTTTGGCAGTCTGAACAATATAAAGCTATTGGAAACTGTTTCTGAAATGTTAAATTAGATTTATTTAAAGGACATAAATAGCTGGTCTGATCTTAAAAGCACACACTTCAGCTTCCATTGCCAAATGAAGTTTTTCTCAGCCTTCAAGCTTTAACAGAATTCCCTGATTTTTTTAAACAATTCCTAACAGTGCATGAGGCACACGTGAGACTTCGCTAGGCACCAGACAAAACAGCGTACACAAGGATCTATCCTGTCCCCTCCCCACCTGCAACTCTGAGCTTGCTTTACACAAGTGCCACCCTGAATACAATTCCCATTGTGGCAGTAGTTCCGCCTCGTGCTCCGCATCCTTCCGCTGTGCACAGAGTGCCACAAATGCTGACAACTCATTGAAATGATTCTGGAGCCCAGGCCAGGCTCTCAGGCCTAACTTTTCAAATGGGCTTGGACCAAATACAGTTCGGAAATGCACTTTTCCACAGCCAGTTGCCACTGGACTCCCCTAACATCACAGGTTAAAAAATAGTAGTAGTCAAGTGGTAGTCTGACTGCTAGTGCAGGGAAAAATATTATAAGAGATGCGTATAAGCTGACAAAAACCTACTTAGCACATGTCCAAAATGCAGTGTGAATATAAAAGAATACTTGGGAAGCATTTTCTCTTTTCTGCCTGACAAAATTAACAGGGTGTTTCTCTGTCTGCCTGGGAAAAGGACAGTGCTTAACTAGCATCAGGCTGCAGTCTCCACGACTTTACAAGTAGAACAGTCTCTGTCTGAGCACCAAGCTGTGCTGGTTTAGAAAACACCTAAATTAAACATTGAATTTTAAACGTGTACAAACCTCTTATTTCGTTTTAATAGGGACTTATATTAATTCAGCCTAAATCAACTGCTTACTAACATAGCTAAACAAAAGTAATTTTAAATTGCAATGAGTGTTCAATACAAGGTTTTTCCACTGCATTATCTAAGTTATTATTAAATGAACCCGAGTTTTAGAGGTAATTTTTGTGGTATATATAAAGCACTAAAGTACTCGGAAACAAGTGTGCTACTATTGTTCATATAAATAAAACAAAACTTGTAACACAGTGCAGCCTTTGCAGTCCTTTCTTTATAAACACTTGATAAAATACAAGTAAACATACTTACTCAACCTTTCCTTAACCTGTACCTATAAAAAAAAAAGCCCCAGATGGTTCAATACTTTCTGAATTGATTTACAGAAGGCAAAATTAAGATTCCTATGTCAAGATTAAAGCAATTCTCTCTCAACGGTGACTGTGTCACTCCAAAAATAATTCAATGCAGTATTCCCCTGTTAAGTATGGAGAAAAGTGTTTCCTTTAGAAGAGGAAATTCTCTTAAGGAAGTTGTTTTAAGCTAAATAAAAGTTCAGGATGAAGCCAGCAAAAGGTGTGAAGGATCTCTCTTTGATTTCCCAGCTTGTGTATTTGGGCTCAGACACAGACTACATTTTATGCACATATTAATAGGATGCTAATAAGCCTACAACTCTACTTTAACAGTGACCTGTAGAGACAACCCGATATGTGGCACCAGATATACCAGCCGTCTTAAGCATAAGATTTATTTCCCTCTCACGCAGGGAGAGAACCAGACTACCTATTTTTAACTACAAGTTCAGATGAAAATGTCTTGCAAAGTTACACTGCCATTTTTGTTGGAGTGTTTCTCAGTTAAAGTAGCCTTCAAAAGATCAAGCCTTTTAGAGTAACTAGGAGCAGCTTTTGCTCTTCACTGGTAATCTTATATGCAAAACAAGGCCACGCAGTTGCAGACCTGCTTAAATTACTCGGTCATGAAAACAAAACTGGTGTCAAAACCAGGGAGCACAGAAATTGGCAGCATGTATTTAACTAGCTTGCTGCATCTCATGGAAAACTTTGATAGAGATCCCATCTAATTGTAAACTTCAGAGATGTTTCAAAGTTACATCTTTTAGTTTTTTTTAAATGATACCTGCAAAATTTATAAAAGTGATACAAAGAGAAATAAAAAGTAGTAGGTAAGACTCAACTATGTATATATCCTAGTTCATTGTTACCCTTAAAAAAAAATATCCAGAAATTACATCTAGTAGCATCTTAGGAATTAATTTAACCACATATTCAAACAAGTCTTCCATACACCTTCTCCCTGCAAACAACTTTGTTTTTCACCATTGCAACTTTTTTATATTTCTCGAACAACAAAAATAGAGTAGAACAACTTTGCTTTCATCATCAGCCACTAAAAAAATGTCTTTTGCTTAAAAATCACACATGAAATAGAAGAACAAACAAACAAACAAACAAACAAAACCCAAACCACAAGTGATTTCCATTTGAATTTGAAATAAACATCCTGGAAAATACTGATTGTTCTTAGCCTGTTGACACAGAAACTTCTCCCTTGTATTAACTGTTGTTTTAATGCAATTTGAAAAAAAATTCATTACAAGGATTTTTGTTGTTGTTTAACAAAATTCTATATGACTTGAGCATTTTACAACATTTTTTTCCCAATATATATTCCTATTTCCAGCCTGGTCAATTGGCCAGCATGTATGTGCCCAGCCGCTAGTGAAACTGTGTCAAATATCTTCTCCTATCCTGGGAAGGTTCTCACCTTTAAACTTACTTCTGTCAGCTCAAGGCTGTACTGACAATATTTGGTCCATCTGATTTCAGCAGCCAACAAAAAACTGGACGATCGTCAGTCATCAGTTACTCGTCAGCCTGAAGAAAGTCTAGCAGCCCTTCTATTTTTAATGCAAAAGCCAATAAATGAGTATAGCTCTGAAATTAGAAAGCAGTTTATTAATTTGAATGTTGGCTAATACGGGATTTCCCTCCCCTTCCCCGCTATTTCTACATGGCAATTTTCATCTGTTCACTTGACCTTCTTCTCAAGAGAATGAAAAGAGCAGAAGCAAAGTGCCACCCAAAGATGTCTCATGACTGCGTTGCAAATGATTCAAAATGCCCTTGTGTCCATGCCATCGAGTTCAAATGACTCTCACAGAAGTAACCAAGCATATTCTGAAATGAGGCACCCCGCACTACTCCAAAGGTGGTGTTCCTCACGTACATGACTGCAGCCATCACGGCACAAGGGTTTACACAATGTTGTTCTTTTTAAAACCTCACCTGCTCCCATGACCACCGTGCTGGAGGGAAGTCTCTCACCCTCCTCTCGCTGCAAGTCCAGCTTTGAGAAGACATGTATGAAGGTCCAGAGCTTCAGGCACCGGATTCTCTGGCAGAGGGAGGAGGACAGCTCTGGGCGACGGTCACAGTATCTTGAAGGCTGTGCTGCGATGCTTCAGTTACACTGAAAGAACAGCAACAAGTCAAGTAACTACTGGTACCTCTTGCAAATCTACTTTGTTTTCCTAGTTGTATGACCTAAAAAGCCAGGGTGCAGGCTCAAAGGAGGAACATTTAAATCCTCAGAAAACGGGCAAGCCGTAAACCAGAGCTCAATCAACAATACAGGTTGCCTGTAGATACAGATACACACCGGTGTAACATACGAAACCGATACAAACGCACTACTGGTTGCATTCTGTACTGCAGGCAGCGAGACGTGAAGAGCACGTGTGCCTGCAGCACTTGGGCAGGTGCCCTCTGTCGCGCTGAGTGTCAGACCATGCTCCAAAACCATCTTGCCTTGCTGGTTCAAGCACTATCTTTTGAAACCAGTACAGTCATCATCACCCTCTGCCTAACAGCATCCTTAACCTCCTGAAACCAGCCTACAGGCGCAAAGTCAAGCCAGGTTTCTCCCAAAGGCTTGCCAACCATTCATGTCAACCTTGTTGGGGTCAATTCAAGTTCTGACACGTGCCAGGTGGAAAAGAGCGCGTAGGAGGAACTGAAGCCACTTAAGCAAAGGCTGAATGCTTTGTGGGGAAGGGTCCTAGATATTTGAACTGTCAGGAAATGCACATTTTCCATAGGCGATGCCAACCCTGCAATCAAAGCTGCAATTACAGCATTTCTGGGTAAACACAAGTTAATTTTGATCTCTGCTATCAGGGACCACAATATAAGAGCAGCTGCAGCAATTCCACCATCCGGGAAATTTGTGAAAGCTCCTCTGGACCACAGTGTGCATCGTACCTGGGTCCTGCCTGCTGCCTCTGACCAGGCCTGACACCCAAGCCAGCAGGCGATCACCCTTCTCCATCAGCCTGCTCAGGACTTGTTTGCAGTGCCGGAGATCTCTCTCAGCAGGAACACCATATGGAGCCTACCCCAAGGTAATAACAAACCATCACCTTTGGGAAGATGCAACGCCAATTTACCCTGACGTGAACCTGCTGAAGTCAGCAAGGAAACTAACCTTGGCAAATTCACCCGACACAAAACCACACCTTTTTTGCCAGTGAAGACAAACCTTAGCATCCCACAAGACCCTTAAAGGGCCTGGGAGCGGTACCGGCAACTGTACTTTCCTTCCCAGGACAAAAGTAAATAAACAAAGAAAAAAGAAAAAAAGGAAACCCCAAGTTACAACAGCTTAGCTTATTTGATCTGGGGCTATTTAGGTTCACAATAATAAGCTTGCTTTCACGTGCATCATGAAAGTGCATTTTTCTCTCATCAGACTAGTGGATAAGTGAAAACCACAAAATGTCATTTTTTTCTGTGAAAACAGTCCTTATTTTAGAAGATCGATATCACCAGGCTATAAAAAGATGTTTTATGCAATGCCTAGAAAGCACTCTTAATTATTTACAAATTAAAGCACCTTCTGTTTGGAGACCACCTTTCTCTGATTTTTCTTCAATTTTATTTTTCAAAGAAGTTTCAATCTAACATTCAAACAGAAAACTAAAAGTCCCAACTTTTCGATCTATTCATTTGTCTTACGGTGCCCCATGGGTGTTAACCATGCTTTACTGACCGCTGTAAGGTTTGCCTGTGAGAGCCGATGCACTTCATCTATGTTGCCCTATGTTGATTGTCAGCCCTTTGATTTTTCAATTCCTCCCCTGTCAGGACTAGGCTTGTCTGAAGGTACGAACAGCAACAGACGTCCTGTGAACTGGGAGGGCCAGCAAAGCATGAGAAAGATGAGAGAAGCTGCGATCTTCATGGTCTTGAAATGAAAGACATGAAATTACTAGGACAGGAAACTGAAAATGGACGTTCACAGCTTCCATATAAATAACCTCAGTTTCCAGGTTAATATTTCTGATATTATATATTTTATACATATAAAATCCATCGCATCATCAAGAATGTGGCAAGACCCAAAACAACAGGAAAAGTAATTAGCGGAGTCTGAATCAGGAATGTGCCAGATAAAGAGCTCTGGTTTATGCGGCATTTGAAACGCACGCAGAACCTGAGGCCTGTGGGTACCAAAGACTGCCCTGAGCAGGGATACTGTCGCTTCCCGAGTGGAGGCCAGAATGATTGCTTAGTTCTACAACGGATGCACAGACAAATACTTCCACTTCTGGCAGCAAACGCTCTGTTGACCTCTCTGTTATTTTAAAGTGTAAGCATCACATATCTTATTTTGGTTAACTTAATTTTTTTTCTTTAGAGTCTGCAGGTTGATTAATTATATTTGGTGTTACAACAATTCACCTAAAATTTCCAAACAAAAGAAATGCTTATTTTTGAAAAAAGTATGAATGATGCGTGCAGGCTTAAAAATAAAGTTCGGCTGGTGCCTATGTGAAGATTATAAGTGTTTGGAAGAACCTATACGTCAAATTAATGTAAATTACTGAGTTAATTATTTTTCTTTTTTCATTTGCCATAATAATCAAGGTAGGTATTTTGAACTTAATTTTTATTTTCCAAATAACCTAATGTAAGAATATTATGGAATTAGGAATTTATATCTAAAAATGTTGGAATTTAGAATGTTTGCATTTACTTCCTCCCAGAAGGCATCTTAAACCATGTTCTACCATTTGTAATTACACTCAAAGCAACAAAGGACAGAGCAGAGGAAAAAAAAAAAAAAGAATATTACTCATCATCTTTTGGGAACCATGTAACCACATGTTTAAACACTCCTAATCATAGCATCATAGAATAGAGTACCAGGTTGGAAGAGACCTCAAGCATCATCTGGTCCAGCCTTTCTTGGCAAAAGCACGGTCAAGACAAGAAGGCCCAGCACCCCATCCAGCCGAATCTTAGAAGTGTCCAATGTTACGGAATCCTCCACTTCCCTGGGGAGATTATTCCCATGGCTGATTGTTCTCATTGTAAAAAATTTTCCTTTTGTGCCCAATCAAAATCTCCCCAGGAATGACTTCTACCCATTACCCCTTGTCTTCTCCATGTGAATCCTTGTAAAAAGGGAGTCTCCATCTTCTTTGTAGCCACACTTTGAATACTGGAACATGGTAATAAGGTCTCCCGTAAGCCTTCTTTTCTCAAGGCTGAACAAACCCAGTTCTCTCAGCCTCTCCTCCTACAGCAGGCTTCCCAGGCCTTTGATCATCCCTGTGGCCCTTCTCTGGACCCTCTCCAGCCTGTTCACATCTTTTGTGTATAGCAGGGACCAAAACTGAACACAGTATTCCAGGTGTGGTCTGACAAGCATTGAGTAGAGTGGGATAATGACTTCTTTATCTCTGCTGGTGATGCCCTTGTCGATGCAACCCAGCACCCTGTTGGCTTTCTTTGCTGCAGCAGCACACTGTTCACTCATATTGAGCTTGTTGTACACCAGGATCCCCAGGTCCCTTTCCACAGAGCTGCTCCCCAGCTAGGTAGATCCCAGCCTGTGCTGCACACCTGCATTATGTTTTCCCAAGTGGAAGACCTTACTCTTGTCCTTGTTGAACTTTGTAAGGTTCTTGTTAGCCCCCTCTTCCAGACCATCCAGGTCTTGCTGCAGGGTGGCTCTCCTTTCCAAAGTGTCCACTTCCCCACTCAGTTTGGTGTCATCAGCAGACTTCATCAGGTTTGTCCTGGTTTCGGCTGGGACAGAGTTAATTGTCTTCCTAGTAGCTGGTACAGTGCTGTGTTTTCAGTTCAGTATG